>VWZN01011062.1:188684-232357 GCA_013396955.1 Regulus satrapa | reverse complement strand
GGGCTGTTGGCGATCCCGGGCTGTGCCCGCAGGGGCCCGGGCCCGGCGGCAGAGGGCGCCAGAGGCCGCGCCGAGAGCGGGGAGAGAGACACGGACAGAGACAGACAGACGGACAGGGACAGAGACACGGACAGAGACAGGGATAGACAGACGGACAGGGAGAGGGAGAGGGACACGGACAGGGACAGGGATAGACACACGGACACGGAGAGACAGACGGACAGGGAGAGGGAGAGGGACACGGACAGGGACAGGGATAGACACACGGACACGGAGAGACAGACGGACAGGGAGAGGGAGAGGGACACGGACAGGGACAGGGATAGACACACGGACACGGAGAGACAGACGGACAGGGAGAGGGAGAGGAACACGGACAGGGACAGAGACATGGACAGGGACACGGACACGGGCATGCACAGCGCGGGAAGCCCGGGAGCCGCCGTGTCCCTCCTGGCCCGAGGTGTCCCCGGGAGCAGCCGGCCCGGCCCCAGTCCGGCCGCTGGGGAGGGACAGCGCGAGGGACAGCGGGACGGACAGCGGGACGGACAGCGGGAGGGACAGCGGGACGGACAGCGGGAGGGACAGCGGGCACAGGAGGCTGTGGCTGTGACACTCCCGGGGCTCCCAGCAGTGACACGCAGCCCGCACTTTCACCTCTTCCCGCCACACGTTGGGCACGGCGCGGGAATTCCAGGATCCGCGTCCCCCTTGCAGAGAAGCTGGCCTTGGTTCTTGGCTGCCCTGCCCAGCCCAGGAGCGGGGTCTGGCCTGGGGATCTGGTGTCAGGCTCAGCCCTGGGAGGGGTCTCGGTGATATCCCTCCGGGGCCCAGCTCGGGGCTGGGATTTGCTGCCCTTACTGCACAGCATTGTGTTTTCGAGAGCTGAGATCCAAACTGGTTTCCTATTTCTGTGACTCTTTCCATCTCCTCTCATAAAATACCAGTCAAGGGAGGGGGAACGAAAGAAGAGACTTTCACAGGTGTCTGTGACTGAAACTCCAAAGGCAGAGAGTGCTAAGCACAAATCCAGGCGTCTCTTCCAATGAGAGAGGGAGGTGATCACATACCTTAGTGAACATTGCAATGAAAAACTTAATAATTCCTTTTACTGCTACCTTCCTTCCCAAGAAGCAGGTTTGAGTTGGAGCCACTGTTTGACCCAGCTCCATCTGCTTCATCAGTGCTGATTTTGGAGTGATCCTTTCCTCCTGTGGAGAATCAGGGAATCACTTCCAGCAGCCTCTGTGCACTTCCTGACTCATCAGAGTGATCCCACCTGTACCAAATCCAGCCTGTCCTTTGAGTACTAAACTAATACTTCAGTTAAATAGTAAAAATATAGTAAATAACTAATAATAGTTTAAAAAAACAAAAACAAACAAACAAAAAACCCCAAAAAACCAATTCTGGATGACTCTGAAAACTGAAGGGCCCCTCCTCTCTACCAATAGGAGGACTAATAAAGGGCAAGACATTTCCAGACAATATTTTTTGTTTCCTTTTTTAGGTTGAACCTGTACAATCAGCTTTTTAATTCATTCCCATAAGAAGGAGTCAGGTGAGTCTGGATGCAGAGAGACAGAAGTTTTGGGGAACCCAGACTGTCTCTGAATCCCAAATAAAAGCAAACCATTGTAGTGACCTGGACAGGTCTCTCAGAAGTGCAGGGATCACTTAGAGACCCCAGATGTGAAGTGCAAAGGTGTTTTCATCCCACACATGATGAATCCACAACTTTCTGAAGACACAAGTGCCAGCTATTTCCACCAGTCCTGGAATGATTCCTTCATTGTGATGCTCATTCTTGCCAACGTTGATCTTGTTGTTTGAGTAGGCCTAATTCATGGCATTAGCTATAAATTGCAACTCCCTTTTTATTCATTTTCTTCCCTCCCGTTTTCACTTCATGGAGATATTTTGTTAGGAGGCACTGTTCCTGTGGCTCCCAGCATCCTTACAGCTACAAAACTGCTTCTTGAATCAGAACCCCTTAAAGTTATGAAAGCACAGTTTAAGGACACCATGATGTGGCCTGCAGCATCTTCATAAAAGACTATGAGCAATCTGTGAAGCCCATAAGCAGCACATTTGTGTGTGTAAAATTACATATGAATATGTTTTTAATGTTTTATTCATAGCTGCACTGATAAATTATAGGGTACAAACTGTGTGACAAGACATAATTAGGAGCACTATTTATTTTAATTAAGGTGTATTATTAGATATAGTATTCCAGCTCCCCAGAGGGGCAGCAATAGCTCTCTGAAGGGCTGTATGCAAAACATCCTCTCTGCATACAAGAAATCTGCTTCATGTGCTGCAATTCCTGGGCAAAACATACAGAGGAAAACAACTGCCTCTTGTAAGAGCTTAGGAAGTCCTGCTTTGCTAGTGAACATGAGAAATGGAGTTTCAAGGGCAAGGTATTGCTGCAACTTGGGGACTGAACACGGGGCAGAAGAGATCCTCAGCTTTTGACATGCTCCACTATGGATGGTGAAAAGGTTTTGCTCTGTGGTGTCGTGGGGACAATCCCTTGCTGGCTGCAGATGTTTTGTCTGGGCTGGCACCAGGAATCCCTTCGAATGCACCTTCCCTGTAAATGAACATGGGCTTTTTCCAGTGTTTCTCTTCCAGGTTTAGAGGACGCAGCTGTATCTGCTCATCTTTTACAGAGAAAACTTAACACTGACACGGGCTGAGCTCAAAGCGGTCACCTGAGGAGAGCAGACACTCAAAGTGGTGCTTTCTTTTCCTGTTGTTGGAGAGGTAAAGAAGCAGGTATAGGAAAATCTTCACATCCCAATGGCTCCCCAAACACACACATCTGTCTGCCTGCCTGTCCTGGGTGCTGCTCCCTGCATCCCTCTCTGGATTGCAGCAGCATCCCTGGGGTTGGCAGTGCAGCCCCGCCTGCAGACCAGCCCCAAGCTGCTTCCCCCCCGGGCCCAGGCTGCTCCTGGGACAAGGAATCACCCAGCACAAGGCATTCCCTCAGGAAACGCCCCTTTCATATGAAATTATACCAGGCCAGCTTAGGTAAAAACTCATTTACAGGCAGGGGGAATAGATAAAAATGGAACAGTGACACCAAGTGCTGAACTGGGACAACCTTTGTCCCCTCAACACAGATTTCTAAATCCACATCTAGAAATTCTAAAGCCATAAAATGCATCTTGGAAGCAGGGATTGAGAGGAGCCTGGCATGGGACAAACAGGCTGAAGGAAGACCCTGACAGGCAGCACCCTCCTGCTGTTTCTGCAGAAGAGCTGGATCTCACCCTGGTTTCTGCCCATGATCAGTTGACTTTGAGATGTCACACTGGGGTGATGAGACCTCTCCTGGAGTGGCAAAGGACTTGGGGGTTTTTATCATTATTTCAAACAGCCTGTCATTTTAAGCCACTTTGGGAAAGTTGCAGGAGTTAATCACCATTTCCATGAGTAGAAAAAAAGATGACAGGAACTATCTCTAGAGAAAGCTTCCATCCCTGTAGGCCAGAAACACTGATTCCTCTCTCTTTGCAAGAAACATCAGAAGGAAGGAGATCTCTGCATTTTAATGCACGTTTCTGCATGTGATTAAGCCCATGTGAGAATATGGCAGCAGTATGGACCATTGAAAATTCGTGTTGGCAGGAGAAGGAGACAGCAGACAAAGGTCACAGCAGCATCCAGGACGTCCTTCACCATATCTGCTTTGCTCTCAGCACACACAGAAACAGAATTGCCTGAGCTCTACTCTGGCACAGCCAGTGCAATCCCACCCCAGCAGTGCTGCTCCAGCCCCTTTGCCATGATTTTGAGGGTTGATTTACGAGTGGGGGAGAAGGAGTTGCCAAGAGCAGACATCAGGTTGTCATCTTTGTCCCACTTTCATGTCTGTAGTTAGTGCTTTCTTACAAATGTGGGTACTGAAGGGCTAGGCTCCCCACAGCAGACACACGATCTCAGTATTATCTTTGGTCCCTCACCTTTAAAACTGATTAATTAGACTCAAAATGCACAGGCATCTGCCAGGTAGGTGCTGGTACCTGGGAAGGAGCCTTGGCTGGATGGAGGTTGAGATAAGGAGATTTTTTTGAGTAATTCTTGAGTGAAATAAACAGCAAAAAAGGGGTGGCTGAGCTGTACTCCAGGTGTGCAGCCACAGCCCAGCCTGGGCAGTGTCTGATTGTGTGACTGGCTGCAAAGAGTCAGCAACAAACAGCACCAGGACACAGGCAGAGGGGAGCAGGAATTCATCCCTTGGACCATCTGAAAGTAGGAATTAGGCCTAAAGAAAAGTGTTCTGGTAAACAGGAATAATTTTCAGTGTTATTCTGGCGCCACATCTACCCCCACTTTCAGCTCATTCCACTTTTAATAGCACTAAACCAGGAGTAAATAGCCACCAAGAACATTAAGAGCAGAGCTGCAAAGTGGGAGCACCTGTCCCCACTTTTGCCCTGAGCGTTCCTCTAGGGCAAAGGGAATCCCACAGGTCTGTGAGAGGAGGGTGCTCCTCAGCTGCCCATGTCCCCACACCTCTGGTGAGAGCACAGGGCCTTGCCTGGCTCCATCTCCTCCTCTAACAAAGGGACTAAAATCAATCGTTTTGGAAAAGGGAAGTCAAACGAAGGCAGTCCATATTAATGTGCTGCTTATTAAACGGAGACGAAAGGCTTTCCACAGCCACCTACACAGATGCACACATCCGCAATTATCTTTATAAATTCTAAATCAAAGCAAATTAGCAGCCTAGCGCCGAGCAATAAACATGATTTGATTAGGTATTCCATACCCAGGGCACAACAGGATTTTATTTATTTTTTTTAAGCACTCAATTACCATCACGATCCTGCGTTCTGTGTGTTATAAAGAGCTCACTGCCCTGTGTGACAGCTCAGTACACAAGGGCAGCTTTCCAAGCTCTCCTTTTGCCCTGAACACTGAGTAGATCACAAGAGCTGGCAGCTCTGCAGCTCACGGTGCTCTGGGTGGCACTGCCATTGTCAGCTCCAGCTCCTGGAGTCACCAAGGGCAAGGTCCTGCTCCTGAGCCAGGGAAACCCCCTGAACCAACACAGAACCAAGGAAGGGACTGAGAGCAGTTCTGACAAGAAGGACCTGGGGATGGGGGGGGGTGAAGAACTGGACATGACTTGGCAATGTGCACTGGCAGCCCAGAAAGCCAATATATCCTGGGTGCATGACAAACAACACAGTCCCTTCTAATTCAAACCACTCTGTGGTTCACAAAATCCTTACTTCACCATCCCTTATATAAAAGCATGTTTCTATACCTGTGGCTGATGAGAAAAGCTTGAAAATACGCTAAAAGCTTGAGCCCTCCAAAGTTAGATGGCAAAAATATGTTCTAAATGTCCTAAATCTCAAATCATGCTGGACCCCCAAGCTCTCTGGGGTGGCAATAGCAAATGCTGGTGCTCACATTCCTCAAGTGATACATGTAATTTCAGAGGTCTTTGCACAGAGCACCCCTCCTCTGTGATGCTGCCAGATCAACAGGGAGGACAAAGGGTCCAGAGGAACTTTGCTGTGACTTTCTCCATCACTAAGGCCTTGGGTTTATGCTCAGAATAAACCTACCTGTATAGTAGGTAAAATCAAACACGAGAGACAAGGATGTCTATTTGGGAGACTCAGCACACAAACGGCTCAGCAGTTAAAAATGCAGCACTAGGTAAATGCTTAATGCTCATCAGCATTAAATAAATATACTTTTACAAGAGGGACCCTAGTGTGGAGCAAACATCACACACTTAAAGTTGTTGTAATGGTGGAAATTTAAATAGTAAATCTGTTACAAACCTGTCTGCAAAGGGCTTGCCCAAACTCTAAAAATGATGCAGGAGGTGAAGAGCAAGAACACAGGGTTCTGCCAGGCTGCAGAGCCCAAGAAAATCAACAGAAATAACAAACCAGCATGATCAGACTCATTACAGCCATGCCAGAGCAATTCCATGACACGATCCAGTCCCTCCAAGCATTCTTTTCCGTGATGTCCTTAAGAAAACCCCTCCTGTGCTCAGTGCTGCCTCTTGAGTGTTTGGTCACACCCCTGCACGGGGAGCACCAAGCCAGACAGGAGGAGCACAGGAGGAGAGGTGGGGCGTAGGCAACAGATGTGCTGCAATTCCCACCCTCATTCCAGAAGGTCCTTGCCCTTGCCAGGACCACAAACACCAACCATCCTGTTTTCCCTGTTGTTAGAAGCCCCAGGACAGACTGCAGCAGGTTTTGCTGAGAAAGCAGCGCTCTGGTGTGCCTGTGACATGAACCTGGGGACACTTTCCTGCCTCTGCTTATTGTCACCTGTTAGGGGTCCATCAGTGCCTATCTGTGCAGGAGGAGCTGCAAGTGATGGTTATGATGGAAATCTCTGCCACATTTGTATTGACCTGTGCTTTATCCTTTCCAGAAGCTGCAGGTGATGGAGGTGTCCTTTCCAGACCCCAGGAATGTGTTTGGAAAAGGAACAGGTGGCCAAAAAAACCTCATTCAGGACTTGCAGAACAGCAGCAGGCCACACTGATAAGGCTGCATTTCCTTCTTCCTGTGAAGAACGAAGTTCACTTCTCTGTTATAGTGTTTAAGTTTATTAATAAATGAATAATAAAGAGTATAATAAGGCAAAAAGCAGCCGGCCAGGTGTCTCTTGGCATGTTACCAAAAGAGTACACCCAACGTAAGATTCTTTTAGTTAAATGCATTGACTTGTTACATATTCATACACCTTCATGCATTATTCAACAACAGCCCCCCTTTCCCAAATCACCTTGGCCTGTCCACTTCTTTGGTCATAATCCTTCTCTCCAGACCTCCTGTTTTTCTGGATAAGCTTTATCTCAAGAATGTGAGAGATTTATTATCTGTTTAAAAACTAGAATTCTGGGAGAAAGATATTTACAACACTTCTAATTTATTAGCACAACTAAACTACTATACTATTTTCATTTTAATATTTGCGAAAAGCCAACTATCTAATAATTATTTATAACATTCCTTTCTTCAGTATTTCCTTCAGTGCAGACACAATAACTGGCACTGTCACACAGACTCTCTGTCACAGTAAAGCAGTTGAACGTCCTGTGCATTTTACAGGCAGAAGTGAGGCAGATGTTAAGACACAAGGATGAGTTCTCATCCTTGCTGCAACCAGGACTCACTGCAAACGAGCACGGAACTGCAAAGTCAGCAATGAAACCAGGCTGTGCATTTCCAGCCACAAAACACGTATTTCGGAAGAAAATTACCATGACGGATAAAAATTAATTGGGACTAGTAAGTGGAGTTAATGCAGGAGACTGGGAGCAGGTGGCTGTGGCTCTGCATGGGCTGCTCGTTTTCAGGCTGGGTCTGGTCTGGGTAACCTCAGTTCTGGTGCTTTAGGGGTGGGTGTAAATTTGGTGATAATCACAAGAGGTCAGTACAGCTACTCCCATGCTTCACGTTAAACACGTGTTTTCATTCCCCAGGGGAAGTCCATTACCTGGACTTTATTCACTGGATTCAGCAGCTAAAGGGCAAAACCCAGAGAGAGCAACTCAGTTTTTTACTGATGTATTAAATTCTCTCCACAGAGCACAAAGGCATATTATTGTTTTCCTGAAAATCCAGGGAGATGTACTCACCACAGCAAAGCAAACCAGACTTTCCACAGTAAATGTAAAGCAAGGCAGCACTGGTCTGCAACAGCTCCTTCAACCTCCTTTGTCATTTCCAAATTTGAAAAGCAGAGAAGCCCAGGATTCATGGTTTTTGCACTATGAAATATGATCCCGTGCCAGCTGGTGTTTGGTATGGTCATTTCTCAAAGAAGAAATAGATGTAAATCTTGATTGGTAAAAAAGGAGCTGTTTCTGCCTTTCTATTTCCCATGCTGAGCTTAAAAATGTTATGGGATGGTGCTATCAAACCTGTAATTTTCCTGACAGTCCTTTGAAGGACATATTTCTACTTCTACCCCTCTTTTTTTCTTACTCCTTAGAGGATGCTTAGGACAGAAACTTCACCTCCAGGTGAAGGTTGTAGAGGTTGTGGAGGTCTGTGCAACAGAGGGTTAAACAATAGCATCAGTTAGATCATATAATAATGATAATAAGCTAAATAAATGAACCACCCTGCAGTGCTGCATGGTGCATCCTGTCTTGTTAAGAGGTGCACTCATGCCTAGTGTGTGGTGCTTGAGGAAAAGATAAACTTGAAAAGGTTCTCTCCTTGTTTCTTCAGGGTTTGGATAAACCACACGACTTAAGTGTTTCAGCAGCTATGAAGTGTTGCTGCTGCAAAACTGGAAATGAGAATTCCCATTTCAGTTTCCTCACACTGAGCATGTTTGATTATAGTGGTTTTGTTTCTGTTTCATTTTCGCAATTAGTTTCATTTCATACTTGATATTCATATTTGATACTTTAATAATTCATTTTGCCTTCCTAGTCAAAAAGCCCCAAACTAGTTTCATTAAAATCGAGTTTTTTGCAAGATACTTCAATTTAAATGGAATAATTTACTAATTTGTCAACTCCCAGAGGCTCCTATCCTTACAAAATTCCACACACCCCCGTTTTTTGGGCAGGGTACATTTTCTTTCATTGTTCAGAGGCATTAACATGAAGTTTCCAATCTTGCTTTGCTCCTATCTCTGTTTCTTTCAGAGCAAGCAAGACCATGGATACTCAGCTCCCATCACATCTCCTGCATGCCCTTGCCATTGAGTTCAGCATTTCATTTAGCCCTTAAAACTTTTTTTTTGTTCTCAAAAAGCCCCTGTGTCTGACATGCATGTGAGAATGGGGTTTCAAATGTCTCTGTTAATATTTCACCATTCAAAATGATCTGCAGAGAGAGGCACAGCAGCTCCAGCCCCCGGAGGGCAGGGTTTGTTCTCTCCCTGTACTGCTGATGAGTGACTGATGCTTCCAGGGCTTCACACAGCCCCCAGTTCGCCCTGTGCTGAGAGGGAGGATGTCACTTGATCAGGTGATGTCACCAGATAAAATAGATGAGTTTCCAATCATAAAACCTTTCCTCCAGGTGCACACACTACTCAGAGCTTGGCCACTTTGGTCATCTCTTCTAGGAATATATTCTCTCTCCTTGTAAAGAGAATTTTGCATTTTACAAATATTCTGTTCTTCTACCAAGATGAAGAGAGATGCTTCTTTAATAGCTGAACTTTATTATATTGTCTGCTCCATGGAAGTAGAAATGCAATTCACAATGTCAAACTTCCTGTGATGGTAAGAGAGGAAATTAGGCTCTATCAGTCACTGGGGAACAAGAGGAAAAGGCTCTATAAAACCAACATGTTGAGATATTCCTTGCAAAGAAGCTCTGAAGAATGTGCTCGTAGCAAACTCGATCTTCACTCCAGAGCACTGCTGTGACCCCATGTTCATGTTGAAGAGCCAAGTTCATGCCAAGTTGAAGAGCACAGATGGAAATGAGAGCTGCTGCTCATGCTGCAGACAGCAGCCTGGAGGGGTTAGAGACTGTTCAGAGGCCAAGGACAACAAAATATGTTGCTTTAAACACCCTAAGTAGCACCTTTAATACGGTGGATACTTTTATACTGTGCTGGGTGCTCTGTCAGAAAGATTAGGGAGGCCAGCTAAAGAAGTCTAGAGCCCAGCAGCAGCTAGAGAGTCTGGAAAGTTAAATTCATGGCTACTGCAGCCTTCTCTTGGCAAAGAGGGAAAAGGAGCGAGGGCAAAAGCCGTGTGAAATGTGAGAGCAGGAAGCACTGGACTGATCAAGACATTAAGTGCCGTAGAAGGTGCTGACTGTGGCAGGGAGGTGGGAGTCTCACTCCATCCAGTCAAGTTGCATGGGTGTTTGAAACGTTGCTAGAGATGACTGAAATACACCCTGGACCACAGCTCCCGAGCTCTCCCCTTGGGTGAGGGGAGCTGTAACTGGGCAGCCCCTCAGCTAAAGGATGCTGGAAGGGGAAGGATGTGCCTGTGTTTGGATCCTTCCCTTTTCCTTCCAGTGCATTTCAGTCACATCTGCAGTCTCTCCACAAGCAGGATGTGTGCAGCTACAGCAGCATGCAGGTTTGAACGCTGGCCAGTCACCACGGAAAGGCTCTGGGGATGCACTTTCCCAGGCGAGCAGCAGAACATCACCGCAGACAAAACGAAGCTGGTTTATGTCACATTTGTCACAGCCTTGCAGCCCCCGGCCCAGACAGAGCTCGGTAACTTTTTAACCCTGCTGGACTCATCTGCAATTCAGATTTCTCCCAGCTGGCCTGGTGGCTCCAGTCTGCTTCTCTCCATACTGGGCTGGAAGTCACAATTGTCATCTGAGAAGTCACACTCTTCTCTCCCTTTCTCCTTTGAAAATGTTTTGTTGCTTTAACAGAATGGAAAATTCTGAGCTGCTTTGAAGTACATATTTTTCAGAGAGCTCCTGTGGGGAAGGCTGACTGACTTTGCCTGTTTATATCAGCGAGCTCCTCTTCCTTCCCTCTGCTCCACCCTGCTCTCTGGAAGGCTGGTGGGCTCTATTCTTTCCAGCGTGCACAAATACAGTTCAAACACTTATCTTTTTTTCTGACAAAGACATTTCTTTATCTTCTCTCACAAAGTCAGCAAGGGACTGTATGGCACGGTTATTATCAATAAAAAGCTGTGAGTTTATCAAGTTTAAATATCAAATCCCAAATGCCATGACAACGGTGAGGATGTCCACTTACTTTTTAAGATGTTCGCAGTATCTGTAAGGAGAAAAGTTCTGTGCCCAAAAAGGGCTGTGCAATTGCCCAAACACTCCAAGTTAAATGGAATTACGTGAGGATCTGTCCTATGAAGATCCAAAACTTCTGATCCATCTCTTTGATGAAGCTGCCTCATTTAAAAGTCTTTTGGTTGACATACTAATAAAATTTGGCCTCTTGAGCTTACAACCTGTTCGTTTTTCTTTTTGGTGTCACTTGCTACAAGGACAAACCCACTCAAAGCTGTATCTGATCTGGAGTGCTCCCTGTTACTGATGCTTCCTCCCTGGCAGACCCAGCCTGGTCTTTCTGACAAAACACTGCTCAAAGACCAGAAAACTTTACCCTCTTGGTGAAGGTGGGAGTATTTGCCTAAGCATCCCTCACTCTTCACACTTGTCTGCACGCACACGATGCAGGTTAAAATTTTCTTTGAAGTACTCATCTCCTGAGGGCTCAGTCCTCCAGGGAAAGCTCTCTTATCCCACAGAGGAAGCATCTCAACATGCCTGTCCCTTGGGAGGAGCCTCTTGTGCTTCTGGAAAAGAAGGGAAGAGCCAGACTCTGCTGGGGGGTGAAATGAGCATTACCAGCCACTTGTGGAACAATGGATTTTCTGACTAAATACAAAGATGATTTATTTTCTTGAGGGCAGCAAAATACAGAAATAAAATTTCCAGAGAGGCTGTGGCATCGGCATCCTTTGAGATACTAAACACTTAACCTCCAGAGGCCTCCCAGGTGTATTTCTGCAAATCTGTTTGACAATTCTACTTGACTCACAGCAAAGAAAGCTGCACAGTAACGAGTGGAGAACATGTGTGCTTGACTTTCAGTATATCCCTAACCAAAGGAGTGTCTGCTACTAGACATGTTCTACATTTATCTTTAAATAACCACTTTATCAGAACAGGTTTCCTACGAAACACAAATTTTGTGGTTTGTATTATGGATCTTTTGCAACCACGTGGAAAAGTATTATTTCTTTTCCCCCGATACAGAGGACAGCATGAAATGGACACTTGAGCATTACAACCTTCCACGAAGGGAAAAGCAGGTTCATAACAGCAATGCTGTACCAGAGTACTCCATCAAACCCTTTCTCTATCACTAATCTCACACACAGTAACATCTGTGCAAGCCAGTTGGCACTGGACAGCTCCCGTGGTTCCTGAAAGACTATTTCTTGGCAGGTTGTGTTTTTCACTCTAATTGAAAGGTTAATCAAATCAGTCATACTTGTATGTTGGCTAAATAAACACTCTGTCTTCACTGATGATGAAACAGATGCATTACCACTCATGTTTCCCATGGGGTTCATTTGTTCCATGATCACATTTGGTTTTCTTCAAGCTTCTCTGTGCAGTATCTGACAGTATTTTGGACAGTTTTTGTGAGGAAATTTACCTTGAAGATGCCAGTGCATTCACATGTCTTAACTCATTTTAAGTTTTTGGCAAAGGTATTACATATCCTCAACACTGCTTCATTGTGGAAAACGTGGAGGAAGCCAATCCTACAAGAGGTTGGGAACTCCTAGTGAGCATAAATACATTGTGGAGTGGAGCAGTCTACGCTGCTGAGGCTGAAACTGCCAACACATCCAGAGCTGTTCTCCCTCTGCCTCTCCCTCAGCGAGGCTCCCACCTTGCACCAAGCTGTGGCAGCAGCTCTCTTCAGCTTCCAGGACCCACTGGGGCAATGAGATTCTGTGAACTGAACACTCCTGACACGTGTGTGGCTCTGAAAGCAGCACTCACACGTGGTAGGACAACACAAGGTTGGGAGGGCAGGCAGAATCCTTGCTGGATGCACGACAGGTACAAAATACGCATGCAAGTTTAGTTCTGTGCACCACACCACTGCCAGGCATTCAAAAGCTGCAACAGCTGGTAACTGTTTTCAAGGAAAAGGCACTCCAAAATCTTCCTGCCACTTGGTAATGAGTACAGTGAAGAAAATCTCAAGCCACACAAAGATTAATGCCGGATTTAGACAATTTCAGGATTATGTTCTTAAATGGGAAAAAAGATAAATTTGTTTCTCCAGCAAAAAACAGTATTCATGCAACGTTTTATGACATTCTTCAGGGTGGGATTAACTTCATTTATTTTCTGTGTTGTGAAATATTTAGATAACTGAACTGTGTTGTTGAACTGTTGAGAGATGTGTCTCTGCAGGGCTCTTTGAGCCAGGTTTCAGAGATGTTCTCTCCCTCCACTCACAGGGAGACCAGACTTGTCAGGTCCACATGTTCAAACACTAGAAGTAATTTGCAGCACAACTCATCAACCAACAATTAACACCCACTGCAGTCCCTCCTTCATTTTTTACTATTTTTAGAAGTTAAAGCATGAAATCATATCATCAGTTTCCAATCTCAGGTCTCCACATTTCAGACTTTCCCTTCATCTGTCTCATAATGAAAAGGAAGCTGAACTTCCTTCAGAAAAGCTGAAGAGAGCTGAACATCACACTAAGAATAAACACAGAACCCTCATAAGTGAAATTTGTGAAAATTTCCTCCCAGCCTCACCACACCTTTTCAACCTTTCATTCACTTAAAACCACCATGACCAAAGTGCAACATTCGCATTTATTCTGCTTTGCCACCTTACCAAAAGTCACACAGGTAGGAATTTTACCACTCCTGTTATCCTCACGTAGCCCCCACTGCTCCCCAAAAAGAGCCAAGCCCAGGAGCAGGACAGGACGTGGACAGAGCTGAGGAACCAAAGGCAGCAAGAAAAGGCAACAGGCACACAGTGTCCTCTGTGGGACCTCACTCATCTTGACATTTACTACCACTGTGCTCTTACAGCAGCAATTTGTCACTCACTTAAGCGCTTTTCTGAACTAAGGCACTGGGAGAAAAGCAACAGAATCAGTAAATCCAAGCACCAGCTGGATTTGCACTTTAAGCCACAGCACAAAAGAGATTTGAAATCAGTAATTTCCCTGATAGGGGAGTGCAGATATCCACTTGTCTGTACAGCATCAGGGCTGAACTGGCTTGCTGAGCCAAAAGAAAAGAAATGCTTTTAGGATCACTTTTTCATCTGCTGAAATCTAAACTGGTCAAAATGGTCACATCAGATTATGAGAACTGTGTGTTATACGAAATACAACTGAATATAGATTCAGGAGACTGTTTTTAAAATATTTATTTAGTAAAACTCACTATACAAACAAAAAGTTATCACAACAGTGGAATATGCAGGGTTATAGTTTCTCCTTCAAGCTGCTTCTCTGCTTCAGTAAAAACACATGTATACATTTACAGTGACTTCCCTTTAAAGGACTGGGACTCATATATTAAAACATACCTGGTAAAATAAGCTTAAAATAATTTCACATTGCTTGGAAAAAGATTTGAGTAATTTACTCTTACCAGAGTGCCATTGTTGCACAGTATTCAAAAAAATGAACGACCACTAAAATATAGAGTAAAACATTTAAAAGTACATTTATTTCAAATGTGGGCAAAATATCAATATAAAAGAAAATAGAGTATAAGAAATAAAAATAAAGTACAAAACATTTTCATCTCCAACATCCATAATTTAATAGATAGCAAGCCCTTTTATTTTTACATCCAAATTACTCTTTTGGCTGAAGTACCATAATTTATTTTAAAATGCTTAAAAATGGGCTCATCATGATACCTAAAGTGGGCTCTTTTAAAATGGAAGTATAATACAAAACATAGTAAATTATGTTTCAGCATAATAAAATTACACATCCTAAAAAAGATGCAGTTTGTTTTTGCTTTCCTGCTTGAAACTGCTCATCATCCCTAGGAAAACACTGGAAAACAGCATCCACAGGAAGTTCTAGTTGCTTTGTACAATGGCTGAACAGCTAAGTATAATTGCTCCAAGGATTCTGGAGCAGTAAGGCATTTTACTATCCATCAAGTAAATTTATATGTAAGCTTGTTAAGAAAGAACAACTGTGAGAAATGGCAGCAACATACAAGTTCTGTAAAAAACATGCATGAAGACAGAGAGGCCTTACTGGTCCCTCCACTGCATTTATCAAACAGGGTCTATAATCTTCAATAAAAAAACCTGTTTTCCTCTCTGAAAGTAACTTGTGCCAAATATTTCCCTTAGTGGCAAGTTATTTTTTTTTTCCCATTGCCTAATATTCTACTATTTACTAATTTATTCTACTGTTTAGGAATATTTACTACTCCCTTTGTGACCACCCTGCCTTCTTCCTCCCTTGAAGTACTTCCCACCAAAAAGTAATTCCATGTTGAATTTCAGCTATTCTCTTGGGTGTTAAACTACCCTCCTACCAAGCAAACATAACAGATCCTAGAAAAATTACAATTAATTGGCTCCTAATTGAGAAAAACCTTTAGTAAACCATACTCCCCCTAAGCAGCAGAATGACTTTACACAAAAAGGATATGATTCATAATCCAGTGTTTGAGTAAGCACTCCAGTCAGGACAAACTCAGCATTGTGGACATCTGGAAATATCAAAATTCATACAGTTCACAGCCCACACAAAAATTCTGCCTAATTTTGCAGGGGTGAGGAGGGGCAGCTCTGGACCCTTGTGGCCACCACTACCAGAGCCCTACCATCACCCCTCACACCTGACACTGCACCTGTAGCTGTTATTAAATACAGCACTTCTCGGGGCTCTACACTAAAGCCAAAATAACTGAAGAGAAAACCCCTGAAGACTGAGATGGGGCCCTGGTTTCAGTTAATTTTCTTTTTAGTAGCTGGTACAGGGCTGTGCTTTGAATTTAGGGTAAGAATAATGTTGGTGACACGCTGACATTTCAGTTGTTGCTAAACTCAAAAATTTATGGTGATCTGCCTTTAAAATGACTATGAGATACATCCAGCAAACAGCTGGCTTGGATTTCTCCATGGTTTGCAGGATACCATGTATTCCTCTATTAGTGTCTGAAAGCTTCAAAAGATCTCTGTATTTGTATACTACTACTAATAATAATAATTGGGAAATAGAGGAAAAAAAATCAAAGTAACAGTTATACTGTTCAATAACAACAAAAGCTTATACATACCTATGCCTCGTGCAAAATAGTCTCGACATAAATGAAGGTCATTTTCACAGGAAATCAAGATGATCTCTGGCAAACTCTAAAGGAAATAAAGTAATGGTTAGCTCAGAAGAACACGGTAAGGTATTATAAATAAATTCTAGAAAGCAACACTCAACACACTTTATTCTGCTTATGCTCCATGAGCTTTCGAAAAGAAGGTTGTTTAGATAATACTTTTCCTCCTGCACACTCCACAATGGCTTTCATGGTGGAAAGACTGGGACAAATTCCAGGTGTAATGTAAAAATATTTTCCCTAAAAAGAGAAAAGGAAGAACAAGAAAAAACATTATTATGTTAACTGATTTCTGCAACACAAAGTTTTAATATCATGTTACACTTATTTTATACAACAGGGTAAAATTTACATTTGTAAGTTGGGGTTGGGTTTATGGACACAGATTCATCAGCTGATGAGTTGTCTGTCCTTAATTAACTGCTGATGTTTCCCCTGGAGGGGCAAATGCACAGTTTTGCTAAATTTAAATAGTTCAGGTATGCCTATTTCCACACCTGTAAAGTAACTGCTGCAGCGTGGTAAGACACATAAGAACAATGCTCCTGTGTTCTCTGAGCACAGGGACAGCCCAAGTGTTACAGAAGAACTTTTACTTTTCAGTTAACACCCAATTTATTACTTCCTGACAAAAAAGTATTCTACTACTGACTGAGATACATGATGAGATCACAAAGTAGATTATCTCTGTTTATCAGCTAGGAATAATAATATATTAAAAAAACAGAAAACATTTGTAATTTAATCTGCAAAACTGAGAGCAAAAATTAGCACTTAGACATAATAGAAGACATAGAATCTCATTCATTACAGGTCGAAAAAATACCTGTTTTAGGTGGTTTACCTCCATAAACAGTCTGCAATTCAGTTAGGCTGAGGAATCTTTAACAACTCAGTTCTCCAGATACCTCTCTGCACTGTAATGTAATTTTAACCAGAGGCATGAAAACATCTTGCACCATCCTGGCAAACAGCCTGGTGGAAAGTGCAGTCTCCAGTAGATTCACACTAGAACTCCCTGAGGCTGAAGGGCAAACTCACTCTCAGACTCCCATTTTTATGGGCATGTGCTCTGACTATGAGGCTGGTGTAAAAAAGAAAAGAGAAAACAAAGAAACTAATGTCCCTTCCGTAAGTGGCTTTTTACAAGTAACAGAGCAATGTTCCAAATTTTGGAAGGGAATAAATATACTGAGAGTGTTTGGGTAACATTTACTGGATCCAGTATTCAGAGGGTTTACATCCACCCCAATGAGGCTTAGGCAGAAAACAGGCATGAAGTCAAAATGAAAATTTACAATGAATGTTTCATGTTATATATGCCAGCCTGCTCTACTGCTATCAGCTATAAAACCTGTGGTCCCAATGCTAAAAAATGAGGTTGAAAAACTCCCAAGTATTGAAATGCTGTGGTAAACTTCATACCTTGAACAGTGGAGCTACTTGTGCTCTCTTTAAAGACTCCTCTAAACTAAAGCAGAAAAGCACCTCAGCTTCAGCATCTCTGAGCACAAAGTTCTGCTCATCTGAAAAAGAAAGACTGATGATGTGGCACACAGAACACAACCATCCCCGGAGCCCAGCACGGAATCTGAGCACAACATCTTGCTGGCAGAGTGGCTCTGAATGGCAGACACCTACTAGAATTGAACATGGTTAAAAACATCCCCTCTTCATTAGGCTTTTTACAAAGATCACTAACAAACACTTGGACAATTATACTATGTCTTACATTTGCATACCTAACAACAATCACTGACCTATCAAGTCAATTTTTCTAACTTACTGGAGGTACTAGCAACTTTCTTTTTATTCTCTGCAAAGGAGAATGATCAAGCAGGATCAAGTTTAAATTCAAATTACTGTGAACCCTTATGGGAGCTCAGCAACTGACTTCAAGTCCTCACACAGTCTTAACAGAAAGACCTTTCCATCTGTTTCATTTGTTCTGTTATTCAACAAATTTTTGATTTTTTTATTAGGGATAGAATTTCAGTCTTTATCTTTCCACAAAAGCTATGTCAAACATATTTCTATATCAAATTTAATCCAAAACCCCTGGGTCTGAAAACCAAAACAAAAAAATTATACAGAGAACAAACTGGTCTTTCCAAGGATAATTCTGACAACTTACAAGAGACAGTGTAGATACTCTTCCAAAAACAAAAGAAACAACACAAGTTTTTTAAACAACTGCCTATTTTCCATCATTACAGCAGGTACAAAACTGGAACCATCCCATCAGCTACAAATCAACCTAACTTCAGTAAATAAGTACTTCAAGCACTAGATCACAAGTCATCCCTACATCCCTTGACTTTCTTCATCTTCTATGAGTTTTCAAATTAATCAATTTCTCAGTTCATTGATGGTGAAGAAAGCAAATTGCCTTCTTCAGATTTAAAAATGTGTGCTGGTTTATTAGTTAATCATCCATAGATTCAAGTCTTTACGGTGGTTAGCCAGCAATGTTATGGATTTTCTTCTTACAAACCAATTACATAGAAACAACAAAACAATAATAAACCAAATAATCACCCTTTCAGAAAGGGTGACTTAAAAAATAATGCAGGTAAAAATCTGCAGAACAGCTACACAAGAAACAAGTACAGTACTAAACAATATCCAATCATTTAATCACCCTACAGCAAACTTTTAAAGTTTTATTTTTCTTTTAAGGGGAAGAGACTGTATTAAAACAAATGAAAATTAAATGAAACAAAACGTTCTGCTGAAAGAGAACTTCATTAAAAAAAAAACCAAAACAAACACATAATTTTTGTGACAGCTTTGCTCAACCATATTTATCATATGATTTAACATGTTTATCATAACACAGCCTTCTAACTCAAGTGGAATCCAAACTAGCTGCTAATATCATTTAAAAACTTTGCAAATTATTCTTCAAAAGGTGCGAACGATGACAATCAGACTTGCTGTAGAATTCAAATTTCTGCTTTCAAAAGCTGAACTCTTTAAAAAACCCGTAAGAAACACTGAAGTCAGAAGACAAAACAATTAAGTGCATTTAAATATGCTTGGCAATGAACCTTTATTTTACTGTAGGAACTGATAATAATTTAACTTACCAACAAACTTCTGGCATTTGAAACATTCTTCTAACCACTCTGGAGTTACTATGTGCTTGACTACAGAAATTGCTGTCAGGAACTTGACAGTTCGGGTGACTTTACTGGCAATTAGGTGGGTACATTTCTGGGCAGAGTCTGCTACTTCCCCTCCAAGGATATACAGTTTCTGAAAGTTGTACAAAACAAAAATCAGAATGGAAGAGTTGTTTGAAAAAATGGAGGAAAAAAAGAAATTAAACATCATATTATTACATCAAATAAAACCAAGTTCCTGATGAAATAATAAATGTAAGTTTCTGTGTTACAGGGATTCCTTGCTCTAGCTGTAAATTCTGTTGATATTTACCAGCTTGAGCAAAGGAATCCCTGTAATTGTTTTCCATCCCAGAAAATTGTTTTCAATCTTGCTAGGTTGTATTTATGTCTGGAAATACCTGGACTTCCAGACATAAATATCACCTAGCAAGATTGTAAACTATTTCATCCTTCCGCAGTTTTGTGATTTTGCGTTGTGCTTTTTTTAAGCAAGGAACTGTAAGATACAAATTAATTTTTTTTTCCAGTGAAACAGGATATTAAATTTTAAGAAAGCAATAATAATAATAATAATAATATATAATAGTTTTGCTGTTTTCTAGGGAAGGTGCAGTACACACTGTAGTTACAGCCAACTTCATTTTGCTAGGCTTTTCTTTATAGAGAAAGGCATCTAATGAAAAACACATATTCCACATGCATTTTTGATGATACTGAGCAACTATTCCCTTTTCCTTGGTTTAAGCCACCAACCTCATACTAGCTCCTCACAGCTGCTATCTTATCAATTAAGCCAGTCATTATCTGAAGGAATAAGAAACACAATGAATGAGCTGGTGAGGCACATCAAAGTTTGTGTTTGATTACCAAAGGTGTTAAAGACTGCTCCCCTCATAAAAATTTCAAGGATGATAAAATATTTGGACAGCTTTAGTAACTATGCACCTTGGATTTCTGATCAAGACAAGCATTTTGCACAAATAAATAAAACCCACACCAATATCTATAAGCATAAATATTTAACAGACTAGGGAGATTTTATTACATGAATGCTTGGGAGTCCCACAGCAAGGTTAGAAGGCCTAAGAGGTCTCTGGCAGCCCTGTGCACTCTTCTACTGCTCTGATAATGATGAGCACATAGGAAAGACACGGGCAGTGCTTTTAGCTCTTCTTTACCATGCCCTGATGGGTTGCATAAAGATGACCCATGAAAAGTATTATTTAATGACACTGAACCTCCCCACTATTTCCTCCCTTCCTGGCAATAAACACCCTGTGAACAGAACATTGTACCCCTCCAAAAGGCAAAGGCTGCTTTTCCATGTTCACCTCAAGCACTTCTACCTGTGAGTGCAGACCTTGCACTCTGATGTGGAAGGGACCCTTAGGCCATACAAAGGTTACCCCTCCATCTCAAGAAGATGAGGAGTACCCAGCCCCTGCTGGGTATCCAAACTCTGCAGAGCTTTGACAGCATCAGTGCTGCCAGGTTTACATTTAACTTCTCAACCTCTGAGGCTGAAGCTCATTTTTTTTTTTTAGTTTGTGAGCCAGAGCTGTCACCAAACAGATTATCTATATAATTAGCCTGGTACCAACATGACAGAAAATGAGTCGTTCATACTTCTAAGAAATGTAGTGGACTCAAACTAGGCCTCACTTACTACTCATTTATAATTATTACAATTGTTCTAAAATATTGGAGGAGGAAAAATTTAAATCTGGGTCTGAAGATACTGGTTACAATTGAAAATATATATAATAAATATATGTATAATTATAACAAATAAAATGTTATAATTTATTTACAGTTAAGTTTTAGTACAGTTTTATTAGGGAACAGAACAAAACCTCAGTAGGAACTTATCTCACACCTGCCATAAGCTTTGGAATCAGCTGTCTTTGAAGCATTTGGCACTACAGACAGCAATGCTGCTAGAAGAATCCTGAGTCTTATCCAGCAAAACCATCACTCTTTCTCACCTAAATTTGGTCATGAAATCTGCTGATTTAAAAACAAATTTGGAAAGGGCTTTCTTGCTTCTTAAAGCAGTTGCAGAGAAAGAAAAAAACAAGCAGAACAGTAGTGTGAAGTAGTTAACTAAAGGAGAACAGCTACCAAATAAAACTCATTTCACATAAACCTACTCTAACCTCAAGTCCAGTAAGTATTGGGTTTTATCCACTAGATATATGCAAATCAAATCTTAGCAAAAGTTCAACATTCATAAAAAAGCGGTCAGATGATTCAATGTAGTTTACAAAAGGTAAGCCTGAAAGTCACCTTAATGTACTGTTGCACTTGCATAGGTTCAAATCCTGTGAAGAGCACCATCGGTGTCAGCTCAGGCGTGAGTTTTTTAGTAGGTGGCGGCAGGTCTTCAATCCTACAGGGTATGGGAAACACAGCAGAAAGTGACATCTGGGCCTAAGGCTGCACAAGTGCCATTCTGAAATTAGACATGCACACTGCTGCAAGTTTCACCAATGGAATGACCCAGATGAATGAGAATGAGGCACAATTCTTCCCGGAGAAAAGAATCACCATGCAGAGAACACGACACATTCTCCTCTTTCTGCACACTCTCACAACTCTCATACTACTTCACTCTTAGGTTTTGTCTTATTCCTGCCAACTGAGTAACTGGCAACATCCAAAACCCCCTGACATCCAAAATCCCCTGCCAGTTTTGTTATTGAGCAGGGCACAGGATGGTGCAGGCTGACGGGCCGCTGACACGTCAGGGACTACGGGCACTGACTGCTCGCTGCTCTTACCTTGCTCTTTTGGAAGATGGCTGAAGACTGGATTCATTTTGCTTTGGTTTCAAAGGCAACCTCACACCCTGAAATCAGACCAGTTACATGTTTAGAGCTGAATGAAGCAACCTCTACGCTGAATAATCACAGATGAAAATTACACACTGCTGAATACGTGGGGCACCTGAACCCAAGAGCCAAGCTGAGCATCAGCCAAAGCTTCTCCACAAACTTATGCAACTTATCCACTGAAAGTGCATAACAAATAACATATTATGGGACTTCTTTAAATAACACTGTTAATTACCAATGGAAAAGCCAATCAATGAAATGAGAAAGAGACTAAAAAGCCTGTCTGTTTTCTAAGTACGTGAAGACTACAATATTCTTCCTGGTGCTAAATTTCATGGAATGGTAATAGCCCAGAAAAAACTGTTATAAACTCAAGCTCTCTTAACTACATAAACAGAAACTGGACAGAAAGTGCCACCTCCCCAGCACCAGATCATCCTCTAGAGCACGTGCCCAGGGGGTGACTCAATGTAGCTCTTGGGCTCTCCTTGGTCTGAATAACTTGAAACGACAGCTCCCAGGTTCAGGAGTGTGTGACATCTATTTCTTTTTAAAATCTTCAAATCAATACCTGCAATTTAATGAAGAATGCCAGAGGCACATGACCAGAGAGACAGGTAGCATTGTCCCAGCCCTGCTGTGAGAATGTTCCTTTGCGAGGAACAAGCCACAGGGATTTGTTCCCTGCTCTCAGACCAGGCATTTTTATGCTAGACAGCTCATAATATGAGCAGCTGGGAAGAAAAGTGCACACATTCCCATTTTCACAGACATTTCAACTATGAAAATCCAAGAGGTAGATGGCATCAACAGCATCTGACAAGACAGCTGTCCTCAGAAGAAGACCCCAACACAAACAGAAATGCCTACTGTGAAGTACCTTGTCTTCCCTTCTACATGCCCAGCATTTTCTATTCCCAAACCATATTCCCGTGTGGGCACCAGGAGGGCAGCTGGACTAGACTGTCTCCAGAAGCCCCTTTAAATCTAAGCCATAAAATTCCCACTTCACACAGCAAAACCATCACTCCATATAAATACAGAAGGGGAAGTCCTGAATTACCCACTGAGCCCTGAGGTCTCCATTTACTACACAAGACAAAACATGGGCAAAAACCTGGTGTGACTGACACACACAAAAAATGTATCCAGTTTTAAGATGAGCTCAACTGCAGTGTGCAGGGAAAGGGTAGTGGCAACAAAACCAAAACTGAGTTAGTTAAAAGCTATTTTAAATAGTAATACTGCATACTGAATCTTTTCAAGGACTTCTTTATTTTGTAACAGCAGAATACTTTCCTTCTTCAGGAAGATATGAAGATCGTGTATTTTTAAAAGCATTTAGTTTTCTAAATGTGAGTTTCCTACAGGCCCATGAAACAAATCCACAAGGGTCTATAAGAAGAATGTTTCAAACTTCTGGTCAGGAAAACAGTAGTGCCTATTTCTAGAGCTGAAAGATACTTAAGTGACAGTGCTATGAATCCCCATTTAAAACACTGCTACAATTTACATTTTGAGAGTTACTAAGCACCTATTTTCTGAAGAATTTACAAAGCAACTGAGATAAAATTGATCCAAACACAAGGGGTATGGCAAAATGTTTTTGTGCAATATAAAATGTTATCTGAGAGTCAAAATTTGTATCAGTAGTACAAATTTACCTACATCAAGACATACTGTGAAAAGTTATAAAATATGAATCTGAAAGGGGAAGAAAATTGACAATACAAAAACATGAGATAGGTGTAAGAGCTGACACAGAAACTGCAGCTTATTCTGAATATGGAGAAAACGTTTTGCACAGTTTGCAGAATGCCCTTCACAATAAAAATTCTCTTGTATGTTTTGCAAGGTACAATTTTTCACTTTCATTCCCATTGATATTTAAGCGTTATCAGCTACACTTTTGAATGCATGGTATGTTTTTAAATTTTAAAATGCATGGTATACATGCCCATGGTTTCAGTTCTTAGTATATACCAAAGACATGGTATGAAGTAGTTCCACCCTTAACTTACACTATGCATCATACATAAAATTCGATATTCTAACAAAATTCTTACTGATTTTAGGTGTTCTATCTTAAAAACCCTTATGTGGTCTTATTTACAGAGTGGTAGGTAGTGATTTAAAAAGTATTAAGCCCTTTCTAAAGGTCTGATGTAGAAACTGAAGAATGAAACATCCAGCCCAAGGTGTGTTAACAGCATCTCCATTTTGTATATCCCACTAAAATGTCTTAATTATGCAAAAGATTATTTCTCAGATTCCTTGAAACAAACCAGAACATTAACAAAAAGCACAACCAGGATCTTCAGCACAGGCAAGGAGTGATCTCATCAAAATAGCTGTATATATACAGTAATTCAACATACCATTAGAAGTTCTGTTGACACCTTTAACGGGACTCTCCAAGCATCTAAGGAATGGAGAACGGGGGGGAAAAAAAAAAATAAATTACACCACTGCCCCAAGTTATTTCTACCAGAAGAAACACGCTCCCTTACTGATGAGACAGGTGTGTGAAAACGCTGCGGAGGAGAGGAGGGCTGAGTGCCTCTTACCCAGCAGGTTCAGCACGAGGTGCTGGCTGGGAGAGAGCGGGTCCTGGAGGTTGAAGACGGTGTAGCGGCTGTGCTGGATCTGCCGCAGCGCCTCGAAGTTCCCCAGCAGGATGTCACAGAGCCACTGCGCGTTCACGCACGGGATCCGCCACTCCTTGGCCTTCTCGTACTTCAACCCGCTGGCCCTTGAGCGGAGAGGAAAAAAAGAAATCATTTGTACTGCAAAGAAATGGGTAAAGATAGCCATTTCTAATAATAAACCTAAGGTGTCAGCATTTCTTTATTGGTCTATGTTTAACTGTGACAGAGGAGAGACTCCAAAAAATGCTTCCGTTCTACATGCTGTAAATGGAATCTGTAGATCTGGATTTAAATTTCCCTCCTCCAACATTTTAGAACAATTATTTTAAAAAGTATTCTATTTATGGATGATCTAAGAGTCAGCATCGCTTAAGAATATTACAAAATAGGAAAGTCAGAAACTACTTTTGTTTTGACTGTGCTCAAAATGCCAAATTTATCAATTACTATGTGCTGTAATTTAGTTCCAGAAACAAGACCGCTGAGTTTATCCAACTGCAGAACTGATTACAATTAGCACTCTTGTAACGAGCCACGCGAAGCACCTCGCGTTCAGAGAGGCACCACCTGGCAAGAGGCTGCTGAGAAAGCAAGGGC
The DNA here is from genome assembly GCA_013396955.1 of Regulus satrapa. Taxonomy (NCBI): domain Eukaryota; kingdom Metazoa; phylum Chordata; class Aves; order Passeriformes; family Regulidae; genus Regulus; species Regulus satrapa. Next base: position 207,318 of record VWZN01011062.1, on the reverse strand, counting down.
TGGGGAGTGCAGCACTTACTCTTTACAGATGAGAACTGTATTGCTGCGGCACAGGTAGCCTGTGTATTTGGCACCTGCGAGGTAGGCCATGAGCTTGAGGTCATCTCTGTCACTATCAACAAATCCTGTAACGGAGATTATCTGTGGACAGAAAGACACGCTTGTAAATAACTGAACATGGATGGCGCTCGCAAAACACTCCCATGGAAAATATTTTTCCAGGACTAACTTTTTACATTACAATGAAAAGCACAGCACGGTGTATAAGCACTTAATTAAGGTGTGGCTTGTAGGATACAAACAGTACAATTTTAAAGTGATTTGTTTATACATAAAAAATCTCAGGTTTCTAGCAGTAGCTCTGACTCAGGAAGAGTAATTTTCATTCTTCTGGTCAGCTTTTTCGTATTTATGAGACCACAGCATTATTATCAAAGAGCTCACAGCTAATTTGCTTCTCACAGGTCTGCCATCTTCCTTCTGCTGCTATCTACATAGAGGCGAACACAAAAAAATGCTTACACTTACTTGCTCTACTCTAAAAATCTGAAAACTGTGCTCTACTCTGCCATGAAGCCAAACAAACTGTTCCAGCTGATCATAGGCAGTGAACTATAATTTCACATCTTCCATTATTATCTTTAGTCCTGACAGGTTTTTGATTTTGCCATTCTCACCTTCTCTTGAGGGAAAGGCAACAGTGCTTTCATTTAAAACGGCGTTTATTACATTTACAGCTAACCATGCGTACACACACGTGGTGTTATACTCTGACTTTCCCAAATTTGTATTTCTTTTTATGTCAGCCAGGACAGGCTATTAGCAAGGCCATCATCCCATATGTCTGCATCCAGCACAAAGAAATCCAATGCCAAGACATCCTTTGGCATCCTGGTTTACACAGCACAGTACATTCCAAGATGCCTCTGAATGAAGTTTTTCAATTCCACAGAATTCCAGTCCCACAGCTCCTCATTGCACAGGCAATGGAACTGTGACCTCCTATCCTCTGATTAGCAGCACAGGCTTCCTTTTTAGGTATTTGCTAAACACTCATGAGGAAAAACCCTCTAAAATCCTCTCAAAATCCTGGGTTATGGTAAGGAAGCACAGGCTGTTAGATGTGCTGTCGCTCTGCTGCTATAAGCTGTGCAGCGTGGACAGTGTGCTGCTACCTTGCTATGAGTAAGTCAGGCAATCATTTTCCCTCTGAGAGTAACTCACAAAGGCAGGTGCTCATCACTCCTCATCACTCTGAACTCCAGAACACTTGCAAAGCACTGAGAAACACATGGACGCAGCACCACACCAACACAGCACATTAGGCACACGCGGCACAAAAGCTTTTCTTCCAAGGCAAAAGAAATGTGTATTTTGCTCTGGATAAACACTTTCTAGCTGTTCTTTTTGCTCATGGGATGAAGCAAGCATTCCTCTGAAGTAAACTTTTCCTGCTTACATGTTGAGAGCATGGTTTTCCTCCTGGTGGAAATGCCACTGGAAAATGAAGGGCTCGATGAGGTGGGATCATCTTCTTCTTCTTCAAGATTGCATTCAGCCAGTGTGCTGTAATACATCTCTTCCTTTCTCTTAAAGCCTGGGAATACAGGCACAAACAGCTTTTAAAACCCAAAATACAATCTTATCTTATTTGACACTTTTTTTACAAGTCAATTTCAATTGTTCTTGCTCTACTTCTTAGACTCCTCTCTCTCATAGCATCTTCCTTAGTGCTCTCTGGAACAAGTCTACTACATGCACTATGAAAGCTGGTACCCCAAATATCACAAATCACTGAAAAAAACAACTTAATGAGAAACTTTATGTTTACTGTGTAAGCATGGAGCAGACAGTGCCTTTCCAGTGATGCAATGAAAGCAGGCAGCAGTGCAGGTTCCCAGCTGGCTTACCTGAGCATACATGTTACTGACTTGGCTCTCACAGAGAAGGTGAGTGCATCTGCTCGTGAGGGTAGGGTCCACTGTCCCACCATGTGCTTGGATGATCTGGTAAGAGAGCAAACCCAGAACTTCTAGGATATAACCATTTTTACATTACATTAAGAAACAAAAAGTCTGAAATGAAAACATACCCTTTAGGACACTGCCACCATTAGCACCACTTCACTGAAGAGTTACCCCCCAAAACCAGGTTTGTTATCTAGCTTTAGAACAATTTTGAAAACAAAAAAAAAAAACCCGAAATTAAATATGCAGCTTTTCACTGAACAAAAAGTCTATTTTTTAGAAGAAATGGAAAAAAAACCAAAATAAAGATATAAACCAAAAAAACCCTTCTCATGTCTTTTATTTCTTGCAGTATAACTATTAAACAGTTTTTCATGAACTATTCAATTCTATCTCAGCAATAAACACAAGTGCTGTTAAAAATGTCAACAGCTTACTTGATTATGCAAAATTGTAGGGAAAATTCAACTATAAAATCCATCAGAAGTTTCTGAAGAACATCAAAGTCCTCTTATTTAGGAAAGGATACAATCAGATTTTTCTGAAAAATAGAAGTTGGCAAAAAAATAGCAACACTCTATTCTTCCATCTTATTCACTCAGGTGGATACCTCACAGGCTACTAAATGCCAAAATTATATGCAAAAAAGAATGGTTTCATACAATCAAAGTAAAATAGACAGCGATGCTATATTACATTTGCTGTACTAAAGCTGCCTGGTTAAAAGCACCAATAACTGGGAAATACTTAAGGCTGCAACTTATTTAGCTCATGTTCTGACTGAAGACTTAATTCAACCAGGCTGCACCTAAAGTATTTCTACTACTTTTTTCTGGTCAGCAGCAGTTGAGTTTTTTTTTTTTTTAGGTTGCAACAGAAGAATTACACTAAAGTACGCCTAAAGAAGTGAACAGTGCTGAAGCACTTCCAATGTTTTCTTTTAGAATTTAGGGACTATGCCATTATGTTAGAGCTTTTCAGAAATATTGCAGAATCTTACCCGTTTCCAGGTCGCTAACAGCTGCTTGTCAGACATCTGCTCTGGGTAATCAGCAATTGCAAAGACACAGCCCAGTAGGAAATACTCTTCTGGAACTGAAATAGTATGGCACATAAAGAAGAAACAATACTTAAAAGTCTGAGGAGCTCATCTCAAACACATTTCCTACACTGACCTCCTCCTGTTACCACGTTATACGCTTCCTAAGTGTACTTCTCTGGAAAAAGTAAGACCCAAAATTTCAAAGCTGAAAGCCTTTAAGGCACAGCTCAGCCCAGAGTCTGATTTTGTTATGGGTAGGGTTTTTTTCCCCTGGATGAAGAGGGGCTAAAGGGGAAAAAGGAAGGATCACCAAAAGGAAAATATAAGACAGCGTCCTCTTTTACAAAGATCAGTTATGAAACAGTCAAAACAACCAAAAAGCTTTCAGTTCTACCAGAATTCAAAACAAGGCGTGACAGCTGATACTGAATCTTTAGTAATTCACTGGCATTTCCAAAATTGTAGCTGTTCTTCCAGTTCTTATACTGTTTGAAAGCTTCCCTCTCTCCCTCATCCAAAGGGAAAAAAAAAACAAAACTGTGCTATGCATTTAATAATACTGTTCTGAAAATATAGGTTGTGTGGTTGTGGTATCAAGTGTATATTTGAAAAGAGAACATTTTTGGAGCTCCCATGCTTTTCAAATTGCTGGATCATCATCAGCTATTATTTCCTTGCCTAAAAATCAGTAAACCCAGTTCTGAGCCGTGAGGGGCATTTCTTACAATCCCATCCTATAAACACAGCATTACTTTTTGATTTTCTAACCCACTTCATGTCATTAACTACTTTTTTTTTTTTTTCCCCAGGATCAGAAGGCAATAATTACTAACTCTCCACTGCTGGATCGTGCCCGAAGAGCGGCTGCTGCTGCAGTTGCTGCTGCTGGTGGTGTTGTGGCTGCTGGGCTGCAACTGGAAGCTGTAGTGCTTGAGGTGTCTGAGTTAAGTGCTGTGCCGCCTGATTCTGCATCTGCTGCTGCTGATGCTGCTGGTGCAGCCGCTGTAAGTGCTGCTGCTGCAGCTGCTGCTGATGTTGCAGCTGCTGCTGCTGCTGTTGCAGCTGCTGCTGCTGCAGGTTCTGCTGCTGCAGCTGCTGTAGCTGTTGCTGCTGCTGCTGCAGCTGCTGCAGCTGCTGTTGCAGCACATGCTGCTGCTGGAACTGGAGCGGCTGCGGAGGGCGGTGCAGCTGCTGCTGCTGCGGCGCGTGGAGCGGCTGCTGCGGGAACTGGAGCTGCTGCTGGGAGAACTGGTGCTGCTGATGGACTTGCTGCTGCTGCTGCTGCTGGGGAAACTGGTGAGGCTGCTGCTGTTGGAAAGACTGCTGGGAGAGCTGCGGCTGCTGCTGCTGCTGCTGCTGGAGCTGCATAAGTTGCTGAGGTTGAAGGTGTAAAAGAGGATGGTGCTGTTGCTGCTGTGCTTGATGTGACTGCTGCAATAAATGTGTCTCTGGTGTTAGTTTCACTTGACTAAACAGCACCACATTTGGATGTCCCTGTTGGCTATGATTTACTTGTTGTTCTAAACTTTTTGTAGGTGCTGAAAGTGATTGTAATATCTAGAAAACAAAGATTATTTTTTGTGACCTTTTGGTTGTCATTCGGTTTTAAAAATATTTAAAGAACTACTGGGAAAATACAGTTCCTAAAAGAAAAGAGCCCTGCACCTAAATATCTTATGAGCTAAACAAAAATCTTTAACTGCCTCATAGCGAAATGAAAAGACAGGACGTACACAAAGAGAAGTGTGGAGCTGCATGTGACTCCTAATAAACAGCAATGCACAATTTAGTTAAATTTAAGATTAAAGCACATCCCTGTATTATTAATAATTTTTCCAATAGCATTATTAACACTATATTAATAATTACATTGATCAACTGCAATATTAATTTTAAAATCCCGTTGGCACATTAAATTCAGAGCTTAGTCCCACGGTCCTATTTTCTCTTTAAAATTGCTAATGATGCCTTCATTAATTAGTGCTTGTTCCCTTGTTCTCTTTTGAACCAATTCAGGAATATATAGCTTGTTTTTTAATCTCAATACAATACCAAAAAACAAAGAAAAACATTGGTCTGCTGAGCACCAAGGGTTTCTTGGGAAAAAAGCCCCAAAAATCTCCCTAGTTAAGAATACTAAATTTTAGGTTTATATATATATGGAGTGCTGAAGTATTCTAGAATTTCCTTTTATTTTTAACTGTATAACTTGCTGTTAAGAGAAAAATCATTTCACACTAACCAGACACAAGTTAGAAAGCGAGTTTTTATGCATTAAGAAAAGGGAAAATTAAGTAAAGTTTTAATAGATTAGGATGAGTTCTACATATTTATCAAAATATTTTAATATAAACTGCCTATTAGAAATGAGAAGGAGCAATAGGAAACTCCAGACTTGCCATTCATAAAGTCTTTTAAACATGAAATGAGCTTTGATGAATCCTGCAAGGCTTGTTTCCTTCACCCTCACTACTTCAACACACACGGTGCCACCTTCAGCGACGTGTGTGTGTGTGAGAGGAACCAAAGCCCATCGCTAGGGCACAGAGCCAATCCTGCATCCTCTCAACCACACATCCATCAGCTCTCCATCACAGGCGGCTCAAGTGTTTTCACAATGCACATCAGAACATCTCAGGTGTCATCTAAATCGTTCTGATGTGGTTGGTATCACACACACGTGCAGCCCTGAGTGCCCATTACTCACGTCTCGGCAGCACCACAGAACAAATATTTGATAACTAAAAATAACACACACAAAAAATGTTCCCCTGGCTCCATGTGAGGAGCTACTCTCCACATCAAGTACCAAAAGCCAAAATTACAGAAGTTTCAAGACAAGTATTTCAAAATAAAGGGATAAAACTTTCAGAATACAGCTGCAGAATCCTTTTGAAAGCACCTTTGTATCTGCAAGCACCTGAGGATGACAGAGCTTGGCAGAAATCTCAGGCTCAAACTAAACACCAACTTTCAAAGAACGTTCACTAAGACTTGCAGTCATCCTTCAGGACGCAAAGTAAGAAGAGAAGTTATAGGGGGAACTGGTATTTCTCCCTGTAGGAAGCAGACTGACAATTCTAAGATGCAAAGCCTTTCTGCACATGCTGGAGCTGCCCAGCAGCCTGAGGGGGTACTCGGTAGAGCCCTCGCACAGCCCAAGCCAGCCCCTCCTCCAGCACACCGTGGGTGAACAGAGACAGGGCAAAGCACACAGCCTGTGGCTCTGTGAACACTGCAGACAGAGAAACACTTGCACAGGGACACCAGGGATGTGTGACAGCACAGCCACCGGGCAGGACGGGATGCGGTGGCCAAAGGAGCAAATGGAGGCAGCTCTGCTCAGGCCTTGCCCAGAAGTCTCAGCCCTCAAACAATTCGAGGCACTGAGAAGAGGAATCAGATTTAAAATAAAGCCTGTATTCCCATTTTGTATTCAGATGTCGTATAAACAGCACAGAATCAACACTTCTGATTAAGTTCACATTCTGTGTTTAAATACTGGCTGGAAGCCTCTACTTGACTCAGGCACCTTTCAAAGTTTTACCACCATCAGATGAGCCTCCGAAGAAAGGCATCAATGCAATTATTTAAGTAAAAGATAAGTCTAACAATTACCAGCACCTGCTTTACTCATGCTCCCTTTCCCACAAACATCTAAGAATTTCAATGCTGCAGGTGCAGCACGCTCACTTGCTTTTTATTTTCTTATAGAAATACACTCGACACAAGAGCTGCAATTATGTCAAATGCACAAGTGGCTTAAGAAACTGTAAGTTAGGACTTCTGCACTGTAATATATACAGTATATAACAACCTAACCATGCCCAGCAGAACAATGCAGGATAGAACTGAACCTCACGTGGGAACAATCTATTTCACATTTTCATGTGCTGATGGCATAAATAATTCCTTGCACTCACTGAGAAGCTAAGATAAGAAAACAGGCTTCCTCAACTAGCAAAATAATTCTAAATCAATGTCTTTCCCTCTCTTACCAAGAAGTCCTTACTGAAAATCTAAACCACGTTGTAGTTATACATAGCTTTACTCTTCCAAATGTTTCTTCCGAATGCATTCTGTGAACCTGCTAGAAATTAAGTTACTTATTATGGGGAAATCACAAATTTGGCCATGATTTAAAGTAATAAGGGGAAGTATTAACTTTGAGTATTTTAAGAACAGCAAAAGGAAACTGAAGCTCTTGGAAACTATAGTTCCTAAGAGAAAGTCCAATAGCTTATAAATGAAAAATCCAACACTTACATGTGCTACATTTGATGGTCTATTAATCTGCTGAATATCAGCACTATTAGTAATATTCCTTAACGTCCGCACGGCTGGACTCCACGTGGCCATCATTTCCTGGCGGTCAGAACTTTGGGCACCTTGTACTGAAGCCATGAGGTTGCCTCTCATATCAGGAGGCAAAATGTTACCTGGCACTGGTGGGACATTGGCACACAAATTAATCAACCCGGAGTCCTTCCCTTGAGGCAACCTACGCTTTGCCGCAGATGCCTGTGGGACTTCAGCTGGTGTCCAGTTCAAATTCCTTTCTTGCTTTTCTGGAGAGGAATCGGAAGAATCATCGAACATCAGTTCCCCTTTTGCCTTCTCAGCAGTGGTAGATTTTGGTGAAAAAGCTTGATCACCCAGAGGTGATCCTTCTCGAGAAGATGCTGGGCTTGATAATTTTTCATCGGTACTAGCCTCGTTTTGTGAATCTTGCTCTTCATTTTCTGACTCCTCCTCCTCTTCTTCCTCCTCGTATATAACTAAACGAGGATGATAAGGAGTCTCTTCTTTTTTACTCTTATCAGCTATAGAATCCAGTACCCAGTCTGGGGTCACAATTTTAATGCTGTCCCGTTTATAAGCACATTCATATTTTTCCTGGGGGAAAAATAAAAAAGAAAATTAAAGACAAAACAATCACAAATAAGTACTTTGAGATGAGGGCTAGAGCATGGAAAGGGAAATTACAAGGGGGGTGTTCAATAGCAGAGAGTGATCTCGCCCAGATCCAACAGGACTTATACTGTGCAGACGCACAAGTTCCAAGAGACTAAAACAAAAAAACCCAAATTCTCCACATTTACACTACAAAGGACTCAGAAGTCACAACTGCAGAGGATGAATGCCTCCCCTTGCAAAACTCTCCTCTAACTCAATCACCAAAATATTCCAACCCAGCAGTGAGGAACATCAAGCTCTATACTAAAACACACATGATTTTAGGAGGGCATTAAGGCAAGTCTAAATACAGTTTACAGTCTTACCTACTATTAAAATCAAAGTAAAAAACTCAGCCCCACTATGAAAAAACAGCTGAGGAAAAAGTCAGAATTTCAGAATACAGTAGAGAAAAATATTTAAAACTTGATCACTGAAAAAAAAAAAAGCATTTCAGCAGGACTAAAGCATAAATCTTAAAGGTTCCTTTCCTAATAAATCGAGGAGACACAGAATGACTGTCATATTTATTTGAGAATTTTCTTTAATGGAAACCCCTCACATATATCAAAACAGTACAAGAAAAAAACTTTTTTTCGAAAATTTGAAACTTATTTCAGGATCTAATATTTAGAAATGATTGAACTGGTATTTTCTTTCATCTCAAACACCATAAATTAACAACAAGTACATGCAGAGGAAATTAATTTAGTGATTCTCTGGAGTTACTTCCTACAATGAAACTGTCATTCATACATAATAAAGAGATGGGAGATGAAATCAAGTTTATTTGCCAACACCAAGATTTTATTCTTTCGTTCTGCTGAGACTTATTAACAATCTTGTTTTATCATCCTGAGTCTAGTCACAGCAATCATGCAAGTTTTCCTAGTGACAGAACTGCTCTCGTTACAAACTGCTGCAGCTTCTCTTGGAGTGCATCAGAGCAGCAGGACTGGAAGCAAAAGGTAATAATCCCATAAAACTGTTCCCATTCAATGATCGTGGACATTAAAATGTTTGCACCCTACAGACAGGAATGCTAACACCTCTTAAAGTTTGACTGGCAAGCTAAAGATAACATCCTTTGTTCTATAAAGCTTATTATTTAAGCTTTTAAGTAAGTTATTAAGGTATGATTCTTAATGCTGACTCTTACAAACGCAATTTTAGGTAATAAAGCTTTATCCAAGCATTATATTTTATTGTGATGCAAGAGACAATTAGAATGGTGTTCAATACACCCTTCTAAACAGTCCACAGAAGAAATATTAAGCACCTTATCAAAAGAAAAAAACAAAACCAACACGCACACACACATTCATCAAAAAGAACCCAGCCTTACAATGGTTCCTATATTTTAAAGAAGGAAAAGCATTCATTTCCCACAGCCACACTTCCTCTTTTCCCAGTGCCAGCCCATGTTTTATTCTTCAATATTTCAACTTTGTTCTTCGTTTTTCTTCACTGATTCTGTATCTGTGGATTTATAAATCACTAATGACTGTGACATATCAAAATTCGGCTAAGTCAAACAAGATAAAGAATAAAATTCTTTGTTCAAACAGGAATTCAAATACCACTGTGAAATTGGACATCTTTTGAATTAATCAGGCTTAAAGCCATGCAGAAAATAAGTACAAACTGAATAGCTGGAAAGCCTAATTTTGCTGAATTTAGTTGTTAATGAACAGTCTTAAGAATTCTAACTTCAGGCAGATGGAAAATTTTTTTTACTATTTGAAAGCAAATGAGAGCTACAACAAGAAGAATTGTACATGTAATAAACTCTTACCCCCTTTGGCTCAGGCACAATCAAATGAGTACATTTCTTATTGAGGCTCAGCTGGCAATTCCCTCCATAAAAAGTAATCAAAGCCCACAGCGTACTTCGGTCTTCAGATGAAACCTAAAAGAAAGGCAGAAAAGCCTTTCAGTTCTGTGCACCCAGCTGGATGAATGTTAGTAATCCACACCATACCATTTACAAGGCTGCCTAATGTAATACCTATCTCTTTAAAATACACCAAATTAGCAAGAAAGTTAGAGAGGAAAAAAAAGATGACAAGGACACACAACAAGAAAAAACACTGAAGAGTAATTTTTAACCTGCACAGAGAGACAGAGAAAACAAAGAGGGGAAAAAAAAGTTACATTACAACAGAAAAACTGGTATCTCTACTGAAAAAAAGCAAACATCCCACATATAATGGACACTGGAGTAGGGTGAAACATGGTTCACTTCTTACCTGAGAGAGACAAGCAGTGACTCCAAAAAAGATCTGACACGATTCTGGAGAAAAGCCATTTACACTGGAAAGCAGGTGTCAAGGATGCAAAATAATTAGATGAGCTTCCTGAGGGACATCAGAATCATATTAAACAGCCTATGCAGTACTTCTCAGATAACACCAACATCTGACTGTTCAGAGACTTTCACCTTTGAAACTGCAATGTTAGGATCAATTTTGGTAACACTATAAACCAGAACTGACCTGGGAAGCACAGATGGACCATCAGATTTCTGTAACTTGCCCCCCTTTTCCACACTTTCATACCAGCTTGTGTTTAAGATCCATGCACATTTGTCAGAAATAAACGAGTACAGGAACAGGTGTACATTGTGTCACATGAAGACAATGAGATTTTTAAATTAAATGAAATTATTTTCCCTGTGATGTTGACAGGTGCACCAACAACTCACACTTCAGGCCCAGAAGAGACAGTACACAGCAAGCTGATGACAAAGCTGAGAGCACTTTAAATCTGAAGAATAAATAACTGCCATTAGCCAGAATACCTCAAGAAGTTCAAGCCTGATGAACATCCTAAATTGTTTTCCATTTCATCCAAGGTAGAAATTCAGCACTGGATCTTTCCAAAGTGTACGTGTGTCCACTCCCTGCCTGAGCACCTACTGCTAGCACCTACAGCAGAAACAATATTTAAATTTTTAGAGGTCCACCAGTTTGCCTGGAGCTTGCATGCTCTAAATAACAGGAATGAAAGAGACTTTAAAAAAAGTTACAAGCAGCATAACATTAAAACAAAACTCACTTTTCTTCTTGCCATCAACAAAAGTGCTCTCTTTTATCTATACAAGACCAATGAAAAATAATACACCCTCCTCATTCTTGCTTTTGCTGCAAAAGAAATTGCCAGCCCTCTTTAGGGCATAATAGCCAAGGTTTTCACACGTGAAACTCTTTTTCCTTCTTCCTGCTGCCAGCTTCATTTTTCTGCTACTTCCCCTCCACTGCAGGTTAGTCAGACTTTGCACACATCAGTGAGCAGGGCACAGGGGAACACTCTGCTGTCCAAAGTTGCCTCCGGTGACAACAACTTCCACTAAGAAACAAACAAAATTACTGTGCTTTAACGTTGTATTAAATCTTTCTGTAATGAACTTTACCTTTAGAAACTGACAGGCAAATGTCCATCAAATAAGCACGGGAATTGGTAAGGCAACATAAAATCCTTATTAGATCCATATGTCTAACTGACACAAGATGTTCCTAGGACTTGGCTCTTCAGAAATTCAATGACCACTTTGAGCATCACCAAATTAAAACATAAACTAAAGACAAAAATGCAGAATCTCAAACTTCTGCCTAAACTGGGTCCAAAAGCAATCAGCTGGAAAAACGAAGCTGTTCCTATTAACGACTGTGGTTTTTTCATTATGGCAGTACCTAAATCCCTGATGAAAGGCTAGATGTCACTGCACTAGAAGTCATAAAGACACTGAAACAGAATAAAACTTAAAAATAAAGACTTAACAACCCATTTTAGTGAGCACAATAAGGCTCAGAATAAAACCTAAACCCACCATGCTCTTCTAAGGGCATGAAGTGTGAGAAAGTCAAAGGTCCAAGGACACATTTATTACTGACAGGTGTACAAAACTTCTTTCTTCCAAACAACTGAAGAACAAGACACCACTGAGACCTGCTCTTTTCATTTGGCCATTCCAATGTTCCCACAATAAAGACTTCCTGGGCAACAGCCATTGACAGCTACACTCCCACATTTATAGCTACAATTTAGTTATGGACTGCTTCATTCTGTTGTTTCATCTGCTTATTTCTCTTTTGGGTATCCAATAACATCAGCTTTTAGAGTACCCTTTTAAAAAACCCTGGTTGCAGATGGAAGACAAATTTCTTAACAGCGCAACTTCATCATGTGAAAGAACATTAATAATGAAATGTTAAGTTACTTAAGTCTGAAAATGTAGCTAATTCCAAGCTTTTTTTAGGTGGACACTCCTCATGGACAGGGAGTAGGTTTAGAGACATGTGACATAAGCAACTGAACACTCATCCTGATGATGAAAGCACAAGAAACCCATTTATTATGTCCAGACACAAATGCAAGATCAGCAGCCTAGACCACAGCACAGAAACACAGCGAGGTGCAAAGGCACACTCCTTCAAGTGTTGGGTATAAAACAGGAATTCTGGATCTCTGAAGCACATTAAGGCCTAAATTTCTAATATGAACACCTGGATGCTTGCACCTACCAGCTCTTGTTTTCCTTTTGGTAACAGCTGTCCTCTAAGTGCCTATGAAGCACAAAATAGGCAAAGGGACAGGAAAACTGAAGACAAGCTCCAAGCACACTGCAACCTTTGGCAGGCAAAGCATCAGAGATCATTTTAGAAGTTTAAGCAGTACCTAATTTGAAACAGTCTTGAATCCCCCAATGGCATCCATTTCAACATGCTTCCTACAGAATTTTGAACTTAAAAGGATACGGCAGAAGAGCTCCACAGCGAACAGACAAGATCACCCAGGAAGGCTGAAATAAACAAACACCAGTAGACATTAAAATCCATGGTCTACATGCACAAAATACGGATTACCTTCAGGTTCATGCTCTAGCTAGTTTTAATATGTGTCCCAGCTTTGGAAGTCTAAGTGTTTCACAGACACTGCACGTAGGCAGCAAAAATGACTTTTCATTTATTTGTAAAAGTTCACATAAAGACAGCTCAGAGCTTGTGGAGCAACCCCCTTCCCTCATGCCATTTACAGTCTTTATTTATCCTCCTCCTTTTTGCAGTTTGCATGTAAGAAAAAATAATTGAGATAATCCCACCCTACACTCATCACCAAGGTGTGAAGAGCCACAGCCTCACACGGAATGAGTCTCCTAAAGACAGAACACTGCTGGCTGCTGAGCAGTGCTGGCCCCACCCGATGGTGTTCTGGGACACAAGGGCTCAAGGGGACACAGGGAGGTGGCAGCGAAGGCAGGAGATGTAGGACACAGGTCCCAGTGCAGCAGGTAAGGAAGAATGGGCAAAGAGTGACACCACATTCAGTACGGAACTGCTTTTCCTCAAAGGACAAACAAAAGAATATATTGTGACAACGATGTTTATGGTGTCCCAGTTCTTGTTATTCTCCTTCCCTTACAATGTATAGTACAAAAAATAGCCAAAACCATTTAAGTTCTAACTTCTCAATCCTCTGGGGGGGAAAAAAAAAAGCATTTTCCAACCTTAAGTTTTTATCTTCCCTCTTCCCTATAACCAGCTACCTTTGCCTCTGACTTCCCTTTAATACTTGGTCTGATCTTCTTGATTACAGATCATACCGTGATGTTTCCAGGTCAAGCCAAGTGACACCAGGGAAAGATTTGCTCTCATGTAGCAAATGAGTTGGCAGTTATGAAGCCCATTAAATAATTTAAGTGAGTGGCATTGGAAGCAGGAAGTGCTCTCTGTGATGCTGATGTCCTTCCCTCTCAAGAAAATGGCAGCAGTTTGCTTGTTTGTAAAGTTAAAATTACACCAAAAACCACTTGAGAAAAAGGAACTAAAAATTAATCAGCACACCCACTATACCCACAGGGGTCCCTAGCCAAGTACCTTTCATTTTTTAGAGTTAGTTCACAGTTCTACACTGTCAGGTGAACTCTCATGACAAAACCTGTCAAAATCCTCTACTGCCACCTGTACCCATATGGAAAAAACAACCCAAAATCATGTACCTAAAGTATCATGTACCATACTGAAAAATAACCCAGTACTGGAAGGTAGTAACAAAATACTGGTAATTCCAGTGTAAAAAAAAAAAAAAAAAAAAAAAAAAAAACCTTTTAAAAATGGGAAAAAAACCCTAAATTTCTACAAGTTCCTGTAGTCCATAATTAACATAGTACATATATGCAGAATCAACAAAATCATTTTGCACTTTGCCAATTTTGTCTTAAAAAAACACCTTAAGCAATCTACTACTTATTCTAAATTGAGGTTTTCCACTGCCAGAAGCTTGTAAGGATCTTTCCTTCAGAAATATTTCTAAAGTAGAACTAACACAACATAACCTCACAGATGACTGAAAGGAAAATCCGAAAGAAATCGAAGCAGAACACTAAAAAATACTCACACCACTGACAGACACAGAGCAACAAGAGGAAGGAGAGAAGAGAATTGTAACAGAAGTCTGCAAGTCAGGATAAAAGTTTGTTTAACAAGAATGTAAGGTTTTTAAAGACATATTTTATTCGGTCATCACCCAAAGATGAATATTTTATTATAATAATGAAGCACCTGTGTCAGTACTTTGATATCAGGGAAAAATAACTCACCTTTACCACAGGGAGATCAAAAACTTCTCGAGATTCTCCAACTTCCGGATTGTCCCCATCCTCTGAAATAATATGTGAGGCCAGTGCATTGTAAGAAACTTCCTTCGCTTTCCCAGCTTTCAGAAGTTGGATAACCTAAACCCAGAAGAGAACAAGGAGAAGCCAACAATTTTTAGCAACTTTTATTTGAGAAAAACATTACTGCAAGAACACACTAACACTGGATGGATGAATGAAGATGACCTCCTCCCCGGGCTGTCCTCCTGCAGGTGGCCAGAACTTTTCCTGAAGTTGCCAAACACATTTTAAACCTGAGTGCCAAAGGTTTACACCTCTTCTGTATTTTCATCATTGCATCTGAAGAGCTACTTTTCAAAATAATTGATGATGGGGTAGGAATTGGGGAAATGTCAAGGTTTTTCCATAAGATGTATTTCTCAAAAAATATATTAAAACTTTTTTCCCCTCAGGCAGGGAAAGAAAGCTCTTCTAAGTGTTTGTCTTTGCATAGGGTAGCTCTGGAATAGCTAGAATTTAGTTATTATTCAGAAATAATGATTTAGAACAAAAGTGGTGTGATGTTCATCTTCCAAAACCTGCTCGGGACAGGTGCCTACCCCTGCAAACCCGCCGGGACATTCCCTTTATTAGGGGATGCTCTGCCCACAGAGAACAGTGAAGAGCAGACAGCAAGGCAGGTCATTCATCAAACAAAATATTAATTAATTAATTGGCCCTTCACTGATTACTCCCTATCCTGTACACCCACCAGGACAAAGAAGTACTGAAAAAGAGACTTTCTCAAAACACGGCATCGAGATATTGTACAAAGCGTTTCTGCCAAGCAGAAAACACGGGGATGGAAAAATCACCTCTGGCTGAGGAGGCAATTTGGGAACTTCCTGACCGAAATGCCTGACTTTAAAGCTCCATTTAAGAAAACAAAAATCAACTTTTTTTTTTTTTGGGATTAATTTTACCAAAATAACGACTCTAAAATAGCCAAGAAAATTGACCGTGAGCTTGCTGTTCTTGTCACCACTGCCAGAAACGGGAGTGAATGCTCCCATTTTGCACACCTATCCCCCAAATCCACCTCCCTGCATGAAATCCAGTCAGCTGGAAAGAAACACAGGATGATGTCATTCCAGAGGGAGAAGCTAACTTCTGAAAACAGAAGGGATTTAAGAACAGTCTCACACTGCTCTCCCCGAGTTACAATCCCATTCAAACGCTCATTTAGGGGAAGGCTAAAAAAAGGAGCTGAACGTCATGAAAACTGAGAATCCAAATCTGACAGCATCAGAAAGAAGCTATAAATAACATCAAGAAAGTGTCATTTTTTAACATCAAAACAATGCTGCATTACAGAACTTGTGCCAAGTGTCTGCTTCTACAAAAAGTTACACTGGTTCCACACTGCAGTTTGAACACTTTGACACATAATAAAGCGTTTGATTGTTTTATGTATCATGAAAAAGACTCGTCCTAATTTAGCTCATGACAACTTCAAAACTCCTCTCAGAATACAGAACTTCTTCAGATTAAGCAGTGCCTGGACTGCAAAGTTGTATTGAATTAAAGAACTCACTCTATTATCATATACCTATAACTAGAAAACAGAACGCTGAAAAGCCTTAATATGAACACTGCAAAAATCCTGTATTTTAAACCATTGGTTTATATCCATTAAATGAAATTTCTTTTTCAGAAGGGTAATAAAAATTTTATTTTGATCTCTCCCACTAAAATCTGAGTTGCAAGAAACAAGAGGAACAGTTCAAAATTAAGAAGTAAGACAATGGGCATAAAAAAATTAATTAAACAAGACAACCAAACCCCAAAGATCTTGTGTTGCATTGCATTACTTTTTTATATGATTCTGAAGGAAATTTTGATTTTAACTGGTGTTTCCAAAACATGAGGGTTTGGGTTTTTGTGTTTGAAGAAAGCAAGAAGAGCATTTACTAAAAAAAAAAAAAAAGTAGTTGACATCTACTCATCACCCTCAGTGAGGTGTGAGGGGCAAAATGCACCCAATGGGATGGATCTGAAAAAGAGAGCCCGCCTAATCCCCCCTCCTTTGCCAAGGAACACCTCGGCACAATTCCAGACTTTTGTTTCCCTTCCAATTTATGCTGCACGTGCTTTAACAGGCAGTGGGTATGCAGTTATTCACCTGAATAAATTATTTTTCCCCCCCTTCCTCTTGGATTTGTTTTGATTAGCGTACTCTCTTGTGCTAGGCCTGTTTTAATATTTATTACGGTGACTGGTTTGCTGTGAAACCATTTAGAAATTTAAGCTGATCAAAGTGCGCTCCTCCCCAGAAGATGAAGGAGGAAATTCTTTGCAAAAATCAAGCTGGCATCCAGTTGTATGTGAAGAAGTAAAAAGCGCCAAATATATTTGTAATTTTTATATCAGTGATGGGACAAATTTCACTGTAAGAACCGAGTTTGATTTGCGATTCCTGCACTCAGTCTTGCTTCAAAACACACCTGATAAATGCCCCTCATAGTCAGGTGCCCCAGGGGACACCCACAGGAGGGTGTCCTGCTCTCAGCAAGGCTAAGAGTGAATTTCCTCTCAGCAGCTGCTACAGTTCTGTGGTTTGGATTCAGAAGGGGAATAATGCTGGTAACACACTGATGGTTTGCTTTTTGCCAAGTCCTGTTTATCCTAAGTCAAGGACTACTCTTTGCGTGCCACGCTCTGCCAGTGAGGAGGCACAAAAAAGGCTGTGAGGGAGCAAGGCCCGGACAGGCGACCCACGCTGGCCCAAGGGCTGCCCCACACCAAACCATGCTAAACGGGGGAGCCACCCCTCAGAAGGGGGTCAGAAATGAAGCCCCCCATCAACCAGTGAGTTCTGAGTAACTTTATTTCCCATCACTTGCTTGGGAAGGGTTTTCTTTCTTCCCCTTCTCCGTACCATTATGATTATTTACTATTAGCACTGCACCTTACCTGGTTTTCAATTATTGATTTTTAATTATGAAAGTGTTTTTATATCTCAACCTACAGGTTGGATTCTTGCATCTCCTCCCCGTTTCACTGTGCAGGGGTGGGGGGGAGAGAGCAGCTGAGCTGTGCTTAGCTGCCAGCTGGGCTTAAGCCAAAGCTGAGGCTTCTCCCAGGAGCTGGTCCCGAGTTCAGCTGAGCCCAGCCCAGCTCCTCACTCTCACCCCCAAGCCAGGCAAAGGAAAACCCAGCGCACCGCATTTGGAGCAAATCAAAGCCCTATGACAACTACTCTGACTGCAAAGAAGAGAATAAAATTTAATACGAGAAAAAAACCAGCTTAAGGGAATGCTTGTCTGCTCGCTCTATTGGAAATCTCCTGGCTGTCCTCACATGCCAAGAACACAGCTAAGAACAGGCCTTTCAGGACACCACTGGTACCACAAATGATGTAACTGCAAGAGTGCTACAGGATTCCTGCACTCATACACATAATACTAATTTGGGTAAGTATGGGAATTTGTTATTTCAGCACCCAGCCACTATCAGCAATTTTATGTCTAAAGACCTAACGCCTAAAGAACTAAATTTTCTATCTAGAGACCTGTCTAAAGAAGTTTTCATCCTGATCTTTAACTGTATTCTTCCTAGACTGGATTTCTTGTAGCAAAATAGGAATGAAAACCCTCTGAACAGGCAGTGCCGGCGTCTCCAGGTCCCTTACAGGCACACGAGGCTCGGTGAGTGCCAGGACAGGAGGCTAAAGGAACCCAAGGCTGAACTAAGATTTACTGCAGCAAATACCAGAGAGGCACGGACTTTAACTTCAGCGTGAAGCCCGCAGCAAGGGAGAAGCTCTCCCAAAGCTCCTCGCCGTGCACTTCCAGCACCTGTCTAACTGGGCACGCCAAGAAACTTTGTTTGAACCCCCTTCGCCCTCCACGGGCGTTACCGCCTGCGAGGCCGCCCGCCTTACCCGGGGCTGTGCCCCAGGGCCGGCCGGCCCTCGGCCCGAGCTCCACCGGGGCGGCCCCGGGGCCGTGCCAAGGCGGGAATTTCTGTGTGGGAGGGAAGAGCCCGTCCGGCCCCTCCTGCCGAACCTTCCCC
>VWZN01011062.1:170947-188284 GCA_013396955.1 Regulus satrapa | reverse complement strand
CCCCGGGCCCCGCCGTGAGGGGCCGCGGGCAATGGCGGCGGGGCCGCCCGGCCGGCAGCGCCCGGCGATCGCTGTGCTGTGTGTTCTGGCACCCAGCTGGCCAGGGAGCACACCGACTGCTCCCCGAAGCACAGCGTGCAACCGCCAAGGTTGGAAAATACCTGTAAGGTCATCGAGTCCCGCCGAAATAAGGCGTTTTCCCTCAGAAACTGCAGAGCAGCCAGCTACGCTGATAGTGAACCGTTCACACCGCGCATTTTCCCCTCAGAAACTGCAAAGCGTCCAACCACATTGCTAGTGAACCGTTCCCACCTAGAGGGGGATGTATCTTACCTAACTATTTTAGATAACAGAAAACAGAAATTATCACTATGTAAGTTAGAGTCATCAGAAAGAAAGGAGCCCTTTCAGAGCCTGCTTCATGTAGTATATTTTAAACATTTCTGCATTGACAGGGATGTTAAAAATATAAATATTAGATGATAGAGTTGTACCTCTATAATAAGCACTCTGCTCTCCAAAGGAGTTTTAGACCCCCTGATAATATTTTGATACGGACAATGTTTCCCTCCCATACTTGAGCAATGTTAAGAGATGGCATTATGAGACTTACTGAAATAAAAATGCAGGGCACCTACTGTTTCCCTCCTGCCTGCAAGGCCTGTCTCACTTTCCCAGGAGGAAAGTGTATTTTTTAAAACCTACGTTATTCTTGAAACTATGGTAGAAAGTAAAAATTGGTTTACAAGTCATTTATTTACTTCTACTGCATATAATGTTACTGGGTAAAGGCTTTCCCCCCGTCTCCTGGATCTCCACATAACATCATCCCATTTCTACTCCAACTATGTAAGAAATACCCAACCTATCACCTCTTCTTTTTCCACTCTAGAAAGAACCATTTGGTTGAAGGTTTTACTGTTTTGCCCACCCTCCCAATGAAATTTACTTTTGAAAGTGAAAATCAAACTAAAAAGTCCTTAACTTTTATATGGTACGCTTTTTTTGCTGTGAAGCTGGGGGAAAAAAAGGAGAAATAACCATCTGCTTTTAAATCCATTTATCCCTTTCTTTCAACAGTTCATATTCTTATCTCACTTTCTATCTTTACTAATAATCCTTGTCTAGGGCAATTTTCTTTTGTGCCATGTATTTCCTGGGCTGTCTTTAAGACTTCTTTGAGCTCTGCTTTCCTTTACAGCCACTCTCCACTCTGCCATGTCCAGCTTTTTCTTTCTTGGTTCCATAATTTTCACTCTTTTCAACTCCAGCTTCGACCCGTTTTGACTTCTTCACACTAAACTGAACTACTTAGACCAAAATCTTCCTTCAACTGCAGCGAAATATTTCTTGTACTCTTCTTGATCTATCCGATTTCATTACCACCACTGCTTCCTGAGCTTCCTTTCCTGCTGGATTTCATCACCTCTGTAACTGTCTGCATCTTCCAGCACTGGTAATTTTCACTCCTTTTCTTTGATAAATACAGCTATCTCACAGGTTTCTATTCCACATTCTTCTCCGAGTTCTTTCCTCTTCCTGATGCCATTCATTACTTAGATTCATCTTTCTCGGTGTGATCACCAAACTGCCCTTTTCCACAGGAATACTTTCCTTATATCTAACGCTATCACACATTCCCACTCCACACAAAGAAAACCAAAGTATTGTCCTCCGAGGGTTTGGCCTCTTGATTTCCCTTCTCTGCCTATTTTCTTTGCCACTCTAATGAGTTCCTCCGGCCTTCCTACCCTTTGGATTTTCCAGAGTCACGTAATTTTTGGCTCTTTGTACAACTCCAAGGCTACCAGTGTTTGAAAACAGGCGTTGTGCTAACACTGGCAAAAACCACAACGCAAACAACCCGCACACGTTTTTCATCACGTTGCCCCTTCCCAAACTTTCTGCTGGGGTTGCAGCTATTGCAGAGTCGGGTGAAACCGTCTTGGATCTTCCATTCGTTCAGCGAGTCAAATCAGAGTATGAGATGAATTTGCTATTCTGAATCACAACCATTGTAAAATGCTCTAGAAACAGAAGGTCAGATTACTGGGTAAAATCATTGAAATTCACTGCAAAATCAATTTTCCGTAAGACTAATCCCATGAGTCACAATTTTTTTCCCCTTAAGTGCCTTCTTCTAACTAAGCAGTCTTATTTAATTAATTAACACGGAATTACATTAATGAGCATATTTTTTTACTTCTTTATGTATTTCATGAGTCACTTGTCAAGAAATTACTTAAATTCTAGTAATTAGACTATTTCTAACAAAAGTGAATAGTTCAAATTTGTGTGTGATCTTGTTTCCACACCCTAAGAGCAGAAAACTAGATGAGAAAAGTACATTTTTAAACAAGAAAAATATGTTCTCGAACAAGAAGAACATCCCCTGAATTGGCCAGAAATAAATTCTGGCTTCTGCCCACAGGTACAAAGTCAAATCAGTGGGCTGGTTTCAGTGCTCAGGTGTAGAGAGAGCTGTGATCTACATTTGGTACTGGGTGTTGCTTGCACGAGGTGAAAACCCACCAAAGTGACAAGGTTTGTGCAGACAATTAGTCTTTGCTTACATAAATGCCTCGTTTGTGTGCCCAAATGATTATATGAAAAATTCATACGCACCTACAATATCATATTTAAGCGTAATTGCTTGTGAAAAAACAACAGCTTGTTTTTTGTTTTTTTTTAATCTTGTAGTTAATTAAATTCCGAGCTTAGATTAAATTGTATGTTTGTTTTACTCCAGTGAGCAGAAGGCTTTCTGAGTCCTTTGTTAATAATACATACTTGTTTGGTAGCAGCTGGCTCTCTAGATGTTACTTTTCCAACAAAATCTATCTTCACGAAGTACCCAGTGTTTTACAGAAGCTGATGGTAGTTTCCAAGTGCCTGGAAAGCTGTTGAAAATCCCAAAAGCCATGCTGCCTGCATTATCTCCATTCCCATTTCTTAACAGGAATAAAATCTGCTTTTTAATCTGGATCAAAATGTGCCAAACAGGTACACAGAGGGCTCTGTTTTGGCTTGAGCTGTCTTTGCATTTTTCCTCTTTCCTTCAGTGGGACTGCTTGCAATGGTAAATATGATTTATAATTAAAAACTTTCTTATGATCTGTACAGCAATGCTGAATCCTAAAAGGCTCCCTTGGAACTAGTAGTTTCATTTTCGATTCTCTTCTGATTCCAGAAATGCACTGAAAATCCCTTGGCATTTTCTTGACAGTTTTCTTTTTTAATATAATAGTTACTTTTTTCTTTTTTTCTTTTTTTTTTTTCAAATGCCAAATAACAAGCTCTACTTTTACTGTAACTGTGCACAAAGGAGCAGGGAGAAAATAATCTGATTAGGACATATTAACGTAAGGATATTTTTTGTCAGAAGTGAGGTATAGTGGTAAAAGAGAGGATATACTCCTTTGTGTTACCTGCTAATGAATGTGAAAGATTAATTCACCTTTACAAATAAAATTCTTTCTATCTTTCCCTCAGACTGCCAATGACCACCTCTATATAAATTACATATACATACATACTTACATACACACACACACACACACACACACACATATATATATAAACATTTTAACACTTTCTTAATGAGTTTTGGACCTGATTGTATTGTACCAGGAAAGAAGAATGCGAGTCTTCCCAGTGCTCTGGGAAAGAACAAATAATTAGCCACAAATAGAATGTGATACTGTAATTTATAGACTCCATTCTTTGCACCTCAAGAGAAGTCCTTGCTTCTGCTCCAACTAAGGTACCTACCAATTTCTGTGTATTTTCTGAGTTTGAGAAAAAATGTCTGTGAAATATGGTGGGTAATTATCTCTGTGGCCCTTCTTTGTAGCTTGTCAGGATTTACATCATTCACAGGCTTTCCATTGGGGTAAATTAGTATCAGCAAAACAATCGAGAATGCAAATTTTCCTTTGAGCCTGGGCTTTCATTCATGCAGGCGTGAAAAAAAAGCTAATGGAACACGAAGTAACCAAAAGGAATTTTTCTAGAAATGAGTAAATTTGGCGCTATTTGTGCCAAATCCTTTTTATGTTATTCAAATAACACTGACACTTGTATTTATTTTTACATGATTAACGCATAAATGCAGAAGAAGGCAACTAGAGTTGGTGGCATTGCAGAGCATATTACAGAGCAGTGAGCCTGGCTACTGCTCTGAGATGATCTCCAGTATTCATTCATGGCTTTGTGCTTTTGAGTAGAGTGAAAACCCCACATTTGTGCTGATAAAACACTGACACCCCGTCGCTCTCTTTCCGTGTGTCCTTCAGAGAGTCAGTATTTCCTTCACTCATCCAGAGCGAGCAGCGGACTGAGGATGCATCACGGCGCTCCCACAGAAGCTGCAGTGTCTCGGGGGTGACCTGTGCTGATCTTTCTGGGAGGGTCTTTTCAAAGTGGCTGCTTTTACACCCCTGGCTCCGTTAACTTTGATGCAGGCAGCGACTCGGGGCTCCTGCTCTGGAGCAGGGACAGAGCACAGCAGCTACCCGAGCCTACCTGTGCCACCAGGGAAATTCATATGGGGGTCTTAATCCTAAAAAGTTGAAAAATATTTCATTGCTGATGTATTTTCACAGCAACTGCATCATCTTCGGAGCAGTTCCTCCAGCTTACCGAGTGTAGGGCCGGAAGGCCACTGAGATTAACCTTCCACCCAGAGCAGGATTGATCATTCCACTGTTTGGCCCTGAAAGCAGCCCCAGCCTGGGAGCACATTTCTGCTTTATGGCCTTCCCAAATGCTGAAGCATTTTCAGGGTGGCTGAAAGACAGGTGCCTGCACATCCTTAAATGCAGGCACAGGCAGACAAAGTTTATCTGCCCGTGATACTGTACAAACAGAGATACTAAATGTGTTTGTGCCAGGTTTGAGGCTGCGGCTTTGGGGAGCTCTCAGTGCTTAGACACAGATGTGACTGCGCTATGCAGACAACTAGTTATTGCTGCTGGATTGAACTCCCACTTCCTTCTTCTGTAGAAGGAACCTGATTTCTATTTCTCACGTATTTTCAAATGAAAGTAAGAACTTACACTGACGTTCTTGAAAAATGTGTTCTGACACCATTCTTATGACAGCCTCGAGGCCAGAAGAAACCAGTAGGTCTTACAGTCAGTTTTTCTTATAATCTGCCCTTAAATTTCACCCCAAAACTCCTTCTCTGAGCTAAGGTAATATTGAGTCTTAATCTGAAGACATCAAGAGATGAATCCACTGCTGCTCTTAACTGATCAATCTTAACAGGACATCAGAGCCACCTTAATTAATTACAGAATGAATATGCCAAACAGGAAATATTTTGAAATGAGACATTTGTTACTTAATACCTAATTGTCTGCCACTCTTGAATGAAAAAAAAAAAAAAAAATTACTGATTTGATATCTAGAATATGTCTATTTTATTGATAGTATCTCTTTCTTGGCTTACAGGAAGCTTTCAGGGAAATAAAGGCTCTGTAAGGCCCCAAAGGTTTTGGTTAGTTGAAAGATCTGCTCTGTTATGGTGAATAAAACAGAGAGTACAATGGGACTGAAAAAAGGGGCCTCATCGAGCACAAACCATGGGAGGGACAGACACAAGGTAAGTGCTCCCTGGCATGAGGAGGGACCAGGAAACATGCTGTGAAACTTTTACCAGGGGATGTGATGCCATGAACAATGTGTAACCAATGGGAAACTGCTACCAAAAATAGAATCCTAGATAAGAGCCCTACAAGTAAAAACCTATATAAACCCCTATGTACTCAATAAATTTGGCTTCTGATCACAACTCGGAATGACCCTGCCAGGGAAGATTTAAGCTCACAGTGTGGCTCCCTTAGTGCCTGGTCTTTCACCTCTGCTATATCCGTGATACCAGCCAGATATGGTTAAAAATGCCCTGGAATTGGGAAAACAGGCCAAGTGCCACACCACATGCAAGAAACGGTGATCATGTTGAACTCCTTCAAGACACCAGGCTCCAAAGAAGGGATTTCTTTTTATTTTGGCCTTTTATAGCCAAACTTGTTGCTCCTCCTGTTCGCTTAAAGGACCATCCTCCTCCTTCATCACTGAGGCTTCTGCCACATTCGTGTCAATGTTGGTCATTTTTAATCTTTGACACCATGGCAGACACTCACAGATACCTGCTTAATCTTGAAGAAGCCACCGGAAAGGTCTTTGGGTTTATTTAGAGCTGCCTCTATTCCCTGCACAATTCAGAGCAGCCTCAGGATCCCAGGACTTCCCACATCTGAATTCTCAGTGTTGCAAATTGAAGAAGAAATCATGGCATGAGGCAGCAAGCGAGCACCAAAGCTGTGATGATCTTCCTTCAGGGAGTCAATTACATTTGCTGTTTGCCTTATGGCACACGTAGGTGATTACTGTGTCAGGGCCAAGCTGCATTTGTTTAATGGACCCTTGAACTCTTATTACATTTTCCACTCATCTTGCTAGAGCCTTATCTTCAATTACACTCTTTTCCATATGCCCCAAGCTGTTATTTGTTATAGGACCAGCCTGACCCTCTTGTATCTAGAATGTCACCGAATTAAATCAAATTTTTATACTTTTCAACTTGAACAGTTATCTCTCGATGCACATAACAAACAGATAATGAGATCTGCATTTTATTAGACACAGTGGAGCTCGCTGATGTTTAACTATTAGGAAGAGCCATTTTGCTGCTCAGTTACAATTACATTATTTTTTTCTGTGGCTGTCAATTGGTTTAATTCATTCTAAATGTGTAGTATTTTCCTTAGTGTTGCCTACATTCAGAAAACTGTATACATTTCTATACTTTTTTTCCAAAAAGGGAAGGGGTTTCCCTGTAGTTTCTCTACAGTCTAATCTTTTTGCCTTTAAATTCTGTGGAGGTTTTCCCATGCTTCGCCTCTGAGTCAGGGATACTTCAAAATCCCATTCTTAGCTTTAAGCATATCCTCAAACCCTGCTTATTTGGACAGGACTAAAGCACATACTTGAAATGAAACAGTGACGAGTGAGGATGGGTTCCTGAAAGAAGTCCAGCTTAGGATCCAACAAGGATCCACTGGCCACGTTCCCAAGTTCTGACGTGTCCACCATGGAGCTGTAGTGCCCTGCACATCCTGTGCTTTACAGTACACGCTCATCACTTGGGATTCAGACGGTGCTCGTAGTGATGAAATGATAACAGCATCACAGTGGGATCTAACCAATGCAAATATTTAGGTCTGTCACAGGCCATGAGACGAATCTCTCTCCTCAGAAGAGCCCAGCTAGCACGTGATTCTCCTGCATGCTGGGAGCCAGCTCACACAGTCATCAATAATCCAGCTGGTAAATATCAGAAGGTTACCTACCCTCTCTGGTTCTGTGTGCAGACCCCTGCTCTGGCTCAGTGCAAAGGAAGGAAGAGAGACATGCAGAGAGGTGGGTCTAACCCCCTTTGCATTGTAAGCTGACAGGAACAGAAGGATATATGTTGTAATTACTGCATCTAAATTTGTGCAGGGTAATTTCTCATAATAGGGTGCCTTGATTGCTTACTGAACATACCTTGGAGAGTGGTCTTGCTTTTGCACAGCAAAAGCATGTCTCTCTTCACTTGAAATGATAAGGGATATAAAAGACAGTAGAGGAGTATTAATATTCAGATAAAGAAAATAAAGCTTGTTTCAGATAGGGATGTATTTCTGAGATTTACTAAGCAGTCCACAGGATTTATATATCTACATCTTAGACATCTCAGTTTAATATAGGAAAAAAATCTTATTACATTTCAGAATAATAATTCTCCTTGAAATGAATGGGAGAGATTCATCTAGAGCCATAGATTGCTTCAGAAAAACTATTTCCTCACCTATTTCACTGACATTCACAGAAAACAACTGCCATAAATTTTTGATAATAAATGCTAGGCATGTGGATGGCTAACTCTGTTTGCACAGCCTCAGCCTGTACAGTAAACTTCCCCTCTGCAGAACAGTCCAGCTGGTTGTTTATCGGTTATTGTTTGCAAGATGCACCCTTAGGAACCTGCTGTGGTTCTCCATGGCCTGTGGTGCTCTTTTGTAACACTTGCCATTAATCTGGGGCTGTAATGTGGTGTTTAAAGGGGCAGGCCTCTCACTGGGCAGGAGGGATTACCTAGGACAAGGACATCAGGATTTATGCTTCCTTAGAGTCACAGCTGTCATAAAAGCAGAAAACCTCCTTGAAATGAAGAACAGGCACTGCGGAGAGACCATTTGTCTTTGTGCAACTTCCTCACAAGGCGGCAAGTTGCACTTGCAGCCTCCCATGGAGACGTGGCTCGATGCAGAAGGGACCATGGCAGGACTGAGCACCTGCAGCCAGACTGGCTGGAGCAGTACCAACACTGCCAGGGATGGGAAGCACATGTCTGTGTGGGCAGCTCTGCAAGACTGAGACGGCTGCCAGGAGCCAAAGCAAGGGACAGGAGATGCCATACGTGGGAATGTTGGATGATGGAAGGCTTTAAAACATGGAAATGTTGGTGGGGTGCAGGGGTTTTACCCTGTTGAATTTCTGGTTGTGGTTAGGCAGTTGCATTGATAACCCCGGCCAAGTCAGTTGTGGTGATGTAGTAAAAGCTGCCTGTATTAACTACTCTACTGCTCTGGAAAACAGAGAAGAATGGAGAGACAGGGGCATACAAGGAAGATGCTGAAATGTGGAGAAGAGGAAGGACACTGAGAGTCTGCCCAGAAAGTTCAGAAGTTGTGTCAGGTCAGATGAGGAGTCCTTTTAAAAACCAGTGATTTCTTTATTTTGAAAACGAGATTCAGATTTTAACTACATAAGCCACCTTCTGTGCAGATGACTTTAATGAAGACACCCCATTAAGTATGCTCATATCAGACCCTGAATAATTCAGTAGTGTGCACATGGAAGGTTTTTTTACTAAATTTACACAAAAATCCTGATAAAATCAGGAAAAAAAAAGCTTCAGTCGAAATCTGAAAGCAGAAAATAACCAGAGAAGAGGTGGAAAAATTAACTACAAAAGATCAGCTTGCAGAACCACCAGATGACCAAGCCCAAGCAGGTCTCTTGCCTCAGGTCACTCTCTACAGGGACAAGAATTACATCATCCACTGCATCTTCCTGGAGGCACCTGAAGAAAGGGAGGGGATGGCTCTGAAAGGAAAGGAGAAACTCACTGGTGGCAGATGGCAGCAGCAACTCCCTCCAGGCCACAGCTTCACCGTGTGACAAGGCACAGGTGGGCACACAGCTGTACCCCAGGGTCACTCGGAGATGCTGGCCTCAGCCCCTCTGGCTGGATTGGTTTTCCCACCACCAGCTCTTGCCTGAGCGTGTTCCCAAGTGTCACACATCGTGTGCCCAAAGTGGGAGCTGAGCATGAGAACGATGCAAAAGCATCTCCTCATCTCACGAGGGAGATGCTGCAGCTCACACACCACTGGGCCATCGCCTCTGAGCTGCAGCCTACCAAACTTGACTCACAGAGCAGCAGCCAGAAAAAAAAAAATCCGCCGTTTTTAATAAAATGCGGTGCTAGACAATTAATAAAAGGTCTGGCAACATTTTGCTGTTACAGCAGTGAATACTGGCTGTTAAAAATAATGATGCTGCTAATAAAAAACCTTGTGAAAAACAGGGAGACATTTAGACACATTTATACAACCACTTACATCCCATGGGTTCAGAAAATGTTATCGCGGTACCAGGTAGACTGCTTGATCAGGCCCTTGCTGTGGTAGAAGGCACCAAAGCAAGATATTTCTAACATGATACTGTCAAATTCTATGAGAGAAATTATGTTTGGGGACTATTAAAAATGGTTGTCTTCATTCAAACAGCTGGAAAAGTTTGATGTCAATGCCCATGGTCCAGGGAAAAGCTCTTTATCAGCCCGCAAGAGACATCTGCAAGTACTTTTCTTGCAAAGACATGAGAGCAGACTCATTTTAGCTGCAGACAGAAAGTGTGTGGTCACAACCTACCATTTGACTTTTTCTAATTTGTAAATAGTTCCTCTCATTTGTATGAACCTCTCACTCACACAGCAACACAGATATGAAATATAAATAAGCAAAATTCCACAGCTTTCATATTTTCTCTAATGACCTCCCATGTTGTATAGCTTGAAAATACTGGGAATTTACCTTACTTAAATAAAGACCCATTCTGCTGACCTGCATGACCTGGGCAGGCTGGGGCAGGGAAACATCCAGCTACATTGAATAATGAGGAGGAAGAAAATGTTCCACAGCTGGGAGGAAGCATAATGTGAATATGAATCTGAGACACTCAGATGGCACTAGCTGAGAAAGCTGTACAGCTATGCCAGAGCTTCCTTTGGCAGGTAGGGATGTGGCTGTGGCTGTTCAGAGATCTCCAGGAAAGAGGGCAGCAACCAAAAAGGCCCATAAGGAAATCAGGCTGTTGGAGTGGAAGAAAAGACATCCCTTGAGGATGGCATCAATGGTTCAATTTTTGCACCTATCACCGACTAGTTACAATAACAAAACTAGTCCTGAATGTCCAAGTGAGAGGAGGTTTGGGAATAAGGTACTCCAGCCAATAGAAGTGGGCATGGAAACACACTGACAAGGAGTCAAAAGGAATGTAATGCAGATAAAAGGAGGTATATGCAAAAAGTTGAAAAGCTTCTGTCTCAGAAAACAGTTGAGAGTGATCTCTGTTCTTAATGTGGTAAATGGATCCTAAAACATTTTGCCTCTTAGCTCAAAAGAACATTTCCAGACTACGGATGGATTTACCTAAATAAAGGTTCAGAAACCTGCCACCTGCAAGGCAGCAGAAAGGTAACCTGGAAAACACCATACAACAGAAAAACTCATGTTCAGCCTCACACTGTAACAGCCTTCCCTATAGCTTCACACCTATGCAAATTATCTGTCACAATGCATAAAGCTCAAGATAAACAAACCTCTTCTACAACTTGGCATACGGAAAAAGGGTCTGAACTGAAATGGTATTGAGTTTTAGAGACCCATCCATTTGCTGTCATTGTGCCATCTGTCTCCCTGGCAGAGTCCTGACAGCTTGCATTGGCAGCTTTGATTGCCAAAGCTCATGTATTAAGTTAGATTTACCTAGCCTTCCCACGCACAGTTTCTTACTTTTCCACGGCCCTGCTATTCTAGATGATTCACAAAACTGCAGGATAGCCTGTACTCCCAGAAGCAAAATATATTTTGGTATTTTTAGAACTTATTTTTTAAAATCAGAAATACAGATAATTTTCTGTTTTGGTTTTTAAGCCACCTGTAGACACCAAGTCCACCAGAGTCAAGAGAGAGACTTACTTCTCAGGGACTGACCACAGGTAACAGAGATCACAGGTGGTGGTGTATGCATGTGTGAAGTATTTGCTACCATCAGAGTAATAAATGAAAACTGCAGATGCCATATGAGACCCCCCGAGGCAGGCTCCAAGTTATTGCATTACTGTCGTAACTGCTCACTGCAAACCACCTTTGACTAAAAGGCAATATGATGCCTAGCATAACTCTGTTGACTCCCCTGAAATTACACAGATGATTAATGTTGCCCTTTAAGGTATGAAAGAAGAGATAAAATTATTTACATTTAATTTCTTTACCCAGAATGGAACTTTTAACTGCAGCAGTGAATGATGCGGCAGTTGCCCTCAGACTTTATTAAGTTACGTTCCAGCTGGCCCTCTGACCGTGAACATGTTTTCCACTGTGCAAGAACAAAGGGTTTAATTCCAGCAGGAGTTAATTCATGTTGGGCAGAAGACAGATAAGCACTCCTGGCAGTCCATTTACTGGGACATAGACAGCAGTGCAAGGTACCAGAGTCCATCCTGCCTTTAGGCCAAAGGAATTGTGGCCATGCTCAAAGGACACAAGCACTGAGACACCACTGACTTTACGTAAGAGAGGACCATGCTCCAGGCAAGGCAAGAGGCTGCTCTGTAGAACAGCTTTTGTCCTTGTTCGGCTTTGTTCCTGTTGCAGAATTAAACAATGCCTTAGTTATGTCACTGAAATCATTGTCCTGGTTTTGACACTGTAATTTTCTNATTACTGGAAAGTTCTGGGAAAAATCAAGGATTTTTTGAGAATTAAAAAAAACCCTTACCCTTTAATTTTTTTTTTTTTTTTTTTTTTTGTAGCTGGTACAGGGCTGTGTTTTGAATTTAGGATGAGAATACTGTTGGTAACACACTGATGTTTTAGCTGTTGCTAAGCAGTGCTTACCCTAAGTCAAGGACTTTTCGCCTTCCTGTGCTCTGCTATCAAACAAGTACCCAAGGAGCTGGGAGGGAGCACAGCCAGGACAGCTGACCCCAGCTGGCCAGAGGGGTATTCCCTCCACAGAACATCGTGCCCAGTATATGAACTGGAGGGAGTTGGCTGAGGGCACTGAGGGCTGCTCAGGGATGGGCTGGGCATCCATCAACAGGTGTTGAGCAACTGTGTTGTGCATCCCACGTGTCTCTTGGATTTAATTCCCCTCTTCCTCTTTTTTCATTAATACCTTCACTAGTATCATTATTATTGTTTCAATTATTAAACTGTTCTTATTTCAATCCATGAGGTCCACATTTTTTTCCCAGTTTTCCTCCCCACTTGGGAGGGAAGCAAGTGGCTTCATGGGATGACAGTCATTGAGTTGGTGGCTTCCTAAAGGAAGCCCTAATCCATGCCCTAAACTGGATTAGACCTGCCTGAGGAATAGATTTCCAGTCATGCAAATAAAAAGCCATTGAGATTTCAACTCACTCTTTTAATTTCTTTTCCTAAGACAGAAAGACTTTTCAAAGTTTTTCATAAGAATCCAAACCAAGAGAACCCAATCTGGTAAACAGGTCACTCAGTGGGACGCTGGGGGAGTGTGGGGCACTCAGGTCCCCCTTGTTCTTGCTCCAAGGTACTCCCACAATCCTACTGAGCCTCCTACTAACACAACAGGATTGATCCCTGCTTCTCAGTCAGAGAATTGTTCCACTTTGAAGTAAGTAATTACACGTTACTGGGAGAGAAAGGCTGACTCCAGCTTGAGAGAAAACCTCAAGTAAGTCCAAGCTCCAGTGATTATTAACTAGCTGCAACACCAGAAACCTGAGGGAGAGCTACCCAGAGCAGCCAGCTGCTTGGCTGTGGAAATGCTTACATGAGCTATGAAGCATCGTGATCCAAGCTCGTAGCCTGAGCTTTGATGCTTTGAACTTTGATTGCCTTGGTTGGAGCTAGATGACCTTCCAACCCAAACCATTCCACGATTCTATGATCTTGGTTTTAGAAGACGAGAGCGGCATCAGAACTGAGGATGGGCTCTGGGGGTTTAGTCTGGGCATTTTCACTGTGGTCATGTTTGGCCATTTTGCAATAGGAGCGGAGTGGGTGGTCTGCAAGTGTGTTCAAAAAGTGTGGCTGGATGTGGTGTGAAGCTGCACTGAGGCTGGTTAAAAGTTCAGTGAAATTCAAGTGATGAATACCTGAGGTTTAGAAATTGCTGTGACAGGATGCACACTTACTGAGCAGTCTGGCTGGCAACTGAGCACAGCTTTTAGTAGTGGTGTATATACACAGTGAGAATATGTGTTCCTTTAATCCTTGTATAACCTAGCAGCTCCACCTACCCTGAAGACTGAAATTCTCACTGATTCATTGAGCATGCCCAGCAAAAGCTCCTCCTGAGCCTTCTCCTCTTCCTTTTCTGACAGTTAGAAGGGCAGAAGTTCAAAAGATCACCATAGAGATTAACAATATAAATCCATTCACCCTTTTCCCAGGAGTAGATAATACTTGGATGTGCATTTAGGCAGTGCCACTGATTACACTGTGAATTCCCTCCTAACCTCCAAACCATCAGATACATATTTTGAATTAGAAGGTACCTCCAGTAAATGGCATTTAGTAGCAAGCATTATTTAATGTCTTTACTGGAGGGGATGCTGCTAAACCCAGTGAAGTCCTGTCACTTTTAATTCCTCTGGCTCCAGCAGCAAAGATGTGAGATAATCCTGACTTTGTAACATAGATCTTTTCCTCAGAGACTTTCACAGATGTGATCATCCCACAAGCATTACCCACCCACTAAAGATCCCAGCCTTCTGCTCACTTAATATCAACAGTTCTGAGAAAATGAATGCTCTTACTAATCTGTGTAAAGTAAACAGCACTTAGTCCTCAAAAAAACAAAATTTAGTCACCTCCAGAATCTGGTGCATTCAGCCAATGCACCTTAAGAATGCAGAATCAGAATTGTGGAATGATGCAGGTTGGAAAGAACCTCTGGAGATCACCTGGTCCAATCCGTGTTGAAGAGGGGATAACTTCAAAGTCAGACCAGGTCACTCACAGTGACATCCAGCTGAATATTGGACATCACTAAGAATGGAGATTTCACAGGTGTTTTAACTGATTTTAGACAACTCTCCAGGTGAATATTTATTTATTAATTCCTAATTGGAATGTAGATTCATAGAATGGTTTAGGCAGAAAGGAACCTGAGACACTCTCTGGTTCCAGCCACTCTGCCATGGGCAGGGACACTTTCCAACCTGTCCTTGAACACTTCCAGGGATGGGGCATCCACAGCTTCTCTGAACAACCTGTTCCAATGTCTCACCACCCTCACAGGAAAGAATTCCTTCCAATTTAATGCTAGCCTAATCCAATCTAAATCTACCCTCTACCATCCTAATGCTCTTACTTCTTGTTCTATCATTCCATGCCCTTTTCAAAGGGCCCTCTCCAGCTCTCTTGGAGCCCCTTTAGGTACTGCATGGTGCTATATGATCCCCCCAGAGCTTTTTCTCTTCTCTAGGCTGAGCAGCCCTAACTCTCCCAGCCTGTCTTCACAGCAGAGGTGCTCCAGTGCCTTCATGGCCCTCCTCTGGACTCCTCCAACAGCTCCACGCCCTCCCTATGTTGGGGGCCCCAGAGCTGGATGCAGCACTGCAGGTGGAGCAGAGGGCACAGTTTCCCCTCCAGCTGCTGGTCACGCTGCTGGAGGTGCTGCCCAGGACACGGGTGGCTTCCCGGGCTGCCAGTGCACGCTGCCAGCTCGTGTTGAGCTCTCATCAACCAACACCCCAAGCCAGCACCTGATGTTGTGACTCTCACTCACTGCATCCCATGCAATTGCTGTGCACCTCTACAGAGAGTTTGCTTTTACCCTTTCTGCACCCACCTCGGAGGTTACTGGAGACAGCAGTAAGATTTCCCCCTTAAACTTCTCTGTTTTAGGAGTGATAAACTCAGTTCTTCCTATCTTTACACATCATACATGAGTCTTCTCATCACCTTGATTAGCTTTGACTGGACTTCCCCCAGTGAGGAGCCCCAGATTGGACATAAAATTCGTAGGTTTGTGGGACAGAGGGAAATAGTAACCTCAAACCTGATGGACACAATCTTGCTCATACATCCTGGAATCCCCTTCTCCAGGATGTGTCCAAGGGATTCATCAGGTCCTCCTCTCAGTTAGATTGTCTGCTCAGTCAGTCCCCAGCCTGTTCTGTTGTATAGGTCTATTCCATCCCAGGTGCAGACCTTTGCATTTATATATACATACATATACATATATATATATGTATATTTCATATATATATATATATATGTCTACATTCTCTACATCCCTTTACTTCTCAACTGACTCATTCCACTCCAGCATCTGCCAATATATATTTTAAAAAGTCAAGTAAGCAAGATAATGAAAGTATTAATGATTGTTCGTGAGAACATAATCTAGTTTACTTCTCTAGATTTAATAAATTTTATTTTCATTTCCCTTCAAATGTAATTTTTGTCTATTTTTTTCCTGAAATAAAAAATAATAATCTATTTTCAGTAGCATATATTTTATAATTTGTGGTTGAGTCTATTAATTCTGGGTCATAGGTTTTTCTGGGAAGAGCCCGTGCAACAAAAAGCTCTCAGCCTGGGAGCTGCTAAGTGTTTTGATCAATATAATGATAGTAAAGGGTATTCTGCACCTTACAAACCAGGAATTTTAAATCAAGAGGTTTTATGAAAGGCTGCAAACCCCATTTGTCCTTTGAGTTGTTGACAATTTTTGTTCCAAAATTGTCAGTATTCTTATGTATAAAAGAGAAAATAATAATTTCTCCCCCCAAAAGATGGCAGTTTATTTCCAAAAGCATGATATAGTTTCTAAGGCTACATTTGTTTCAGTACTACAATAGGATCCCTGGTTCTGAGAATGAGTAGGCACGGCACTGAATGAATCCATACCGGGAAGATCCCGTCCCACCAGAACAGGGTCCTGGACCTGTTTGGGACATGCTGCTTGTCATTTCCATGGACAGCACGGAGGAACAACCAGCAGCAATGGAAAACATCTTGTTCATTACTCCTTGTTATTGTTACTTGCCGTTTTCATTAAAAATTCAGAGAGCTTCAGGAGAGGCAGGAGGAAGCACCAGTTTGGCTTTACCCTCCGAATACCAGGAGCATGGGATGCAGGGGGTACCCCTGAACATCTCCGTTTGTGTGTTCTCCCAGCTCTCTCAAACTGCTGTTCACCAGCAAATGCCACCTGATCTTTACTCAGACGCCCTTCCTTCCTTTCTTCTCCCCAAGAGATGCAAACTGTGAGTCCCACGTTAGTGCCTGCTGGATTTTCACCTCACGTGTCTGATCCAAAAGCTCTTTGGATCTGCTGTCCCAGGGCTGTCTGGAGAAGGAGTACCAGCACCAGCACAGCCCTGCCTGGATGCCAGCCAAGGTTTGTGGGCTGGGGCTGGCATCCCTGCACCGAGCTGGGGCACAGGGAATCCTGCTCCGTGGGGTTAGATTCTGACTTCTGCTGTGAAGCCCAGAATCCCACTGCTCATCAGAATTAGTGCGCTAAAAACCGGGGGAAATGCTCGAGCATTTCATTAATGGCTAGTGCTATTAAATAGACAATTAATAAGGGCAGACAAGTGAATTATTATTTCTAATAAAAAGGCCCAACAACTGCTAACAAGTTAGGAAATGCCAGCACAGAAGTTCTCAAAGAAATAATCCTCTGCCACACGGATTGCCCCTACACGGAATAACCAGGGTTATTAACAGGTTTCCTGGCTCCAGACTGTAGCCTACCTGGGAGCAAGGAAATTCCCGTGGCGCCTCACTAATACATTTTTTAGAGGAGCCCAGGGACAATTTCACAGGGATGCTAACTTTCTGCGGCTGGCAGGGAATACGCCCCGAGGGGGCGAAGCCACCCCGAGACAAAGCCGGGGTTGATTCCCGCAGGGTGCGGGCAGCGGGCAGGGCAAGGACAGCGGGGCTGGGGTGGCACGGACCGGGCAGGGACAGCCGGCCGGGGCAGGGACAGCGGGGC
>VWZN01011062.1:145077-168368 GCA_013396955.1 Regulus satrapa | reverse complement strand
GGCCAGGCCCATCTTTCCGTCTTCAGCGTGTTGGTCCTCACCCTGTTGGCCGTGCTGGTGGTGGCCACCTTCCTCTGGAACGGGCTGGTGCTGGCCACCATCCTCCGCGTGCGCAGCTTCCACCGGGTGCCCCACAACCTGGTGGCCTCCATGGCCGTCTCCGACGTGATGGTGGCGGCGCTCGTCATGCCGCTGAGCTTGGTGCACGAGTTGTCCGGGCGGCGGTGGCGGCTGGGCCGGTCGCTCTGCCAGGTGTGGATCTCCTTCGATGTGCTGTGCTGCACCGCCAGCATCTGGAATGTCACGGCCATTGCCCTCGACCGCTACTGGTCCATCACCCGGCACCTGGAGTACACGCTCCGCACCCGGCGCCGCATCTCCAACATCATGATCGCTCTCACCTGGGCGCTCTCTGCCTTCATCTCCCTGGCCCCGCTGCTCTTTGGCTGGGGAGAGACTTACTCAGAGGACAGTGAAGAGTGCCAAGTCAGCCGGGAGCCTTCGTACACCATCTTCTCCACCTTTGGGGCCTTCTACCTGCCCCTCTGCGTGGTGCTCTTTGTGTACTGGAAGATCTACAAGGCTGCCAAGTTTCGAATCGGATCTCGCAAGAGCAACTCCATCACCCCCATTACGCCAGAAGGACTGGAGGTAGGTCAGCGTGGGTGTGGTTTGCTCGGGTCAGGCAGTGGCACTTTGTAGAAATGGGGAAAACTTAAACCAGAAGTGTGCAAGTGAACAGTGATCCACCAAAGCCCTGTGAATCCTGGAGGCTTCCAAGGGAAGGCTGCCTGCAAATCTTGCAGATCCAGTCTGTCGGCTCCTTCCGAGCTGTGAGCACTCAAGGTGTAGCTAAAGCAACTTTGGGACGTGTTGCCAGCCTGGGCTCCACGTGGGCGAGCGGTGACTCACAGATGTCCCCCCATGGAATGCTGAATCAGTGCTCGCCAGCATGAGTAAGGGGTCACCGTCCCTCCCCTGGGGAGGCGAGGGGACAGTGGATGGATGGGCCGCCGTGTCTGCTGGGGACGATGCCCTGGCAACCAGCTGTGGCTTTGGGGACACTGTGAATTTACCCAGACAAAAAACCACATGAGCAGAATGTCCTTGGAAATCTTTCCTAATCACGACTGCATCGTGTCAGTTCATCCCAGGCACGGTGACTCTGCACTGTAAAGATTTCTTGCAGGGAGGAAGGAAATGTGTGCTAATTTTCTTCTTTCTCCTACCAAGAATGCTTAAACTCAGTGGCTTTAGAGAGAGTAACCAGACTTCTGTGCACGCCATGTGGGTGTGTGCCTGTTCTGCTGATCAGATTGTCGGGGGGGCAGTAATCTTAGTGTGCTGCTGTGAGCAGCCCCAGTACCCTCAGTACTCTCTCTACCTTCTAATCTCAGTTGAAAGAGTCTCCGTCACCCAGAACAGGTCATACAGCCACCTTCCCCTCAGCTGGGGTGTGATGAGGATGGCCTCTGTTTCCCCTGGAGCCTTGGCCCTGGCTGGCATTCCTGGGCCCCGTACCTGCTGGGTGGGATCACCTGCCTGGGGTACACGTGGTGCAGCTTGTCTTTGTGTTTGGCAGGTGAAAGAAGCTGCCCAGCAGCCACAGATGGTCTTCACCGTCCGTCACGCCACCGTTACGTTCCAGACGGACGGAGACACGTGGAGAGAGCAGAAGGAAAAGAAAGCTGCCCTCATGGTGGGCATCCTTATCGGGGTCTTTGTGCTCTGCTGGATCCCCTTCTTCATCACGGAGCTCATCAACCCACTCTGCTCATGTGACATCCCACCCGTTTGGAAGAGCATTTTCCTATGGCTGGGCTATTCAAATTCCTTTTTTAATCCACTCATCTACACTGCTTTCAACAAAAACTACAACAGTGCCTTCAGGAACCTATTCTTTAGGCAGCAGTGAGCAGAAAAAGCTTTCCTGCTGCCCCAGGAAGCTGATTTTGAGTGTCAGTGATTCTGACCAAATTCCTGAGGAAGTTCAAAGCAGCAGATGCTGAGGTGATGCAAAAACTGCATCGCCATGGGTTGTGTGTCCCAGAAGCAGTCCCAGTCCCTAGGCAGGCTCTCCATCCCAGACTCTTAGCTGCTATTTTTCCTGCAAGTAGCATGTAAGGGCTTCTCCTGCCAGCAGCCTGGCACCCTCGCTCCAGTGCCCTGCCGTGTTCCTCCTGCCTCCCCAGTGATGCTCTGCTTGGTGGCACCAAAGGTGCAGAGGAGTCCACTGGCAAAGAAACATTGGTGTGGCCACTGCTGGTGTCTCCCAGCATTAATCAGCTTTGTCCCATGTGCAAAGCTGGGACCATGTCACATCAGGGGGTTTTGAGATTACATATGAGAGTACAGATTTTATGGCTTGGCTGAAAACATGGTTTGTCTTGTCTGTCACTGGTAAAGACTGCAAAGTGTTTGATTTTTGGGGAATAGGACCCTTGGTAAGGTTAAGTATATACTAAAATTGCCAAGCTTTTTCTCACATACTTTGGGAACAGCAAATTGTGTCTGTTTGCTTTTGGACTCTATGTAGCAGCTTTTTTAAAAAAAAAAAAAAACAAAAAACAAAAACTTATTGTGAAAGCTTAATGCATGGTGTACCCTGGAATGAGGGAGAATGCATGGGAAACTCACCTCATTCCCCGACTGCTACATGTGAACCTCAGACCTTTATGTTCAGAAATACCAGCTGTAAATGCTAATCTTTGTGCCTGTTGTTTCCCATTTTAAAACATAAATGTATTTTGAGCAGCTGCGGGCAGATTTCCTGTCATTTCAGGGGATGCAAGGGGTGTATTTCGAGTTGCCTTTCAACGAGGAGCTGTGTTTTACCATTTCTGAATGCAATCCAAAACTTGAAACTGAAGCAAAAGCCCTGCTTTTTTTTGCCATGAGCACTGGGTTGCAGGCAAAGGGCAGTTAATGACAGGTGATATATTTATTTCTGGAAGCATAATCAAACCATGGAGCGTCTCTTTTGCAAGGACCACACTTGAATATTTCTTTTTTTGCCCATCTATGCTTCTCTTCCCACCCCTCTGAGGCTCCGTCTCACATGGTCGTTGCTGCTCTGTTGCCTCCCTGCCTTTCCACATTGCCAACTTAATTATAGTAGTTGGCATTTCACTCCTAGAACTAGAGTTACACACTTAATACTGCGCTGCTGAAAGACTGACAGGTCTGCAGATAGAGGGAAGCAGTAGTTTTAACTTGGTTCTCAGGCAGCCACTGAAATCAGACCACAACTAAAATACAAAAAAATACAAGATGGAAATAAGAACAACCTGATTTCATGTCAGATATCTCAAGAACAGATGAAAGGGAAAGATGTCAATAAAGGATGGTAAGGCTCCCTGTAGTTGGATAATATTAATTTCTCTCTCTAGTCGATTGTGAGACATCAGATATTAAAATTGTCATTGGTCCTTTGAAACAGTCAAAAATCCTGGCAGAGTTGGGTTTTTTCTGCTGTCTCTGGACAGGTGGAAATGGAAGCAGAGGTCAAGGTGCTATTAAAGTGTTGCAGCCCTTTCAGGACCAGTCAGACCAACATCCATCAGCACTGACATGGACATAGCTGATCCTGCCTTTTGGCAAGAAGAGAAATAGGATAGCCCTTGAGATCCTCCTTAACACCAGCTTGTAAAATTCTCTTAGAAATTCTGGGTAATACCCTGCCCTCATTGAAAGCAATGGACAATTTTTCAGTGATTTCAAATGAATCAGATTTTTGTGTGGCATGTCTCGTCTCGTAAAAGCCTAGTTTTAATGTTAATTAATTTGAGGAGAAGATGGGTGGGATGGGAGTAATCTTCTAACTCCTGTGGAAGAGGCTCTGACCTGCCCCCTAACCGTGGGCCAATCTTTGCAACTAGTAAAGAGCATTTTCTTCCTTTGCTACATATTTAAAAACGTTATTAGTGACATCGCTGATGTATCAAAAATTGTAATAAACTCTTGAGCTGCTTTTTTTTTACTGAATATATAAAGGCTGTGCTGCTTTCTCTGGACAGTCCATCAGTCCTGATGCTGAGTTGTTCTGTTTTGGAATTGCTGCTTTCGTTATGCCAAGGGTTATTTAGCCAAAAATTCATTGGAAAAATTCTTCCTTGTTCAAGCCAGAACTTCAGCTAAGCTTGGTGGTGCCTGAAAGTAGAAGACTACTTCTTAAGCCTCCAGAGTGGCACTTTAAACACTTAAAATCATGGATTACCTGGGAAGTTGGACCATTTGCACACCCAACGCCATGTCTGCACAACCCCACGTCTGTCCCAGCTGTGTCCATGCCATTTTTATTTGCTCTTTGATGAGTGTTGCAGGTTCTCTTGTCTCTGCTGTGTAGGGTCCTTGTGCAGGTTTTGGAGTCAGCTGCAAACTCAAATGTCCACTGTAAGCAGACAAAGTCAGTGAGAAATTCCCTGCTTTTGTTGCAGTTTGGTGCTGGAGTGAAGCTCACTTTCATTACACCCTCTGTTTATTCATGCTGTGCCTTAAACAGTGACAGGGAGACAAGAGATAATTTTAAAGTGACACTAGATTAACTCTAATTTGCCTGTACAGGTCATGAGTATTCCACCATCCTGGTGTAAATGACACATTTATTTGACATGCTACAGCTGATTAAAAAATAATTTTCTGAAAAAAACCCCCACAGCTTCCAGTTGGTTGTAAGATTTGTTCTTTTAAATCTTGACAAAATTAGCAGCTTTTGTATTGGCCAATTCCTGCAGCTCATACTTGAGAACTAGCACCATGGGCTTTTCTTCTGAAGATCATTCCTGAAATGCAATATGACCAGGCAGGGAAAATGTCATTATTCTGGAGGTGCACATGTTTCAATCATTTTGAAACATGCCACAATGATCTCAACAGAGGGAAGGAGACCTGGACATCTGATCCAGGCTCCGAGGCTTTTTACAAACCTCTCATTATTCAAACACAGATGCTGAGTGGGCTCCCAGAGATGCAAATCATGTGTGAAGACACAGGCAACCACAGCTTCAAAGGAGGCATCTTGTACCTTCTTGTTCCCATTTATACACAGAATCAGTGGTGTGAAGAGATCTGCCTCACCGAGGCTTTGTGAGGATTAATTACTAAATGTTTATCATGTTCCAGGAAGGTGGAAC
Source organism: Regulus satrapa (assembly GCA_013396955.1). Classification (NCBI taxonomy): domain Eukaryota; kingdom Metazoa; phylum Chordata; class Aves; order Passeriformes; family Regulidae; genus Regulus; species Regulus satrapa. Next base: position 163,236 of record VWZN01011062.1, on the reverse strand, counting down.
ACTCTGGTTTGAATGCCGAGCAGCATTATAAATTGAGCTTCTATTTAATTCTTAGGAAGAACGCTATTAGCCATTATTATTGAGTTTTGTACGCAATTTAATGGCTACATAATACTTCCAGAACAGATTTAACTAACCTGCTCCCACTTACAATTAATTTAGCTCCCTCTGAATGCCCTGACAATCCGATGAACATCTGTAGGGGAGCTCGGCAGCAGCGAGGGCAGCGTGTGCTGAATTCCCGCTGCTGCTGAGCGTCTCCTTGCGATGCCGAGCGCGTGCTGTCAAGGTTCAAGGAGCAGCAGCTCTCCAGGCAGTCTGCTCTGGGTGTCTTTTACCTCTTAGGGAGGAAAGAAAAGGGCATTGAAGAATGACTGCTGCATGGCAGGTTGGCTGACCACCTTCCTCCTCCATCCCCAGCCTGCTGGGCTCTCTTTTCAGGGCAGGCAGGACAGGCAGGTGACTCCAGGACACGCAGCTGCCCCCCGCAGCCAGAGGTGAGCCACACATGACTTCATCCCTCTGGTAATTTTCCAGGGCTTTTCAGAAAAATTACACCTTGGAGATGTGTCCTTTGGACTGTCAGCAGCAGCTGAAAGTGGGAGTTTCCTGGAAGTTGCAGGTAATTAAAGAAATTTCATCTGACAAAGGTAATTAATGACTATTCCTTCCAACGATGGCGGTGGCGAGGTGCGACTGACAAAGTGTCAAAGTGATTTTTGCAAGGCACTGATTTGAGCTGCTCTGCTCATCGTGTTCATCTCTTGGACCCCTTATTTTACCATCACGGGTAGAGCATCCCCCGGATTCCAGCAAAGTCATGGTGAGCATGATGCAGGCACCATGAATGCTCCATGTAAGAGCACTGGGGTGAAACAACCATGACAAAATTAGCATCCCCACAGCGATACACCCTGGCATGAAAATCATGGCATTGCCAGCATTTCATCAGATTTAAGACATGACCAAAAAGCTCTTTAAATCCTCATTATTTTTAGTTACACCGAGGTACTGAAGAAGTTGCAGAAGACTGGAAGAGAGCTGGAGCTGTACCAGTATTTTAAAAAGGCAAATTTGGAGAGCCAAGTATTTCTAAGACAAATGCTGTTCCTGATGTACAGCTTGAAATCGATCCTTGGCAAAAAAGAAAACAAAAAAAGTGGGAGAGATGATAAAGGACTTGGTGAATAAAAAATTACAAGAAATAAAAATAATTCACATTGATGTCTTTGATTGCAGCGCATGGTTCATTGCTGATGGGGATATAAAGTATTCATTCAATAATGAATCTGACTTGACAACATTCAATGCCTCCATTAAAATTTGAGGAAGAAACCAATATGAGGTTTAAACTGTCTAATGCTAATGACTTTATGGACTGAGAAAGGTGTAAATACAGAAAATAAGGTCACTTCTACAGAGAAGCGAGGATGAAAACTGCTTGGGAGCATTTCAGCCTGGTGTGAGGGAAAGGCACGTGTCCAGGAGCAGCAGGATGGAGCCCTGGTTGAAGGAGGAGAGACAAGGCTGTGATGGGGTCCATCAGGAGCTGAACATATGGGACTTTTCAGCATCTCAGGAACAAGCAGGCTTATTTCTTGCCTGGGCATGGGCTGTGTCCAGCTGTGGGGTTTATTCTGGTCACTGGAGGAGAGGCTGCGATTTCAGTTTGTCATCTTTTTGCTCCTCCTTCCTCCTCACCACTGCCAGGCAGTCAGGCTCAGCACTGCCATTCTGTGCCATTTCCCGTGCTAGTCAAATCAAATACTGTCCCTAATCATCCTCAAAAGCAAAGCAGGTGGAGTTTTTCCCCGGATGCCCCAGCGTGTTGTTCCTGTTCTCTGTCTATCCATTTCAGCCGCGGGCACTGCGATGCTGATCCCCACGCTGGCCAAAGAGGGCTGGGTGCAGCTCCAGGGGTTATCCTTGGAGCAGGCACTGCCCCACCAGCACTCCCTGAGAGGAACTAGGATGGGGAAAGATAAAACTGGAGCTATGTCCTCTCCTTGGTGTTCTGCTGGAGCCATTCCTAATTAAACAGTTCCTAATCCTGCTTCTAGTGAGACCAAACGTGGCCAGGCAGCAACTACCATGGATCTGGTCATCTCTGCAGGAAGGAGAAAGGGAGGGGTGAAAAGCATCCCACTGCAGCTCTAACTGCAAAACAAACATTCCCCAGCCCTGAGTGGCAGACGACACGAAGTCCACGTGGCTGAGATATCCAGTGTGCCCAGTTCAGTCCCTTCCCACTGGTAGCTACAGAGGTGGACACCTCTGTATCATTCCACGCTGCCTGCTGCTCACCAGGTCCTGAGTCTGGGCAAGTGTTGGACTGAGACATTGCATTTTTCATCAGTTCAGGGCTGCAGCCTGAGCTCAGTGCTGATTCCTTGTGCCCTTCCGCCCCCAAGTCACAGTTAAGCACAGGACCCACCAGCCTCAGTTGCAGCTACAGAGTGGGGAAGCCTTTCCAAATGAACATCTCTCTTCTCTCTTGGTGAAGAACTCTCTTGGTGAATTAACTTCTCTCTTGGTGAAGAAAGCCTCCTTGTCTCTGGGCTCAAGATGCCAAACCAATAGCTGAGGTGCCACAAAACCCCAAGATCTGCTTCTTCTTGCCCTATTCAATGTTTGGATCACCTGGTTCTTCGCAAGACACCTGGTTGGGCAGTCCCAAAGCTTAAATCATGCTCAGTCATGTTCACCTTGGTAAGTCCATCACACGACCCACTCTTTTCGTGCTCCCCTCTGGTGCTCTTCTGCAGCTCTGGCTATTGGGAAACCGTTCACACCTTGGTCAGGGTGCTGCCTCTGCAACACCTCCCTGACACGGCACAGTTGGACCAAACAGGGCTGTTTCCAACCCAAAAGAGCCTATGTCGCATAGACCACGGTGAGAATTACCTTGATCACCTCCTGGATCCACTAACAGCCCGATATCCTGCCCCACAAGCTACCTGTGCTGCAGTCAGGCACACTTCAGAGGGGGAAAGCAGAGCCCGTGGTCACGTATTTTCACAGTTTGAGTGCAGACCTGCCTTTGAGGAGGGGGGAGGGATCATTTTGATGCGTTGCCAAATGGCTCTTTCGGTGGGCCCCGGAGCATATGGAGCCTCTCGCACAATTGCCCGGGAGCTGCGGTTCTGTGATGTTTTTTCTCTCCTCAGCTGCTCACCTGATGCCAAAGTTTCCAGGTGCATTAAGACAGGATGCTCCTGCTGCGTGGCTTGGACCTCCCACCTGCCCGTCACGGCGCTGGGGTGAATATTAAACAGACAGCAGATGTGAAGTGCAAGCACATTTGCTGGCCCAAGGGGTGACTCAATATCTGGAATTGGAATGGAAAGAGAAATTGAGAACCCATGGCATTCAGTAATTAAGCTTTTCTGAGACTTTTAAAAAGGAGGTAGGTAGATGCTGAGGAGAGGTGATGCAGCACGTAGCCATGCTCCTCTGCTTCCTGCAGCTTTGCAGCACAAACCTCAGCCCTCCAGGGGATTTCAGAGCATGTTACTCTGACTACAGCCCTCGGGCTACTTTACAAGCCGTTAATAGTTGCCAACCAAAATGAGCGTCAGAGCTGTTTCTTCTTAAAATGAGCATTTAGGGCACCTGGAGAACACTGTAAGTTGCTTAAACTCTATAAATTCCTTCTGAAACCCTCAAATTGCCCAGTGCTTGCATGCAGAACATAGCAAATAACTTTTAAATGAAATTTATTTGGCAGCAAATCTGCTGCTGCTCGTCAGATAAGCTTCTCCACCACTGTTACTCACACATCTCTGAGACAGCACGTACCCACCCACTGTGTGTGCGCTACAGCACCTTCCCCTGGTGATTCCTGGTGATTGTCCTGCAGGGATTGTGTCCTGCATTCCCCAGCATGAGGTGCAAGGCAACACCTCCTGCCCTTCCCCGGACATGTGGCCTTCAGAGCACCCTGTGTGTGGACATGGTACGTCTGGGTGTGGGGTGGCTGGGCTGTTTTTCAGACCCCTGTTCCTCACCCTTGTTTCTGGCAGCCCCAGCTGAGCAGCAGCTCCCACTCCACTCCGCTTCTCCTGGCTCCCTTCTTGCTTTTGGAGCTGCCCCGAGGAGAGGAGTGGAGTGGAGAGGAGAGGAGAGGAGAGGTTCAGTAATTAAGCTTTTCGGAGACTTTTAAAAAGGAGGCAGGTAGATGCTGAGGAGAGGTGATGCAGCATGTAGCCATGCTCCTCTGCTTCCTGCACTGCACACTTCCAGACCCCTTTCTTTATCCAACTTTGCACGTTCTAACACTCCTACTCCTCACAAAGGCGCTGCTACCCAGCCTGGCTCTGGCTGCTGGATCCCACGTGGGGTGTGTCTTCAGCAAAAAGACATGAAAAGCAGAATTGCCCACATCGTAGGGTGGTGTTATTTCTGAAGAACGACTGGTTTATTTTATGGGGCCAGGATGCAACTCTTTTATACACAAATGTCCTTAGGAGACTTTACAGGTCTTTATAGGTGAGTGCTGGAGCCTTTCTGTGTCCTTTGTCCTCCAAGCAGGGCAGCACAGAAGACATGTGGGAACATACACACAGCAGTTTCCCAGATGAATTGCTCTGAGTTTTCCCACCAAGCATACGGCACTGCATCCCTAAAGATACGGGGAAACATGCTCTCCTGGGGCACAACGATCAGTCCACACACACTTGAAAATATCAACACGAACACTTTTCCTACAGAACATACACACACAAAAACACTCGTACATTTCTATTTAGAATCACAGAATCATACATAGGATGGTTTGGGTTGGAAAAGACCTTAAGGATCATCTAGTTTCAAGCTCCCTGTCCCTGGCAGGGACACCTTCCACTATGCCACATCCAGCCTGGCTTTGAAAACCTCCAGGGATGGGGATGTGGTCACACTGCATGCACCATTTTAGCTGGTGTTTGGTTATTTTGGTCTTGGCTAGGAATACTAAATGAATGTGTGAAGGATAAAAAACCTGTCTCAGCAAAATGTTAATTACAAAAGCCTCCCTCTGATCAAGGATAAAAGGAAAGGTGAATCAAAGATAAACTGATTTTCACCAAAGAAAATTCTGATAGCTTGTTGAATTTTTCTATTCCATCAATTATATGTGATTTAAGGAGATAAAACATTTCCAAAGCTCTTCCTGGAGGAGATTAGCAGAATGTTTTGGTAATCCCTCTGATCCCTCAGGAATGAATGCTATTTTATTAATCATTATTCTTGAAGGGTTGATGTTATAGACAAAGACTGCTACAGACAGAGTTAAGAAATGAGACCAAGAGTTCACAAAGTGCTGAGGTTGGGGGGAAGTGACCTGGTTCACCCCCCTGCTCAAGCAGGCCCACCTAGAGCTGTTTTCCCAGGATCATGTCCAGATGCTTTTGGGTGTCTCCAAGGACAGAGACTCCACACCTGCCCGGGCAGCCTGTGCCAAGAGCTCAGGCACTCAAGAAGAACATTTTCTGATGTTCAGAGGGAACTGCCTGTGTTTTCATTTGCCCCCATTGCCTCTGTCCCTGTCACTGGGCACCAGTGGTCTTTAGCTTTGGACTGACAGGGCAGAAATGCTTGCAGTGGCTTCATTCATTTGGACTGCAATGTGACAGATAGCTCTATCATGTCACATTCATATCCTCTCCTGCAATTAAATGAAGTGTATTGTTCCTGTGTCTGATTGCATGTGGGAGGCAGGGATGTAGTCTCTACCCTGACTTACAGTGTTCTAGGAATTAATGAAAAAAATTTCTATATCTCTTTTTTAATAGAGAAAAAATGTTATTGTCTCCTTGATGGATCATCAGGAGAGTTCTTGTAGCTACATGTCTCACAAGTATTTAAAGTAGTAAAACGTGTAATAGCCTCTTTTTTCCTTCTTCTTTTTCTTCCTTCAGAGAAGGAACTGTGAGAGCTGCGAGGAAGTCGTTTGGCGATGTGTGGGTGTATTATGTGTGTGTCTAACTCGCCGGGGGGAAGCCAGTGAAGAACGAGGAGTTTTGCCTAGAACTTGAACATCTCTCCTCCAATCACTCACCTGACTGGCGTTTTGGGGGAAAGACAGTGATTTGAGGATTGAAGAGAAGTCAGGAGTGTGGAGGTGACAGACGGTGACGCTCGGCTGTGGCTGATGTGGCAGCACATCTCTGCAGCTCCTGCCATAAGGCTCATCTGTCTGGGGAGGTGACAAGCTGCCAGTTTGCTGTTATGGGCTCAGACTCTTCTTCCTCTACATGTCTCATGGGCAGAAAAATGCCCACCTTCCCCCCCCTCATGCAAAGAGACAGCCCCATGTGCCTGGCGGCTGCGGGGCACCTTCACTCACAGTTGTGTGGGTCCCATACTGGCTCCTGGAAGTGAAGGAAGAGGGTTCTTCCTTCACTTCAACTCTTCCTGACCACACAGGAAGAGTTTTTGGCAGCCCTTTGCTGTTCTTTTTGCCTGGTGCTTCTGCTTAGACAGTTGAAGTGGGCTTTGCAAAGAGGCAGAGCCCGGGTGTGTGAGCAGGGGTTATCACCTGAGGATAACCCAGCACATCATGGGTGTGAAAAAGCACTTCACAAACCTGTTAGTGAGAAAGTCTGGGAAATACAAGCATGTGTTTGTTTAAGATGAGGCTTAGATGATATAAACCACGGTTCTGAGAGAAGCTCAAGAATTACTTATGTGGGTTTCTTCCTATTTGGTGAAATGAGAGAGAGCACAGTGGGACTTTCTTTGTTAACCAAATACCTCCTTGCATCTTGTTCATAAAATCTGTGCACAACAGCAGAACTACTACAGCTACATGGCCAGAAAATGGGAAATTATGGTTTTTTTCAACGGGTTGAAAAATTTTCTATAACTACTAGCCATTCTTTGTAAATAAGAGCATGAGTGTTCAATGGCAAAAATATTGATGTCATTTCAAGTGCTGGCTCCTGTGCTCTCCACAGGAAATCACTCTCTTGCAGTTGGGTGTTACCCACCAAAAGCTTTACCACTGGCAACTGCAAGCATTACATGTATTTTCAGTGCTGGAGATAAAGCATCAGGCTGAACTTCTAACCCACAGTTTCACATCAAAAGTACTCACCCTAAAGATGTCAGAGCCACTGCTTTTTAGCCCTTCAGTATTCAGTGGAAATTGATGTTGGATTTGCCAGCTGGATTTTTGAGAATGTGCTCAAGAAGTGAAACATGGTTGCACCTGGCTCATGGGCAGGAACAGATCTTCAACCCATGCCTGTTATTAATGAGTTTTAAACAGGTCCCTTGTGGATCTTTATTGGATTTTCCAAATCCTTCAGGCAAACAGCAAAAAAGTCACCATCCAGATAAGTGTTTTTCTACTGGTAACACTGCATTTCTTGGTTATTTTCAGATTATTCCCAAGCAATTCTGCACTGCAATAAGGTAGAGGATGCCTGGCTTGAGCAGGGACCATCTCATTGCCCATGCTGTGCTCTGAAAGCATGGCACTGTCCTTTGGGTTGGTGCTGTTCCCATGGTGGCCCCTGCCTTTGCCTGTCCACAGGCTCCATATGACCCCCACCCCAACCCTGACCTGAGAAGATAAACAACTGGACACTCACAGTTCAATATGAACCAAGGAAATGCCCATTCTTTATTCACACAACTTATTTTTATACAGTTTTTACAGACCTTGTGTATAACTCCAATTGGTCAATGGTTTTCTTGCCAATTCCTCTATTGGTTAGTCAAAGGTATTGTACTTGTCTATCAAATCTTTCTATTCTTGGTAAGTTTCCATATTTTGTTCACTGATTCTCATTAAACAGATTTCTTGTTTAAGAAAAATTGTTTTTCACCCAGGAATAATTTTTTTGTTAACAAACTCTCATTCTTAGGATGGTTTTCACACAGGAACTCACAAATCACTTAGCTGTACACAGAAGTGACAAGCCAGCTATTAATTTAGCAGAGCAAGGCCTGATTTTATGCAGCTTTTTTTTTATGATGTGTCCATTTTCCTCTAAGAACATTCCCACACTGGCCTGCCTGGCCTCTGCTCATCCCTGTCCCCATTTCCACAGAGGTGCCAACATCACTGAGCTGCTGTTGAAGGCACTTGCTTGGGAATGCTGTTGAAAGAAGGGGAGAGGTTGTTTCTCACTGTCCATGAGATTAATACATAAAATATTTATATGTAGCTTCAAGTGCCGAGTTTCTGGCCACGACTTGCTCTTCAGAAGGTTTCTGGAGGCTCTGCTGTTCCCCTCTGGCTGTTGATCTGCTCCCCTGATCTCTCTTCCACCGCTGCTGAACCGGATGTGGATACCCCAGAAAATCCTAGGCACCAGCCCATGTTTAGGCATTGCAGATAGATGCCCAAGGCACACAAACAGGCAGTGTGGATCTTGCCTTTGATCAGTGCCCACACACCCCATCCCCTTTATCTTTTACTACCTGTTGTAAAATCCTTCTGTCCAAAGGGCTGTGATCCCAGCTCGGGTTTTTTTGCTGCTCCCCTGCTGCAGATTCCAATAGGATTTATGGGAGGTGCAAGATGAAAGAAAAGCTGAGAGGAAGAGCTCTCAGTGCAGACAGTTTCTGTTCAGCGGGGTGGGACTGGCAGTGCTGGAGAACAAAACGCTCTTGGCATTTGCAGCTCAGGTTTCCACAAAGTGAGAGGCAGGAGCTCCTCTGCCAGCGCTCACCGTGCTGTAACCTCCCCTGGGTGCTGCCCCAGACCTGTCTGTGAGTCAGACCAGCAGGGAAGGAGCACAGCAACACCACAGTGTAATGGAAGTGGTGAGTTCCTGCTGCCCAAAGGTCACAGATGGCACCCTGTGCCTCTCTGGAGCACACGCTGACACTGAGCAGTGGCATCTCGGTACAGGGTCACACTTGCAGGATATTTTCTGTCCTGCTTTGGAAGTTGGAAGTGATGCTCCAGCAAGTTCTGCAGAGTTACATATGTGACTTGTCCTCTTTTGACACGCTTATCAGCGGACCTTTTGTATTTCTGAAGACAATTTCTTCACATTAGCTGTGCTGCATGGGAAGCACTGTTTAAAACAAAGCACCAAAACGAGAGCTCTGAGTGTGGCTGGTTCCACAGTCCTACTCCATGGGCTGCTCTGGGGTCATCATCCACATTTTATTATGTGTATTCTTTGGCAACTCGCTCATCCCCAAAGCCTTTTAACGTGGGGGAAAATGGCAGAAGGTGGTGATGGCCAGAAGAAGGAGGGAAGCTGTAAGGGTTGACAAGATTTTCCCCTTGAAACACAGAGCAGAGCAGTGAATCCATGCCAGGGAAGAAAGTGGCATGGCTTTGTGGGATGCAAATAATTTGCCAGTGGGTGGTCACAGCTTGGACACTCACCCTGGAGGAGCCTGGTTCTACTCACAGTTCAGAGAGAAACAGCAGACACGGAGTGAGTGAGCCCAAACGCCAGGACACCTTTAGGCTTCTGGTTTCTGAGGCTAAATCAGTGACAGGAGCGCTAGAAAGTTGATCTTAGCTCAGTATTTACATTTTCAAAAAGCAGCAAAAAACAGAATTTGGAGGGACCTGAACACTTGGGCTCATATTTTCAAGTCATCTTAGAAAGGATGAATTTCTTTTATTTCTCTGAGATCTCAAAATGTGCTCCAGGTATCAGAGATATGGGTGCAAAAACATCTCCTGGCATTTTGTAAATCCAACTGGAAAAGTGCTGGGACAAGAAAACAGCTCTGTGTGAACAGTCAGAGCAGAGCAGCTTTGCAGCAGGTAAAACAACTCTGAACATTGCTTGTGCAAAAACCTTCAGGACATCACCATTGGGCTGAATGGAAAAGAAAGTCACCATAACTGAGCAAGATCAGTTATGAAAAGAGATTTTCTTAGGAGAAAATTTTAAGAGGTTAAGTGAATTTGCAGCAGTTTTAATTAAGGTTCTGAGTTCAGAGTTCAGTGCTGAGTTTATCCTTGTTGTTGCTCTGGGCTGGCGCTGGGTTTCAGTGAGAAACAAGCTGAAGTCTTGGTATGGAGACAAATCACAGCACGTGTGCTGTTGGGTAGCACTGAACTGTTTACATCTCCTCAAATTACATGAAGTGCAATCACCAAACTCACCATTTCATCCCAGCAAGTAATACTCAAGTGTAGCACCATGGAGCAGCAAATTCCCTGCCTCCTGAGTAGCTGTACTGCCCTCCCTGGTGGGTCTCCCACGATTGTTTGCCAGCCACAAGATCCGGGTTTGCACGGAGGATTCACTGCTGTGCTGGGATTTGGAAGCCAGGTTTGCTTCTGTGTCAAGAGATGAAGTGGGCAGGGGAGAACAATCACCTCCCTGAGGAACACAGTGGAGCTTCACGAGGCTCTTGCCAGCACTTTCCTGTAGGAAGCCATGGATCAGAGCTTCTTCCACTGCCCCTTTTCCATCTTTCTGTTTCCCTTCTCAAATGGACACTTTGACAACAGGGATCCTCCTCAGCAGGGCCCAGAGTGAAATTCGACCATGTACAAAGAAGCTAAATTTTTCCAAAGCTGTTAACTGTGGGAAGAGCTAACAAAGCAGTTAAGTAAGTTACCATTACTTGGAAGCAAAAATCTGGGTTTTTTTGTTTGTTTGTTTTGTTGTTTTGTTTTTTTCTAAAAGATTCTGACCAGAAGAGGCAGAAGGCCTGAGGCTGATGAACAAAACAAGGGTGGAAACCTACAGAAAGGATAATGAGAGGGTGCCTTGTGGTATGGTGCCAGTAGTCACTTGGAGATCGGGGATTATTTCTCCAGCTTCTGCCTGAGTTCTGAATTTAGCTGCCTCAAATGCTTCGATCTTCCCTCTTCCTTGTGTTTAAAAATTACTGCCCTGAGGCCAAAATCTGAGATGCTGACATTAACATTAATGCAGCCTCAGCCTCCCAGCCTGCTAATCCAAAAAATCCCCACAGTAAACCACTCTCTTGATCCAAATGGTCGATGATAGGCACTGAGAAAACTGCAGTGAGTGCAAAAAGTGCCCAGAGGCATGTTAGTGGCAAGAGGAAAAAACCCACATTACACCAATATTTGGATTTGGGCAGTGCTTGAGCCTGGTATTAAACACCTGAAGACTGCCAGGATCTCACCCCACCCTGAAACATCACTTCAAGGCCCAGAGCAAACCCTCCTTGGTCCATGAATTGTTCCTCATCCTGGTAGGGAAGTTACAGAGGTGACACTAACCTAAATCCAGGTGTCAGAATATGGATTTCTGCCAAAATCTAGCTGGTTTTAGGATTTAGAAAATTACCAGGAAAAAAAAATCCAACACAAAGATTTGGGGATGTTCATTACGGAGCAGGAGCCAAGGAAACTTGTATACAGCTTATTCTCCATTTGAAACAATTGATCACTGAGCCTTGGCTGCACTTCCCACAGATCACCCAAAGGATGCCTGTCTGGTTGGATTAAGCCAAAGTGTCCTGATAGAGTCAGTAACTACCTGGGATATGGATGAAAACTGGCAGGTCAACTCACTGATAAAGGAAAAAAAAAATAACAATAGAGAAACTATCTATTGAAGTAACAGGCACCACTTCTTTCCCCCCTTCACTGTTTCCTGATACCAGGACTGAATTCATAACCAAGGAGGTGTATCTGAAGTACTCCTGGACCTCCCCAGTTCTGGGATCTTTCTGGCCATGAAGTCATAAAATGCACTAAGAAATGCACTAAAGATGAAACTAATGAGAGAAGAAAAATGAAGTTTTGGGGAAAGTAACAATTTCTTCCACTATTCTTTGGAAGAGCTACTCTCCTGAGGAAGCAGCAACTGGTGTGGCCTTAACTATAAATGCAAATCTGGCCAACACCAGGAAATTTGAGTTTTTGTGGGAGACACATCCCCGAGGTGAGTCTGCATTTGGAAACCCTCAGCTTTTCCTTGGTCAGGGTCTCAGTGAGGGACACAGGGTCTGCAGCTTCCTCTCCAACCATGGCTGTTATTCCAGGCTGACCCTCACCTTACCTTGGTCATGGACCTGCCTGGACACTGGGAGTGTGCCTGGAGGTCTGGCTGGTGGCCATAATTTTATCTGCAGGCAGATAAAATGGCTCAGACTGCCAGAAGTTGTCACCAGTTAGAAAAGAGACAAAAAATTATAAATATCTCATTTATCAGATATTAGGTAAGTTACACACACAGTAAAGGAACCAGAAGCGGAATTTTATGTGAAAGCAAGAAAGAATCTTGATCTGAAATGTGGGGGTTTTTTTGTTTAAATGAGGGCACAAGTCAAGATGGATGCATGCTACGGTCCCAGACCATCCCTGAAGAAGCATGAACTTTACAGATTCATAGGCCTATCTGGAAATATTCAGCAGGATTCACTTATTATCAGACCTAAATCAAATCAAGTCTAGATTTCTAATTACTTTTGCAAATAATAAAGTATCTAGAACATAATTTCTTGGCATTTTCAATTGTATTTTTCCTCTATACTGCAGATATAAAGTGATCACTGATGCCTAAGAAGCACCAATCAAAATAGAGACATCAGTTATTAGGAAGTCTCTTATTTATACACTATATCTACAAAAATAACTCTTTTCTTCAGTTAAGCATTGAGTTGCTGTTTTAGTCTGGATCTTTCCTGTTCCAATATAATATGTTCATCAAGAGGAGTTTTCTATTTAGGAGATCCTGTCTACATCATCTTTCTTGATACACTTGCAATTATTTTGTCTCCAAGTGAACTAATTTGCATTTTATAATGCATTCTAATTCCACAACATATTTCAGAAAAATGAAACACCAAAGAGGTATTCCAGAGTACATTTCAGCTGACTTTTCCTTAAAGTAGTAATCAATGATAAAAGTTTCTTCTTTCTTGAATTATCATGCTCTAAAATTAACAGCAATGAGCAGCCATTTGAGGTGTAGAATGCTGCTAATCAGATTGCAATTAGAGCACCACATTATTTAGTCAAATAGGGAAGAGAAAATCAGTCTGGGCCACCCAAAGACAGCTGGGTTGGTGCTGGTTACAGACCTGCTCCAGCCAGTACTGGAGCATTAGTGGAGTGAAGGAAAATTTCAAGATCTCCATTTCTTCTTTTTCTTTCTCACTTGGAACTTTGAGACCACCACTTTATGGTGGTAATGCTTTAGACAAATGGCAAGGCTATCTCCAGGTCCCTGTGAGAATACCAGCTACCTTGGAGCTATGCAAGGGCATTAGAGTCTGCAGAGGATGAAGAGGATGAAGAGGAACGAGGGCCGGAGTACCTCTGGTGCAGCACAGAGAACACTGGTTCATAACTTACTCTCCTGTGGCAGGTGTGACCTTTAGCTGTGGGTGCAGAGAGGTGCAGTAGACTTGACTGAGGAAGCATTTCTGTGCTCAGAGGGGGTGGAACAGTGGAACAGGCTGAGATGGTCACTTCCCCCAGCCTGCTAGTGTTTAAGAGGCATTTGGAAAATGCCTTTAACAATTTCCTTCAAACTGGTGAGCCCTGGAAGGATCAGCCAGTTGGACTGGATGGTCTGTAGGTCCTTGGTGCTGCCCTTAGGATCAGAACAATGGAAAACATAGCCCATGTTTTGTTCTCACCCAGCCTGCTCCTTACAGGGCTTCCCAGGGACTCCTCCCACCTGTAAACTGTCCTGACATCCACCCTCTGCTGCTTTGCCTTTTCACAGCAGCAATTCCCAACACACACCAGCAATTTCAGGGCTGTAACATTTACTGGGATTTTATCTGATTCACTTGAAAGATGTTGTTTTTTTAAAAAAATTTAAAAATGGGCTAACAAATCAGTTTTAATGCAAACACAACCAAGCAGTGCAAACTGGAGAAGGGTAGCTTGTCAGTGCTGGGGTCTTCACCCCCAAATCCCATTGCTGGAAGAGTCAAGAAAGGCCCTTCAGAGACTCCTCTTGCCTTTCAAGTTGTTTGGTGTTTCTCAGCTGCACTCTGCTTTTGCAAAGCATCTTCCTCACAGCAACAATCTAATTTGTTACCTGAGGAGGGACAGAAGCAATTCCCACTACCCATTCTCCTAAAGAGTAATCTTTTTTAGAGCACATTTATGATGTCTCTTTCCATGGTGAGAATTGTGCAGAGTAAGAACAGCACAAAGCTGTTCAAGGTGCCTTGGCTGAGCTCTCAGAGGAAGCGTGTTCTTCTGTCTCCATCCCACGAGGAAAACCAGCTCCTGTGGGAAAAGACTGACCACACGAGGTGCACGACGCGTGTTTGTGTGTCACAAACACAGTCAGGGCTGGGGAGCTGTTCCCACATCCCCAGAAGATGTGCCAGGCAGCTTTGCCTCCTGCTCTGCAGGGTTGTTGTCCAGGGAAACCCTGGGATGCAGCAGCTCTTGCTGCTGCAGCAGCAGGAAGGCAGAAGCAGGGCTGGTTCAGCTGGGAGGAGCCTTGTGGACTGAGGTTGTGGCCCTGTGTTCATATTGCCTGGCTCTAAGGGCAAGGAAACCTTCACACAGACACCTGTAACTGACTTTTCATACTGGTTTGCTCATATATTTTCAATCCACATACACAAGCTCTGGGTAAATGAAGCTTTTTTTTTTTTTTTCTCCTTTTTTTCTCTTGCATCTAAGTGGCATTCCTGTTTGCAAGTGGCACATCAGACACCGAGGGTCCTTCCCCCTCCTCTGGCCCACCTGGTTAAGGAGAGGGATCCCTGCAGGAGGGGATTGCTGAGACCACCTTCCCAGGCACATGAAAGCTGTTTCATGGCTGCACCACAGCAGCCCCTCTCACAGGTTCAGTCAGTCCCCACAAAGCATTTTGGAGAGGTTGGATAGGTGTCTCAAAGCGAGATCGCTCCACACATCACACTCAACTTGTCCTGGTTTCCCACTGCTTGCTTCAGGGCTGTGATTTCTTGTCCAGAATTGCTCGTAGTAGTAGTTATCTTTTGACAGAAAAGGCATGAAATCCTCTGTAGTAAGGAATGTGTGGGTTTTCACATGCTGTCTCCACTTTGTTCACAGTTTGCAGGCAATTTAAAAGCAGCTATTGAAGACACCAAGGCAGGCTCTGCCTTTTATGTGAAAAGCTTTTACGAAGAAACCTTGGATAAGATTGGCTTTGGGGTATTCCATAGTGCTGAACATCCATAATTTTAACCAACTATACTTTAAATAATACTTCTTTTAACCTGTCATATGAAGAAGTGCCTGAGAACATTCCCAGCACTTCAGAAACCCAGTGCAGCATTTAACTCCTCTCTTCTGAATGGCTCTTTCAGCACAGATTGATTCCCCAAATCTGGTTTTAACACGAGGGCTGCCTTGAAAGCAGTGCAAAGTACATCAGCCTCAGAACAAGATATATGGAAATGCTCATTACTGCTTCCATGCAGCACTGCCCAGCTGCTGTGGGAGCTCTTCCCTTGGTGGTTTAGAAAACACTTCCATGCTACTGACACTTGTAAATAGCAGAAAAGAGCCATATCTTTGCAGCCTGGTGATGGGCAGACGGGTTTTTGTCTGGACCTCAGGGTTTCAAATTCAACTGGTTTTGAAGTGAAGGAGCCGTTGAAAAGCAGAAAAGTTTAATTTGGGAAAACAAGCCAAATTTCAAGCTTGCAGCCAGTGGAGGATGGAGGATGCTTCTGGCTGTGAATGTTTGCATCTGCCCTAGTGCAAGAATCAAACCCACCCAAGAGAGCATGGACACATGGCCTTTCAAGAGCTGGGAATACAATATACGGCTTGAGAAGGATAAAAAATGCTAATTACAGATGAAAATGTGGAAGCACAGAATGGCTTGGGTTAGAAGGAACTTCGGACCATCTCTTTCCAACACCTGTGCTGTGGGCAGGGACGCCTTCCCTAGACCAGGTTGCTCAGAGCCCCATCTAACCTGGCCGTGAGCACTGCCAGGGATGGAGCATCCACAGCTTCTCTGGGTAACCTGTGCCAGGGCCTCACCACCCTCTGATTGAAGAATTTAGTCTGAACATCAAATCTAAATCCCTCCTCTTTCGGTTTAAAACCATCCCCTCTTGTCCTATCCCTCTCTGCCCATGTAAAATCAATGAAAGAAATAAAAGTCTCATTTGTTAAACCAAGCAGACTGTGATCATTTAGAAAATACCCACCTTTTAAGCTCAAATCTCCACTTTGGGGAATATTTTTGGATTATACCCATTGTATCTATGACTTAGTGTCACAGTTATCTCTCTATCGAAATTTCTATTTGCATTGCCCCTCAGTTGATCCTGTCAGGTGTATCTGTGCTGCTTTTGCATGTTGAGGCACTTATTCAATCCCCTCCAAAGCACTCAAATCCTGCACATCAAAGCATCCAACAGGCAAACCCGGTTACTTCCAACTAGTGTTTCTGTAACTAGGTTTTGTAGAGGGTTCAATATGCAGAAAAGGTAGAGCCTATTTTCAGTGAAGAAATTGGGAAGGATTAAGGTGCTTTATATTTATTTGAAATTCAATAGGCATGCTTTGTTATGCTTTCTCCACGAGCTTCCCAAATGTGCCAGGAACAATGCACAGGCTCAAAGCCATCATTTCAAGGAGCTGCAGTCTTTGTTCTGCTCCAAAGGCACTTTCCTCTCATCCTCTGGATTTACTTCTACTTGCAGTGTTTAAAATTTAATACAGAAAAAGCCAAAACTCAACCTTCTACAGTCTCCAGGGAGTTATATGTCTGTGCTAATGGATAAAAATCTTAAAAGTGATTTAATTTTGTTTACTGCCATCTGTTTCCCCCAAGTATAACTTTTTTTTTTTTTTTTTTTTGGCTGAACCAGTGCAGTACAACTTGTATTGAACAAACTTGTATCCACGTCAAGGAGCATCTCCCAAGTTCTGATCAGAATGTGTCTTGGACCTGAGGATCCTTAGCAAATGCTGGACAACATTTCAAGTGTTTAATGGTAACAGTGGGAGCTCCTCTTCGTCCTTACCCCACTCCTTCTGCCACCAACCTGGTTTCACCCACAATCAACACTGAGCTCATGATCTCTGCCCTGCCTCCACATACAGACAGATCCAAGCACATCTTCTCTTCCCAAAATGTAGCTTCAGGCAGCTGCATCTTCTTCTGCAACAAACTTCCCTACAACCCAGCCCGGCCACATCTCAAAATGCAAACGCCACAGCCAAACCTTCAGAGCACCTCTCAAATCCCCCTGGCCTGAACGAAACCCCAGTGAAGACTTGCCCAGCCATTTTGCAGAGGCAGGCTCTGCTGAATCCCCACATCTTTTGGAGGGACAGATCTGTCCCTCATGTCACCTGTGGACACCACAGAGGTGGCTGCCATTGGATCTGCTCACTGACCATCTCATCTCATCTCATCTCATCTCATCTCATCTCATCTCATCTCATCTCATCTCATCTCAGATGGCTCCTCTGGGGTCCACCACACATCTGATTATGGAAGAAACCAAATTCCCGTTGTTCTTAGCCCACACAGACGGAAATGAGATGTGGAGAGGTGGCATTTCTACCACCACCATCAGCCCCCTTCAGTTCAGTGTCCATCTTTCAGAGAATGGAGGATTAATTTCAGTTTTTAATTACATTTGTAATTTATCCTGTCTAGTCTTACATTTGTGGTAGCCCTTTTTCTGGCCAGTTTTTCCATTGTGCCTGCAGTTAGTGGAACTGCCTCCTTTTATTTTTTTTTTTTTTTTCCATAATCACTTATTTCCCTTGTCTTGCAGGTTGGATTTATGACTTTTACTCAGAATCCCATAATGTCATGAGACAGCTGAGGATCAATTTTTTTTCCTCATGCATATTAAACCCAGCTGCACAGGGAGTTCACGCTGCACCATCCTCTTGCTTCCTAGCAAAGGTCAGAGTAAGAAAATGGAAAGAAACACCTCCTGCTGTGCTTCCTCCAAACTCTGGGAGAAGCTTTGAAGGAAACCTGACTTGACTTCCAATTGCTGGGGGTCCTTTCCAAGCCAAAGATTTCTCCAGCCCCACAGAACTCCAGCTCCAGCCCCACAGACTGTCACACCTCTGTCAATTACTCCAACTGCCCCAACCGCGTTGCCCAGCCCCTGGCTCACACTGAGTCTTTTTCTGATGATGGGCTTTTGCCTTCTGTGCTGCCCTGCACGTGTGCCAGTAATTCCCAGGTTAGCCAATATTTCCATGCTTTCCTCTGTTTCTTGGGAAAATCTCTATAGCTTATAGGTTGTGCTTTTTTCTTTTTTTTTTTTTTTTTTTTTTTTTTTTTTTTT
>VWZN01011062.1:104169-139108 GCA_013396955.1 Regulus satrapa | reverse complement strand
TTTTTTTTTTTTCCTCCTGAAAAGCATTTAACTGTGAGAAAATAATTACAGCAGAGCAAATGTGGAGTACTCAGTGAATCTTCTGTGTATCACTAAACCTGCTGCAGCAAAGCCTGGATTCAGTTATGAATGGGAGGAGTTTAGCCACAGCACACCAGTACAGACGAAGAAGAGTTTACTTCTAGGAATGTCTTTTCCACATCCTGCTGGGCTCAACCAAAGAAGAAAATGTTGAAAGGGAATTAATCACACACGAGAGGAAAGGTAAAGGTGGATGGAAGGATTGACAAGAAAACAAGGAAATGGTTCTGGACAAATAATGAACAAGAAATAAGCAAGTGGGAGGAGCAAGGGAACAAGTTGTGGGTCTGATGAATCTGTAGAAAGCAGGCAGGCATGGTTTTGTTCTAATTTTTTAACAGCTGAGAATAAGTTTTGTGGTTAGATCAGATCCTCTCTTTCTTTGTGAACTTTTCCTGCTTGTAGAACAAGAATCAAAATTTTAAAAATAAGGTTCAAGCCTTGAATTTCACCCTAGAGATGTGCCATGAGCATGACCAATGAGCAGTGGCTCACACAGCTGATGTGGAAGCAGTGGAACTTTGGGCATAGAGAATTTCAAGCTTTCTGTGCTAACAAGCACTGACCCCCTAGAGAACACTGCCTAACCTAAAGCCATCAAGAAAGCTTCCAAAGTTAAATGATAAAACTGAAATTATGAGTGTGGAGTTTAAAAAGAAGTAATATCACATAGTAAAAATTTCAAATTTAAAGTTTTAAGATATAGTAGTATGTACAAAACAAGATAGAAGTTTTAAAGTGTTAACTTATCCTTCTTCTTCATAAGTTTAAATAATATTATGTAATTAAATAAAAAAGTCCACAATACAAACAAGTAGTTAGCTATTAAATTAAAAATAAAAATAATTTAACTGGCATTTCTTAATTAGTTTACCCTTAAAAAACCTTATGAAAAAACTGTCATCGCTATTCCTACCTTATTAACCTAATGCACTATAAAACTCACAACCTATAAAACTATAATATAAATAAAAACTAATAAGCATCTAAATCCAAACAAAACTATCATCTCTTACTCATTAATCCCAATGCTTAAACAAGCAAATAAACTACAAAAAGCTTTCCCCACTCCAGGGCTAACCCTGACCTCAGGATGGACCATCCTGGCTTCTGCACTGGGGAGAGATAACCAGGAGTGGGAATGCTGGAGAATCATCACAGAGATGGAAAATCACTACCTGAGAGAGCAGGAGTGTGCTCCTTATGCAAACCTGGAGAGGGAAAGGCCATTTCAGTGCATCTCACATGCACTACAGAGCAGTAAAGCTGCCTGGGCTCTAAGAGGAGATAAGAGCTCATCCTCTGGCTTGCTATGGAATGATTATGGGCTAATAGAGGGAAAATGAGGGTAAAGGAATCAAATGTGGGTTAAGTAACCAGGTAACACTTCTAATGGAGATAAAAATGATGGGGACTAAAAGGATTCATGGGCTGGGGTTTTTATATGCTCCTTATTAAAAATACAAGGATGAAAGACAGGCAGTACCTTTAACAAATATGTGGCTGACGTGCAAGGAACACAAGTTACATAACACCTTCTTTGGAGAGAAGGGACTTCTGTGCAAAGGAACAGCCAAGTTTCATCTTCCTGGCTCCTCTGAGGTCCTGCCTGCCCCTCCAGACATCTCTCTTAGAGGCAACAGAAGCAGACTCCTGCCTGCTAGTAACCCTGTTGAACAGAGGAAGACCTTGGGTCTGTCTGTACCTGTAGCTCTTCAGAAAGAGTAGGCAGAAGCCTCCATTACTCTTTTCTTTATCTCTGGTCTTTAATTCTTCTTATATCTTTATCTCAAGGAACTTTTGAGGTTCCTGGGAGGAGGTGTCTGGAGCAACTCTGGTCTTTCTCAGACCGTGACAAAACCGCCTCCTCCCTGACATGCTTTAGTGGTGAATTGCAGTGCTGGGTCAATGGTTGGACCCAAAGATTTTGAAGGACTTTTCAAACCTAAAAAATCCTATGAGTCTATGGAAAGCAAGGAGATCCTGATGATCAAAAGCTCAGCTCCAGCCTGTTTTTGGATCCACACATTTGTGCAAATACTTATCTAATGAGCTCACACTAGTACACTTCCCTCAACTTCCTAATCTTTCAGCCTGCACCATCAGGGATAGGTCAAAGAGAGTGCCACAATATGAACAGTTTTCTGTCATTTATCTTTCTTGTCAGAGGAAGAAATTGCAGATTCTGGTTTAAAAAATACATTGGCCAAAATGCCCTGGAGCAGGATGTCATGAGCCCCCCCAAGCTGCTCCATCTGCCCCCTCCTCAAATGGACAGGGAGGGAGAAAAATATAACAAAAGAATGGAGGCAAGTACAGGGAGCCATGGCTGTTATGGACAGAACAGACTCTGCTTGGGGAAATCAATTAGTTTTGTGACAATTAACCAGAGTATGAAAACAGAAAGTAAGAAAAAATCTAAAAGCACCTTCCCTCCACCCATCCTTTCTTCCAGGGTTCATCTTCACTCTCCAGTCTTCAAACTCCTGCCCCCAGGCAAAACAGGGGAGCAGGGGTTGGGGTTGTGTTCTCCTCCCATCACTTCATCTCCCCTGCTCCCTCCTCCTCTCACACCCATCTGCTGTAGCACAGGGTCCCCCCTTGGCAGACAGTCCCTCACGAGCTCCAGAGTGAGTCCTTCCCATGGGCTGCAGCTCTCCATGACCTCCGCTGGGATCAGTCCTCCAGGCACAGCCTGGGTCACCCACAGGGTCACAAAGTCCTGCCAGCAAACCTGCCCCACCCTCGGCTCCTCTCTCCACAGGGCCACAGGTCTGCCCAGGAGCTGCTCCAGAATGAATTCACAGAATCACAGAATCACTGGGTTGGTTCAAGATCACCCAGTCCAACCCACATCTAACACCTCAACTAGACCATGGCACCGAGTGCCACATCCAGTCTTTTTTAAACACATCCAGGAATGGTGACTCCACCACCTCCCTGGGCAGACAATTCCAGTACTTTTTTCTATAAGAAGCTTTTTCCTAATATCCAACACATATTTCGCTGCTGCCTGGAGAAAGAGATCAACCCCCACCTGAGCACAGCCACCCCTCAGGCAGTTGTAAGAGTGGTGAGGTCACCACAGAGTCACAGCCTGCTCTGGTCTGGGGTTCTCCAGGGGCTCCAGGTGGATCTCTGCTCTCCCACAGACCTCCATGGGCTGCAGGGACACAGCTGCCTGTGGAAGCTGCAGAGGAAGCTCCTGCCTGTCCTTCTTCATTGACCTTGAGGTTTGCAGGGCTGTTTCTCTCACTTATTCTCACTCCTCTCTCCCAGCTGTTGTTGCACAGCTGCTTTTTCCCCTTCTTAAATATGTTATCACAGAGGCACAACCACTGCCAGTCTCAGCCTTGGGGATGAGAAGGGGCTGGTGTGGGAGGGGAGGAATGGAAAAGCAAAGGAAGATGAGAGTCTCTGGCTCAGTGCAAATGAGGAGGGGGAAAATACTCTTGATATGGAATAGCTATCACAATTATGAGGAAAGACAAAATACTACTGCATATTACATAATCTTTCTGTAATACATAGATTTGTTTGCTTTCTGCTTTGCATTGATTTTGGATTGTGTGAATCCAGTGACTTTAATATAGTAACTATTGATTTGTTGTGGTGAAAGAGAGTGGGGAACCTGACCACATCTATCAGAGACAAACAAGGATCCTTTGGGGTTTCCAGAAAAGATTTTTCTTCAGCTTAATTATAAACAAAACTTCGAGCTCCAATCCAGATTTGGAATACAGAACTTCCTTTCAGTGAGTGATAAAGGCTGTTCACCTACTGCACAGTAGCATCAAGGAAACTGGAAAGTCACTTCCAAGATGCAGAGGAGTTGTTTAATTGACTCATAGAATAGCTTGGATTGGAAGGGACCTTTAGAGCTCCTCTGGTGCAACCCCCTGCAATAAGCAGGACATCTCCAGTGAGATCACGTTGCTCAACACATTAGTGTGCAGCATGGCTGCCCTTCTGTTCCTTGTGGCAGTGATCAGGTGACCTCCTAACAAAGCCCTCGAGCTCTGTTTTGTTCCTCAAATGCACAAACCCAGCCTGCAGCACTCACACCCCAGCTCAGCCTCCACTGCCCTGTCCCTGCCGATCCTGCCTGGACCCATTTCTGCCTCCTCAGTGCCCTCCCTGTCCCCATTGCCCTGCCTGGGAAGCACCACGGTCATTCCTGCAGGTGAGGACCCCAGCCAGGAGCCAGCTGCACTCTGCTCTGCCCAGACAACACCAGCATCTCGTATCCACCTTCAGACACTTCATTAACCTTCCCCATCTAATCCCAGCTAAGCGGATTTACCCTGACTTGCTGCCAATCAATCAGTAATTGGGTTTGTTGACAGCCATAAAGGTAGAAATGCCCATCTCTCTGCTTCAGACATCACGTCTGATCATTCCTTCCTCCTGCATGTTTTTCTTTTGGGTCTGTTCTGGTGCAATTTGGAACTATTGAAATATTCCCTAGGTAATAAGACCCAGGACTGTCACCATCAAACCCAAGCTGATAAATGCCCCTCAGTCTGCAGGGGACTGTGAGTCATTTGGAGGTTTGAGGCTGTGGATCTGTCCTCAGTTGACACCACTTGCTAAGCTTCTCAGTGAAGCCCACAGCAGCTCTTAGGAAGCCCATAACCTTTCCATGATCCTCGATTCACTCAAAAACGAGTGAGGCTTCTGGAGCCTGGGAGCATTATGAGCATCTGTGAGGATCTCCAGCTGGAGCTGAATTACCCTAAATAGCTGAAATACCCAAACTAATCCCCAGGAAAAGAGCAGGATGACAGTGTGACTCTCGAGTTTGGAGAGAGGTCCAAGCAACCAGCAGCTGCCTGGGGACCAACTAAAGAGCGAGCACGGTCCAACCTGAGCTGTGGAACTGTGCTGAACTCTTCAGGTGTGACACCAAAACTCAACCCTGGCGGTGCCCCCATGCCAGTCCCTGCTGGCAGCTGCGTCATGGTTGAACCTCTGTGGGCCCATCAGCAGCGCTGGGCCGGGGAGAGCTGGTGGATGCATCATCCTGGCTAAACCCTGCTCCCCCCCGGGGTGTGGGGAAATCCTCTCCCTGGTGAATGAAGCTTTTCCTGCGCCTGCATAAAACACAGCCCTGTGAATTGTTGTGTGCAGCTTCAGAGCCTCACAGACCAGGCGAGGGAGGGTGTTTGGAGCAGCGTAGCCCCGGTGTCGAGCAGCAGGAGGGAGAGTTTTCTGTGTTATGTGCAGCTGAGGTAATTTGTCACATCGAAAGTGCCACACAAACAGGAGCAAATGAGGTGGCTTGTTCAGTCGCTCGTGAAAAGGAGAAGCCACTTCCAAGCAAAGCAGCTGTGAAGCTTTTTGGTCTCCAGAAAGCTCATGGTGGGATGTAAACATCACTGTCGGAGTTTCTGTGGTGCACGGGAACTACAGACTTCCCAAAAAACAAGATTTCAGGGAAAGTCTGAACACAGAAGTATTAGGAATGGTTTAGTTCCTCACAGCAAAAAGGAAATAATGGAATTTGGCTCTCGCCTGCCTTTTCAGGTGGATGGTGCAAAACAGTGCCACTGCCTGCACATCCCCAAAGCTCAATCTGATGCTGCAGGACAGACCTTTGCATGGCTGTCCATGTGGGCTGCTGGATTACAGGGACATTCCAGGGGAGAAAAATCACTAGAAAGAAGAAAATGGGTTTAATCTCAATTTAGGATAGCTGAAATGTGCTTTGGTAAGACATTGACTCAGCTACATCCAGGAAAAGATCTGTCAGTCCAAAACACTGAGCACTTGTGCTGCTGCTGACCAGGAATTACCTTCTGCACGGATGCCTGGAAAAACATTAGTCCATTTATGTCCCATAGTGCTTGAGGACTTCTGATTGATTGAGTAAATTAAAGCTGGCTGAATAATTCATTAAATAAATCATTTATTTGAAGAATTTCTCTCCTGTTCCGTTTGCAGATTGGAGTGTGGCACAAACAGCATCACACTGATGTGACATTATTTCTCAGCTACCTCCTACCCATAATTGTGGCTCAGTCAGCAGTGCTGACAGCTCATTTCCCCTGCTCAATAGCTGCAGTGCTGTCAGCAGGGAGCATTTCTGGCTGGTTCCTAACAGTCTCAGCCCCAGTGGAAGAGGAATTGAGGTTTCACCCAAGCCAAGGTCAATATGATGATATAAGGAGCAGGGGAGAGGGATGAGTAGAACAACACCAGGTTCCCCAGTGTCTGTAGGGTAAAGAAACCCTGAGACAGCTCTGTCCTTTGAAGCAAGCTCTTTCAGGGTCTTGATTGCACTGCAGAAATCCACCCTGGCCTTCTGAACGAGCTGTGCACAGAGAGGACAGCCTGCAAAGCACTCACAAACCCCTCCTCCTGTGTGTGCACAGACCAGACTTCGGGGTCACTGCCTGGAGAGCGAGGGGCTGAAGCCAGTCCCTGTCCCCTTCCCCTGCAGCCCTGACCCATTTGCAGGTGGAAAACCATCCTCCTTGCCATAATCCTCGAGGAGCAGTGGGATACTCTTGTCACGGCCAAGGAGAAATTTGGTTTCCCGTGGAAATCCTTGCAAATATTCACTTAAACAACAATTTACAAATATTGTCCTGTTTATTCTTAAATCTTCCTGGTTTATGAGCATTCCTGTGAGCTGCAAAAGGTAACAACACAACCTGCTTTATAACAATGCATATTTGTGCAAGTCTTCAATTCTACAGCATTTTTTGAGTTTGTTGGTTTTGTTTTGGTTTTGGTTTTTTTCCATCTATAATAAAGAGGGGTAAGGGAACAAAGCAGGTGGAAATGGAAAAAAGAAAACCCATCCCCAAATTCAGGATGTCTCCTGACTGTTGGTCCTTCCTTTTGCTTTCCTCCTTTGTAAAAAGACTAAAAAAGGAATTTGGAAATTAGATGTCCAATTAATTAACATTTTTTGGCCTTTCTGTCTGAAAAAGACTGTGATTTTTACAATATGGGATACATGTAGAGTAAATCTGCCATCATTTCTGAATCATTCCTTGGAGGTTTTATACCCTGGAGCATGCAAATTGCAGTGAAATAAAGGTCAGGTTAGAACCCTGTGCACAGAGGATTTCAGGTTTGCTGTACCAACAGGTGCTGACCCTCAGCAGAACACTGCTTCTGACCTGAGGCCATGGAGAAGGCTCCCAAACTGAGAGATGGAACTGGGGTTATGGGTGTGTAGTTTGAATAGAAGTGTGTCATGTCACTGGGTGAAAACTCAGAGTTTAGGTGTTAGGGCATAGTGATATATATGGAGCAAGGTGGACGTTTTAGGGCGTTGGGTCCCTGTCCTTCCTTCTTCTCCATGGGTTGGGGTGATATCATGTGATTTGGTATAGAATGCTGTTCTGTGGGTCACAGCTGTCTAATTATTGAGTTAAAAGTAAGAATAATCTAGCTGGAAATTATCCATTGGTTAATTTATCCTTAAAAGACCTCGTAGAGAGAGACTGCTATCCCCATTTCAACCTAGAAGCTGAGGTGCTGAGAACTCACTCCCTAGTAATAATGTAGCACTGATAAGAAAAATAAACACTGAGTCCAAACAGGAAAATCTGTCTCCTGTGTACCAATCCCGGCCCTGAAGTCAGCTGAGAAACCTCCCACAAGGATCCTTTCAGTTCCCTGTCCCCAATGGCACACAGCAAAGTCTTCAGGTCATCAATGGTTTTAACTTCTTTCGTGTGCTTATTGTTATATCTTGCTATTTTAAAAGAAGAAAAATCCACTTTTTAAAATACTGTTTCAATATTGATAGAACCTCAGGCACAGCTTTGTTCAGCTGGCTTCTGCCTAAGAATATTCAGGGCATTTTTTCAAGGATTAGCTTGATGGATTTTTTTCCCCCCTTGTCTTAGCAGTCCTGGAATCAATGGGATCACAGAAGTGGAAGGCAAAACTTGAAGATAACGCAGAATATTCGGCACCTTTGTTATGAACACAGACTTGCCAGCCATAAAAGTCTCCTGAAATTCAAAGCATGTGGGTTTGCTGGCTAGCAGTGGAAGGAATATTGGGGTATTGACTCTGTTTACTTATAGATGAAGATCATCTGCACTGCAGGATAAAAGCACAGAAGATAAGATGGGAGCTGGTCTCCAGAATTACCCAGATTCTCTTAAAAATCTACTTAGGCTCTCCCAGTATGGAGTTTCTATGGGTGGGACTGAATTTTGAGTTGTGAGAGCACAAGAAAGGTAAAAGAGAATCCTATGTTCTGAGGGGAGAAAATCTCCCATAATCCCACTCAGGTTAGTGTAGGTCTAAATGAGTTGAAAGCCTATCCTAACCAAAGCTTCTTGGAATACAGACATTTTCTATCATCTCACCATAAATGCATTTACCCTTTTTTAGAAGCTGGGACATGCTACTGATACTCAGCTTTCCTCTCAACACAAAAAGTGAACATTCCCAGAAATTTACCTAAGCATTAATCAACCATTCAGTGGGACAGATGTGTTCTCTAGTAATAATAGCAATTATCTCTAAAAGTCCTTGAAAGCTGGACTGTTGCTTTCCAGCAATAAACAGAAATGGGAGTTTTTTCAAGTTATTAAGCCAGAGCACTGCTGTGCTCATAGAACCAGCGAAGTTCTGCAAAGGCCTTTTATTGAGCTCCCAGAAAAGATTACTTAACTGAGGAAATTTCTACAAAACACAGGAAAGAAGAAGGATGGCAGGTGCAGAAATATAAGCAAGCCTTTGAAAAGTGCATCAACTGATAATGAATCACTGCTAAAGAGCTGATGGTTATTTAGATTTTGTTACTCTGGTAGAAACTTAGACTCTCCATCCCTGATGGCCTTGGGAAATAAACTACCAGTGTATCCATAAATTAACCCCAGAATGAATTATGCAGCAGCAGCTTAACCATATTTTCCTCCCTCTAAGGCACAAACACTCAAATGTAGTCTGACACCTCCATCCTCTCCTCCACTAACCTGGTACTTATAAATACAGAAAATGGGTGCTCCAAAGCAGGGGGCAAAGCCAATCTAAGCCTCAGTCATTACCAGAAATATGTACTAAGGTTTCTTTAACTCAAATGGAGTAAAGGAGTTTTTCAGGGGAGCTGCAGATGCACCACGACAGATCTTTCCACTGCAAGTCCTGAGAGTGTCTGACATCTCAGCACAGCTCAGATTTATAGCCAAAAAGGGTTGCTTACACTCCAGGCTCAGGAAAAGTGTGTTGAAGAAAGCCAATCTCTCTTACATCTGAGCCATTCAGTTCCTCAGTCTTTAGGATTCCAAGGGAAAAATAGAATAAACTTCCTCAGTCACCCTCAAACCCAGACCTGCTTCCATATAGGGTACACAGCGGCAATCCCTAACCTTAGATTCCAAACCCACCCTTCCCTTTCCTCCTTATATCAGCTGGTTTTAGTCACCCTGATCTCTCCAAAAAGCACCATCATCCATCCCAGACACCACCCTACCAAGTGTTTATACACACAAACAGGAATGGGGGAAAAGAATGCCATCTCAGGTAAAAAAACCCCAAACACAGTAACAAAGGCAATTATTGAGAACCATCCAAATAAATTACCATGCAAAAAGACAGTGTTAAGACCCACAATATAAAAATGTACAATCCAACCCAGGTTACTCAAAACCAGTCGAATTTTTTTCATTGGTGTGCATTGGGTACAAAGGTTCTGTTTCTGACATGGTTCTGATGCCCTGAAGACATTGATAACATTTTCAATAATCTTTTGGTGGGCTCTCAGTTGGGCTGTAGTCATTGCTGCAAATAATTTGGCACATAGATGTTAAAAAAAAGAAAAAAAATAGAAATTAGAGCCTTTTTTGTGTATAAGTCTTTTGGAAAACTGAAAACTATAATCAATGTTTCTAATCTCTGGCAATAGGTGGCAGAAGTAAAATAAACACAAGCCTGAGTTACAGCATCTGCCTTGGCTTCTCCATCACCTGACTAAGTCCATTCCCAGAAAGAAGGACTGGAAAGAGAGGTGAAAATGAGGGCTCCAGACTGTGCAGCCCCTGGAGTTCAGCTCTGCTGGAAAACTTGCCCCAGTTTGTTGGGCAAAACCCCCTCCTACTCCCCAATTATTTTCCATTCCATTCCCAGCAACACTCAATTGCGATCATCCCTTCTGCAAGGGGAAAAAGGAAAGCACAAGAATTTAAAAAATACAGCCCTTGTGCCTTGTCTTAGCCTGAAAACTTCTCTGACTGAGTGGTCCTTTGGCTCGTCAGTGCCCCAGATTTCTGCATGTGCTGCCACAGACAGCTCCATGATGTCAGGGTAGGGGATATTAAGCAGAGATTTGCACGTCGCTGTGAATTTGCACTTTTCTGGGCTAGCAGGCACTTTCAGGTGGCTGTGGGAGGAATTTTTTTTTTTTTTTTTTGTTCCAGTGAGAAGTAAGCACAGAGGTGTTGGCCTCTCTGGGAGGTGGAAAGCAGTTAACTTCGGAGCTAATTATGGGGAGGCTGAGGGATGCTGACAGATGTATTGTCCTGGCGAAGGGCCTGCTGCTGGCTCTGCCACCAGACAGGGAGCAAAGCCTCTCTCCTCCTCCCAGCAGGCCCATGGCACCAGGGAGGAAGGAGACAAGGATGTCAGGACTTCTAATTATACACCAGGAACCTGCGAAATTGGAGCATTAGAGGTGTTAGCTTAAAATTATGCCCCGAGGAGCTGAAGGGGAGCAGCAGGAGAAGGAAGAGCACAGTGGTGGGAGTGAGGGGCTGGAGAGATCTGCTCGTCCTCATGTGATGGGGTCTGCAGGGGCTTCTTTCCAGGGAAGCATCAAACACATGTGCAGTTATATAGTTGCCTGCATTGCAATTTGAGGTGTGTTTCCAAAAACTGGGTTTTAAACCCAGTTTAAAGCCACTTCTGTTGAGAACATTGTCAGTATGGTCTGTCAGACAGCCATCCTCTAGCCTGGAGAGAGCTGCCTTCCTGTAAAAATTGGAATGGACATTTTCTCAGTTCCCAGCTGTGCCACGGACAGAACAAGGGACGTCACCTCTTGAGTTAAATTTTGTTGCAGATTCGCTTGAAATGTTCTGCATGAAAAAGGAGTTTGTGCATATTGAATTTTAGCCTGAAAATCATCTGGCACATTAACAAGTCATTCACCCCAGCTTGGAGGAGCACTCCACCTGCATCCTCTCTGAGGGAGGTGCAGCTATAACAGGTCATGAAATGCACCTGGAGCATGACTGGTGGGCAGTTCAATTGCAGAGGGAATGTTCACCAGGATCCAGCTGTGGCCACAGCACGGCTGGGCTGTGCCAGTGCCCTCTGCAGCCAGAAACTGCCCCGTGCAGGGATGCTCTGAGGGGCTGGGGGACAGCCAGGTGTAGCTGCACTTTGTGGGTTCTCTCATTCATCTGCAGAGTCAACTTTTCATTGCTCTGGTGGCCTGTAAGGTGCAATCCCTGTAAATTATTGGATATTCATTGGACAAGGAGAGTTGCTGTGCAGGGGGATGGCCTCACCATCAGACTCATTCTCACACCTGCTTCAATGTACTGAAAGCATCTGACAGCAGTGGGAAGGACAGAGAAACTCCAAACCTACCAAAGCATTAGCCTGAGGTGGGACCCCTTTTCCAGGCTCTTGTCCATGCCTCAACAGCACTGGGTCCAACTGAGCGTCTCTGAGCACACAGGGCACCTTCCCTCACCACCACCACCACTGCCAGAGGGCTGATGGGGAGGCAGAGGCTCTGATGGAGCTCTGGACCAACTCCAGACCAGCCCAAGCTGGACAGTTTTACAAACCTGTGGGGCCATTGCTTTCTGCCTGGCGCGAGTGATCAGCTTGCGAACTGGTGGCATCACAATGGCTAAAATTTGCTGACCTGCCTGTAAGAAAAGCACTTTTCTTAGAGCAATAGATCCCAAAAAAATGAAAAAGGTTTGCTATCATATATCTGGCTCTTGAGTCCACAGCTCCTAACCAAAGTTAAGTATTAGGAGGTAAAACACCTCCATATGTTCTCATAGGCATTTGGGAAAAGAAAACTGTTTTAGAGAGGACCACAGGGACTTCCTCTCTCTCAGTGGGGAAATTCTATTATCTCTCCTCATGCTCTAGCATTGCTTATCAATATTAAACCAAATAAATAAGAGAGATGGGGGTAAAAAAACCATTCAGAAGCAGTCATTGGCCTCGGACAGCTTGTGGCACCTTTCACCTTTGAATCAGGGTTCCTGTTGTGCCCATGGAGACACCAGCACGACTCGCCTTGTCTGATGGATGTCGAACATTTTGAAGAGAAGATAATAGATAATTTCTTTTTTTTTTTCTTTTTTCTTTTTTTTTTTTTCTTTTTTTTTTCTCCTGAGGGATTTCACACATTTTAGCAACTTCCAAGGATACAGCCCAAGGTGTGCACACAAACCAACCTGCCACCCCCTGAAGAAATAGTGCATCATCAGTTACTGAAGTCTCTTCATCTTTGGTTCCACTTCATCAGCCTACTCATGGCCATCACTTGAAGGATCTTCCTCCCCATGCATTTCCAGGGTCAACTTTGAAAAGGACAGCTGGCAAGGAAGGAGAAGGGAGATTGATTTTGTTTGAATATGAGCCCTTGGAGAGTGGGATCTCCTGAAAAAGAAAATACCAACCTGGAACAGTAAGTGCTGCCTTCAGCACTTCAGTACTCCTGTGCTGTGAAGGGCCTCGTGGTACCTTGATCATGGTGTGCATTGGGCCCATCATTTTACAGGGAGGCACTGAAAAGCATTAGCTGGACAACTGTACAGAACAAAAAACCTGTGCAAAACTAGAAAAAAGTTTCCAAGTAAAACCTGAAATGCCAAGAGGGGACAAAAACGGGCTCTGTGTGTCTCTGGAAGAACTAGCAAATGGCAAGGGCAGCACTGAAGGGCAATGTGTGCCTGGAGGCAGGGGAGCCTTCCCCTTTGGATGGATTTAGGGACCGCTGCCAGGTTTTCTATGCAGTTTCTCCATTTTCAGGACAGTGGGATAAATTCTGCTCTCTCTTGAAGAGCTCCCAAGCCCTGTGACCCACAGCTGGGTATCACACACAGCCCTTACATGGCTTACCCCTCGAGTGGCTCTGCTCCTGTGCTTTCCAGGGAGGGATCACTCTTCCCCACAGCAGAAAGGCTTCGAGGATGCAAAATCAAGAGCATTTTCAATGGACTGAGTCACTACTTTGCTCAGAGTTATTGAAACCATTACCCCAGAGATGTGCATCTCCCACAGGACTTTTGCTGCTTACAGTCATTTGTTTCCCAACTCTGAGCTCACTCTGCATCCACACACAGGCAAGAGCAGCCACCAGGATGTGCCCAGCTTCAGGAAAATGAGACACAGCTCCTGCTCATGCTCTGACCATGTAGAAGAAGGACTTGCTCCAGCAATCTCAGAGTTGCAGGGTGAAACAGGACCGTGTAATAAAATTGCCATTATGCATGAAAGGACACAGGATGAGGAATCACAATAGAAATTGTCTGTTCTAATGAGAAAAGGGCTGTGGGGTGATGAGCAAGGAATGGCATTTCAAAGGAAGGAAAACAATACCTTGTGCAAATTGCATGAGGCTGTTGTTTGCTTAGAGGGAACAGAGGCCAAGGCCTGACAGTTTCATCAGAGAAATTGGTTAGGAAATGACCAAGGGAACATAATCCATTGTTCAAATGTCAAGCTGCTCATATCTAGAGAGAGAAGAGTGTGCATTTATCAGCAGCAGTAGTACAGACCTCAAAAGAATAAAAGAGAAACCAAAAAATTCATCACAGATCTGCCATGACTCAGATACCCCTGGTGCTCGGGCTGAGGATGCACAGGAGAGAAAGATCTGTATTATATTTCCCAGGAAAGTGGTGTGACAGGCAAATACAGAGTGTGATATAAACCTGGCAGAAGAGAAACCAAACCTTTTCCCAGCCATTGGGCTGTGCATGATCTCAGCACAGCAATAAGCAAGAGATGCATCTGTAGTAACTGGAGATATTGAATTGGGGCAGCCAGGAGCAGACAGGAGGATTCAATCTAAGGGGTCAGAATACTGTTAAAGTAGTTTATTTTGCAGGAAACAGTTGATTAAGACAGATTTTCAGGGGAAAAAAAATTCTATTGAAAGTATCTTTTCTTTGAAAGAACAAGTATCAGCTTTTAGGTAGAAAACAAATACAGCTAAGGGAATCATGGGAAAACACGTGCCGTGTCAAAGATAAACCTGTTTGCTGTGATGTGTCTAGAGGAAAGTAGAATAGGAGGGAATTGCTGCAGCAGAATTGCACGCAAGGTTTGTTGGAACAATTTTGGGTAAGAAGAGACTTCTTGCATGGCTTGCCTTTTGGTTCAAGCCTCTTGTTGCTTTATAATATTGTTTAAAAGCCACATGTTGATCACAGGAATCTTGTTCACATCAGGGGATGCTGAAGTCGAAGCACAAAACTGGAGTGTCAGAGGTGAGGCACCAATCTTAGATTTGGAGAGTTTTAATTTTTCCTTTGAATCAGTGGCAGTGGTGAACAGACCCATCTTTGTTCTGCTTTGTCAGACCTGCCACACCCACACTAAACTGCTCTGGGTGTTCATGAATCAAACACCCAGAAGTCAATTCAGGTCAATAACTAGGATGACAAATTCAGGCCGGTAGACATGAGTTAACTGAAAAATTGCAAAAGCACTGTATGCCACTAGGTGTCCAAGCAATGAAATGGCACACAGAAGTCTCTGAGATGAACATAAATTGATGCACATGGAAAATAATCCTAGTTTTTCATGTCAAATGATGGGCTGAGCGCTATATCAACCAGAAGGAAAATCTTTGGTTTATAATATGAGGTTATAGGAGAATATCAGCTTGGTACAAAGCTTGGTTGATAAGAAAGGGTTAGAAAAGGAGCAAAGAATACAAACAAGCTATGCTAGTACATCAAAACCAGACCTGATCCTCTGGCACTCCTGAAAATTAGCATCACATAAGTTTAATATGGTAGAAATTGAAGAATTAAAGGAAAGAGTGATGGCATGATCAAATATGTAGTAAGGTTCCCATAGAAAAATTTTCTTAATAGAAAAGGACTCCTCAGTCAGGGAGAGAAATGACTCAGAGGATCTTTGGCCATCATCTCAAACATAATGAGCAATATTCATTAAGGCCATTACCTCTGGTCCAGCAGTCCCGTGAAGCACAAATAACTGAAACCGAGGACAGCATCCTGGGGGAGCCTTACTGCAGTTCCTGAGGTGTTCTACTGGCCTCTGTTGGAGGTAAATTTCTGCGCTGGGTGCTCTAACCTGACTGAGCTTCCCTTACAGTTTTAGGAGCCTTAGGCCATGAATAGATATTTTTATCTGACACAGCATCAAGCAGCCTCAGCATTTGTCTCCCCTAATGCCTTCTGCAGATGCCTTCTGCACAGCTCCTCTCCCTCCTCTTTGTTATGATCAACAGTCTGAAGTGCTCCCAAATACACTGATTTTTATATTCCTTCCAGGTGGAAGGTGGTGCCTTGGGTGTCACAGTGTGAACAAACTCCAGCCTGTGGCACTGCAGGTTCCAAGCCACCGGTCTCCTTGCTTAGCCCAGCCAGCTCTGTAATGCAGATATATACAGGGTGCAGAATAACTGGGTGGACCCAAACAGCTCAGCACTCTCAGGTTGTTTTTATTTTTCATTTGAGCCATAGAAAAATAAGAGCTACTCTGCTTGCTGATGGTAATTTTGTTTGATGGATCCTGTAAACTGAGGCACATGGAGCTCGCAGTTCAGCCAGCAGTGAAAAGGCAGCAGCTCTCCTCCTGCTACTCTCAGAATGTACTTGCCTACTCTACACACTGCTCTGATCAGCCTTTTATTCATGCAAATATTCAGTCATCTTTTGGCCTTTCCAGATTTCAGGTCAATAGGGGGAAAAAAGTCAAAAAGTCAACAGGAAGGAATTAAATGTATGTACCCTGTATATGAAGAATAGAGGAGTGCAGCAGGTTCTGAGCAGGAATGAAGATTCAGAGAGGAAAATGACAGCAAAGAGACGTAAATGTGAACATTTGAGATGTGCACAGGTGTTGGGAAGGGAGAAACAGAAACGACTTATGGCTATGATTGCTTAGCCAAAAATGCTAAGGATGAAATTGAAATGAAGGCATTGTTTGAATGAATGTCTGGAAAACAGGTTTGGCAGGCCAAAAGGTATTCCTCCCCGTGACAGAAAAATGCCAAGACCCTTCTCCCTCTCTGTCTCAACAGGAAGGGTCCAAGACAAGGTTTAGAAATTAGAAGATAGTAAAACATGGTAATATAGTGATTCCTATAGGTTGCATGCAAATGTCACTGTATTAGCATACTTACTAAGTTTGTTTGATGAAGAAATAGAATATTCAATAGAGAAGAAGATATAAGCTATTGTAAAAGCTCGCTCACTTACCCCTTAACTCTTACCCCTTAGCTCTCTTAAGCTCTCTTACACCCACACCCTGTGCAATAAACTACAAGCTTCAAGACTCAACATCAGAGATCTCTAACTGAGTCCTGTCCTGACCATCCACACCCCCAAGGCTCCTACACACAGGTGTGTGGCCACCCAAGATGCAGCCAGGTTGGTAAGTTCTGAATAGGAGCTGGGGAAGGCTGCTCCATTCAGCTGCTGGGGGATGATAATATGGTGACATGAGTCACATCAGAAAACATTTCATACATAAAACCCTTAGAACTTCCACCTCCTTTGCCTCTCACTGTTTCAGTGCCCTCCATGCTCTGCCGGAGCTCCCCTCTGGAAGGGAACAGGACTCCTGTAGGACCTGTGCTCCATCTGCCACTCCTGGCCTTGAGCACTGCCAGGGATGGGGATGTCAGGCCGGAAGGACTGTGCAAACCTGTGCCTTTGGGTTCAAAGCAAACTTAATTAGTGGCCTGTTTACTTAAAGAGGATGATGTGCCCAAGAGTTCCTGTCTCCAACTGTAAACGAGGAATTATTAAAAGGTTCTCAAGGATTTGAGATAGTAATTAAAAGATGGGTGACTGTCACAAGCTGCAGCCTGGCTGCACATTTCCAAATGTGTGTGGGGAAGCTCCTTGGCTGGGATTTGGCTGTGGTTGCAAATTATTATCTCTAAGGCCAAAGATAGAGCAGGATCCCCACGCATCCCCTCTGAGGCAGCTGCACGTTTCCATGCACAGGGAATGGAGCTGCTGCATGACAGAGGCTGCACTTGGAGCCGTGCAGGGGGGACAGCAGCCAGCTGTAAACAGGGTCTGGGTCCAGAGAGAAAAAAGGATGTAGATGGACCTGTCCATCTACCAACCATGGTGGGAAAGGGGTGCCTTGCCCACGTCCTTTCTGCAGATCCCACTGGTTAAATGCAGAATTCCCTGCTGAGAGAGAATGGATATAAAGTTTTCTTAGGGAGGAAAGAGTTGTGGGGAGCAGCCAGGTACGTGCAATTCCAGAAGTTGTTCATTGACAACAAGCAAGTTAACAAGTCCATTTTTAAACCACTGGAAAAATCTTCTGCTCCTTCTTAAATGGAATCTTGTTGTTTTTTTAGTCTGTTTAGTGTAAGCTAATCCCTCGGCTCATTTGTAAAGAAAATAGTGGTATAAATGGATAAAGCTCTTGAGATAGCTGCTAATGATCATGTTCCAAGCCAGTCTTCTGCTTCACTAACACTCTGAAGCTAATCAGCATTTTTCTAAATGATCTCTGCATACTACTTGATTTTTCTGCCCCCAAAATGGTTACTCAGAAATATTTATGCTGATCACATATCTTGTCACTTATTTGTTCTTCCCAAATAAAATAACATTTTGTAGAAATAATTCCATGAGCTGCAGCCCCCAAAGATGAGTGACCTTCTCCCAGACCCTGGGGCTGTCCCTAACATCCAAAGCTGAAGGTGTCTGTGTGTGAGGTGAAGGATGGAAGATGAGGCCCAGGTGGGATGCTGCTGCAGCAGGTGGAAGAGCTGAGCAGGTGCAGCTCCACCAGGACCCTGATATTGCAGACAAACTGAGAGCCTTGAGCTTGTTTTTCCTGGAATCCAGAATTAGATCTGCGGGTGGCTCTGAAGAGCTACACAGGTGATGTTCCTGCCCTTCGGGGCACATCAGGCGTGGGCTGTGAGCTCCTGTTAAATCTCAGCAAGATTTAAACTTCCTACTTCATTGCCCTCCCCAGCCTTTTTTATAGGAGTTGGCAGTAAATGCAGCACCTCTCTGTTTTCTGATAATGAGCCATCTCTAAGGAGGAAAATAAACCACTGCTACTGGCTCAGCTGATTCTTCCTTGGCTTCACATTGATAAATAGCACCTGGTCCTGAGTGTAACTCTTCATTTTCCAGACTTTTTCCATTGGCTGTTCTACCAGCACTTCATTTTGGCATGAAGCTTCTTTTGAGTCACAAGTAAAGATGCTCCCCAGGATGAATTAAGGTGAATATTGACCAAAAAAAGACTATTCCACTTTTTTTCCTATCACCTGATCCCAATTCTTCTATATCTCAGTCTTCTATGGGCGTTACCACTTTTGGGCAAGCCTCCTATCCTGAAGTATTTTTTTCAAATATTATCCTGTATTGTTATTTTGATGCATTTTGCAAGCTGCTCACCAAATTCTTCTTAGCCTTCCCTCATTTTTAAAGAAGCAGAGTCTCAACTGACCACCACATGGAGAGAGCTGAGGCTTCCAGGTTCTTGTAGGATGCCCAGCATAAGTCATCTCTAAACATGCATCTACTGTTGTTTTCACAGTGGTCTGTGGTCTCAGAGAGCAGACTGGGCCATGAAGACTACAGAAGCACTAGGTGGTTTCTGAAAAAAAAATCCTAAAAACCAGAGATAGTTAAAGCTATGGGCTGTCTTCTTTTTTCTGAGATGTTGAGCATTTTTAGCTGAATTTTAGTTTGAGCAATTTTTTTTTCATACCTCCATATGAAGGAAAAAAAAAATTAATCTATTTCTACATTCAGCAGTTCAGAACTATTGCTTATCTGGAGTCTGTCTGAAGGCAATGGTTCCATTAAACAGCACCTTTTGCTACTAAATGTTATTGAAATACTGGAAAGGGTCAGGGAAATTAATGCTATTTCCTAAGAAACTTGCAAGGAGGAAAACCATGTGGGCTGTGATAATTCCATAGGAATCAAAGAGGAATGGATTCAAAAAGCTCTATAATAGGCAAGATATGGAAATAATATTGAAATTTGCAGTTAGGTCAATTTAAGAAAAGTATTTGTGAATATAACTGAAGCATTTGCTATTTAAATCTTCCCACTGACAGTAAAATTTGTAATTTTCACTGAATTAGTTCAACCCCATTATTTTCTTTTTTTTCCAGCTTCAATTCTATTCTCATCTGAAGGAGATGCACTCCCACAAACTGGAATCAATGAAAGCCTGTAGAACCCCCTGCAAATGACATCCATCAAAAGGTGCTTCCCACTGCCTTCCCTTCAAGCAAATCCTTCTCAAGTATTCCTGTGACACCACAGAAGACTCACAAGTTCCATGAAGCACAAAAATAACCGATTTGATTTATGCATGCAGCTTCTTTTCTTTAAAATTATTATTATGTTTTATTCACTGGAGCAGAGAAGTATCAAGTAGATGTATAAGAACAAGTGAAACAATTGGTCACTTATTTATGTTTACAGCCAGGAGAGATAAATATTGAATTTTCTCCTGTATAAAAAATTTGTAACTTCTGATTTATATTTTTTAAATCATAAAGCAGATGAATTTTCAAATTCTCTATCTAGATTGAAAATATTTTAAAAATTAGGTGAAAACAAAGAAACAAGCAACAACAACAACAAAAACCCCAAGTAATGACAGATCATTTTTATCATTATGAAGCAAAGAAACGACTTTGACCTGTGGGCTCTCCAGAGCTGCAGAGCACAGATCTTACAAGGCCTGTGTGCCCTGCTCTGCAGAGACAACAAAGAGCCTTCCTACATCACGAAGCTTTTCCACCCAGAGTCATGGCAACCTTGTCTTGGGACCAGTTTAGTAAACCAATCCATCTCAAAAGCATTCGGGACTGTTCTGCTGGGAATGCTCTGGGAACATTACAATCCTGATAATTATAAACTTCCAGTTAATTTTCAGGTTAAAATGTGTTTGGGGTTATTTGATACCCATTTGTTCTCCTGCCAGCGCTGCCTGTAGCTGAGAGCTGGGTGCCCTGTGAGCCCCAGGATGCCAGGCAGCAGCTCTGCTGCTGTTTTTCTCAGCTGCATTCAGCCAAAGTCCACCAAAATCCACATGTGCCAGAGAAACTGCCTCGCCAGCTCCAGCTGCAAACATCTGCTGATCCAATGCAAACCAGAGGGCTTCACATCTGGGACATTTTGGGGGGAGATCCAGCTCAACAAACATGCAGAGGGAATTCAGTTGTCTGGATGGGAGCATCTGCTGCCCTTTCAGGCTCCGGTGAGGTCTGCATGGTGCAGGCAGATGTGGAACAGGATCTGAAAGGGTCTCACTGGGGGCCAGGCAGGGCACGTTGGGACACCCCAA
The DNA here is from genome assembly GCA_013396955.1 of Regulus satrapa. NCBI lineage: Eukaryota > Metazoa > Chordata > Aves > Passeriformes > Regulidae > Regulus > Regulus satrapa. The sequence goes on along the minus strand of VWZN01011062.1, from coordinate 118,537 downwards.
AACCTTGACACAGCTCTGGGAGAAACCTGAATCCCAGCTGGGTGTTCAGCACAGTGGGAGCTGCAGAGGTCTCTGGGATCTGCTGGTTCCATTTCCCACCGCGGGGTCTCAGCCCTGGTGCTCACAAAGGAATACACACCTGCAGACACCTGAGAGGTGGTGCCTTAGCTTTTGACCTGAATCCAACTTGACCTCAAAATATTATCTGCAGAAATACAATTTTTCTGTGCATAAATGTTATCCATGATTTTCTGGACTCCACATACCGGAGGCAACATTAGAGAACTCAACATATCAATAGAAGTTATTAATAGGCAAAGGGGGCCAAACAAAAAATAAAGTGTAGACACACATTTTCCTCTTGTTTTCCTCAAAAGGGTCACAGTGGTACAAGAGAACTCCTAAATTTATTGTGGATGATTTTCAAAGCCAGACTCAGAGAATTCAACTTTTTATAATTGGATTTTATGCTCTCCTAGGGCAAAAGAATAAAAACCCCAAGGATTCTATTAGAAACCCTGGACTGACCTAATTGGGATTACCCTTAGAAGGTTTTTGTTAGAAAAGATGACACTGTAAGAAACACTTTGTACTCTAGAACTGAGATTTCTTACTACTGTTACCTGGTGTTCTTGTCCTGGAGTCAGAAAAGGGGAAGTAGAGGAGAGCACTGCAATGGTTTGTGCTGGGTTTGGCTGAGGTAGAGTTACTTTTCTTCCCAGTGGCTGGGGTTGTGGTGGTTCTGAGCACTGGGCTGATAATATTAAGATATTTTTGTTATTACTGAGCAGAGCTTACACAGAAGAATAAGGCAGAAGAAGATCGAAGCTGAAATTCATTATTTCCAGAGGACATCACTAAAAAGTGCAGATAGCTTGCTCAGAGAAGTGAAAGGAGCATCTGGGAAAACTTTAATATGGTGAAGAGGATGAACATGGAAACAAGAGAAGGAGACAGAGTGACCCTAAGCTCCAGGAGTTTCACATCCAGCAGACTGAAGGATCAGCTTCCCCTCCTGAATCCCATGTGACACCTCGGGGCAGCAGCAAGCCTTTTAAGCTCATCTGAAACCAAAAATGGCATCACAAGGCTGAAAAACAGCAAGTTTAAAGGGAAGAGAAGAAATGAAAAGAGTAAAATCAGTCTCAGGTCTGACCTCAAAGACATGTAAGATTTAAGAGGAAATTTTTAAGGAAAGCATAATGGAGAGAAATTATATAACAAGCAGTATGAACTTATCAAAGTTAGCTCAGGAACATAATTTTTTCATAAGGCTTCCTAGATGCAGAAAGGGCATTAGAGCTCATCCACAGTGTCTGGGAAAAAGCACCTGATTAAACAGCATTAGCTCAGATGGGAAGGGTGGAAACTGAATGAACTGCAAACGTGCTGCAGCATGAGGAGGAGATAGAAACAAGCACTGCTGTAAAGGTAAGGATCAGGGGGGAGAGAAAATATTAGTAAAGTCCTTGAAGAGACAGTTTTGACACCAATTTCTTGTTAATTACTTGGGCACGGAAAATACCTGACAAAACCTGCTAATACCAAAATTTAGAGGCAATGCTAATATGTAAGCAGAGAGAGAATAAAACACCAGCTCATGATCCCAAGGAGTGAGGTAAGCAGGGAGAGATAAAATTCACTGGTGTGAAATGCAAGGTAATTATCTGGGAACCCAATAAAAGTGCAACTTTCTGATACCTGTGCACCTCACCTCCTGGAAATGACAGAGGAGTGCCAGCTGATTGGAGAGGGATGAAATTATGGGAATGAGAAATGTGGTCACACTCTCAGGAGGGGCTGGGCTGGGCTGGGGAGGGTGTCTGCAGCAGATAAAGGAAACAAGCACTGGTTCCCCCTCACCTGAGCGCTGCTCACACCTGTGGGGCAGGTGCAGCCATGAGTGGGGGTGGAAAGGGCTCTCAGGACAACAAAAACAGCCGGGAGGCAATCACATAAAATAAGATGATGTCCTGCTGCTGCTGCTGGGGTCCCAGAGAGGGACAACAGACATTGTGTCCCAAGCCCTTCTGCCTGGCCGGCCCTGCACTGCCTCAGCTCCTCCTGGGCTTCTTGGAACCAGCCTCATCTGCTGCTGGTGAGCCAAGAGGTGCTCAGGAGAGGCCAAGCTGGCACAAAAGCATCCCCAGTTTTCCCTTCAGACTGGGAAGGACGAGTTTCCCTCCTCTAGACAATCAGATCTGATTAGGGCAGTGACTTCCAGGGGCACGATTTCTGTTTGGAGGGATTTAGCCCCCAGAACCAGCCATGGGTCTTTTTCTCTCACCTCAGAGAGAAAAAGGAACCAAAGTTACAAGAAGTGTGTGGAGGAGCCAGGAGCCAACCCAAGCTCTCAAGTACATAAATGCTTCCTCTGCAAGACTCTCCTTGGGGGGAAAAAACCCCAAACAAATGAAAACACAACCAAAAATCACACTCACAAGAATTTGTAACATTCATTACCCAGGCTTTCTGAAAGCCACTGAAATTTATCAAAATTCTGGATCCTATGCTGAAAACTGGGCAGGGATGTATTAGGAAAGGGGAAAAACATACACCCTCTGCTTGGATGTGCTGCCACATGCCTCTGTCAGGTGTAATTGAGGCTCCCATTCTTCTTCTCTCCTACCACTGTTTCTAGATATTAAGTTCCATTTGAATTTAATTATCCTTATTGCAGCATTTCTTAATTTTAAACAAACAGCTCCTAGGAATGGTTCTTTCAGAGGAACACAGTGGGCTGGGGATTTTTTTTCTTTTTTTTTTTTTTTGGCACTGGCAATTGGCATTTGCAGTAGGCATGAGGAAATCCCAGTTCCCAATGCCTTGGGGAAGATAATGAAGTTTGCACAGTTCTGAGACATTAGAAGGGAATTGGAGGTGCAAAACAACTTTTACAAAACAAAACCAGGAAATGTGTTAGTTTATGTTGCAGGCAGCAAATGAGAGGCTCACAGACAAGCTAAACCCTTATAAAGTAATTATTTGCCCATGATAACGTTATTTATGGGCCACACAGCAGCAGCAGAAGATTCCTTCCAAGCCTGGGACCTGCCTGCTCTAGTACTGTCCAGTAGGTTACAGTAAATCATCCCCAGCACCTAAAATCCATTACAAGAGCTCCATAAAAATTGCCCCCAGGACCATATTTTTCTGATAGAAATTGAAATGCCCATAACCCATCATCATTAACGCAGCTCTGATTATTTCAGATGAGGGATGAGCCCAGTTTGTGCCCTGTGCCCTCCAGCTGCTGGGGAACACCCTCTGGTTTGGATGGAAGGGCTCTGTGGATTTCCCTGGAGATTCTGAATTTTTTCGCTGTGCAAGCACAGTGTTTGATGCCTCTGAGACCTGTTGGACCTGCTGCAGCCTTCAAAGATACCTGACCACAGGTATCTGAAACCCCCTGTGTGCAGAGCTCCTGCATGGCACATGGACAAAGACAATTTCTGCTAGGAAAAGCCAGTGTGACACATCTTGGGGTGCAACCCCTTTTCAAGAATTTTGCCAAAGTGTGTTGAAATACAGAGCAAGTGATGCAGGAGTTTCCAAAAGGGGACACAGAATAAATGTGCACACCAGAAGTGACTAAGTCAAGATTACAGAGACGATAGCAAAACCAAGAAACATCTAGCTGAAAACTCAGCCTTGGGATTTTTCCTCTATAAGAAAAAATACTTTTTTCAGATTCTGTATACACCATTAATTTTTGATCTAGAGAGGTACTGGAGAACATGAGCAAACTGGGAGAAAAAGGCTAAAGGACAGTGTTCTTCAGAAATTCAAGCTCAAACCCATTTTGTTCTCAATCCTAAAATTTAAAGCTACTAATTACTTCGGTGTTTCCCTTTTAGACATCCATGTAGATTATTGGTTGAAAATTTATGTTTTCCACTTCTTGTCAAAACACTTCTTTTAACAGATTTTAGTTCAGCAGCCAAAAATCAAGGTGCATGGATCTCCAGCTGCTTTTGGAAACTGAGTATTTTGCATAAAGACCAAAAACTTCCCACAATTCTCTCCACATCTTTTTTATTCAAAGCACAGGTGTGGTGAATTCTCCCTTGACATAATTTTTTCAGTGTCTTTACTGCATTATATTACCCAAGGAACTTTGTTGCAGGTCGGGATTAATAAGAGAGGTGGGATTTCTTGTTTGGACTCAGAAGTTTATTATTTATTATCTATATTAGTCTCACAAAGGGTGATTTCTTCAGCACATCATTCTAACAAGCAAAAAATTGAGCCCAAAGTCTCTCTCTTCAAGGCCTTTTAAGAGTAAACTACCCAATTAACTACTGCCATATTTCTTATGTTTACTTTTAACCCAATAATCAGCCATCTGTGGTCTGCATTGCAGACTTTTCCATCCAATCCCACAATAGCACCCAAACTCAGGAAGAAAAAAGGTGAAAATGAAGGATAAGCCTACATCTAAAACCTCCATCTTACTTTGTATATATTACTACACCCCAAAGCATAAAACTCTGAGTTTTCCACCATGTGATCTGACACACTTCTACCCAAACTCCACACCATAATCTCAGTTCTATTACTCAATTCTGGGAGTCTTCTCCACGGCCTCAGGTCAAATGCTGTGTTCTCCTGGGTGTCAGTGCCTGTGAGCACAGAAAGCCTGAAGTTCTCTGTGCCCAGGGCTCCAACAGAATTTGGCAAAGGAGCTCATGCCCCAGTGCTTTGTGCATGCACCTTCTGGGCTACTTGGATTCGAGACTGTGCCACACCAACCCCTTCCAGAGAGATGGCAGGGGTTCAGACTCCAGTTCACCTATTTTACTACTGAAATAACTGCAAAGACTGGTAGTTATATTTTGTTATCCACACAAGGAACAGTGAAAAGTGTTTCCTCAGGCTCTGTCCCTGAATGTTGCTGGCACCTCCCGGGCTGGCATCACCCAGCCATGAACTCCATCAGCACCCTGCTATGCCAAACTCCTTGCACGTGGGATACAGGAACACATCCAGTTACTGCTATTTCCTCCAATATTATCCAGCCTCTTGACAATGTAATCCATCAGGAGAGTGCAAGCAGATCATTTTTTGGGAGCACGCTGCATTCCTGTGTTTGGTTTCCTTTCTGGTTAAGCCCACTTGCTCGTCCCATTGTATTGCTGCCTGTAATTTTGATTTCCATCTTTAATCGCATTGTGCACAACTAACTCTTGGATAAAAGGCTTCAACAATAGCAATATACAGGCAAATGCACATTATTGCCTCTACAAAAGGAAAAGAAATCACTCCAAGGAACATAAACCTTAGCTGCTGTGTACTGCAGTTTGAAATAGACTGTGCCCTATGGCTGATAAAGTATTTCAGTCATAATCATTATGAGTCTACTAAATAATAGACCAATTATTGTTCTAACAAGGCATTGTAATCTGGACAGAGATGATATAGATGATATGGAATGGCTGGAAGTGAAAAGGAAAGCAGGAGAGGGAAGGGATGAAGGCACAGGTATAATAAATACAGTTGCAGCCCTTTTCCAGGACCTGGCTTTAATTAGGAAGAACAGCAACCTGCCATCAGCAATGCATGCTCCATCCTGCTGGCTTTTTAATGTGCTTTCTGTGCTTTCCCAAGCCTTTAATGTGGGAGGAAAACAAATATCACAGCCCCAGAAAAGCCACTGCTGTGGCCAGCGTGACCTGGGCTCTGCCCTTCTGTCCAGGCACGCCTCAGCTGATGGCACTTGGGCAGAGTGTAGGCTGGGCTGGGAAATGAGCTCTGTGTGTGTCTGGGACAGGCCATCTGAGAATCACTGCAGCATGGGTGCACCCAGCGAGCTTGATGGAGCAAATTCCCTCATTAGGGCCTGCTTTTATTGCTTCTACTCAGGCCAGGAGCATAAAGTTTGACATGAGGTAGGAAAGAATTCCTCTCTCTGGGCTAGTTGTGTTAGGGCAGTGACAAAGATTTCCAGCAAGCAGGTGCTGCTCTGAAGATGCCTTCAAGTGAAGAGAAATCTCTGTGCCGCTGGCATGTGGGTGACAGTGGCAGTGACACCTGAGATTGCATGGAAGTCATCATCATTCACGTGGGCAAGGCTGAAAATGGACAGAAAAGCAAGTGCAGCGTGGCTTTTGGAGAGGGATTTAAAGTCCCCACCTCAGCCAGGCAAGAGAGGTGGTCTTTGCCTCGACTGCAGGTCCCACTGAGGCCAACACCTGGCACACCACACGCTCACAGTGGCCACCTCTGGGGCAGGGCGAGGCTGGCAGTGGCACAGCCAAACCTGGGCTCCATCTCCACCTCCATCCTGCATTCCAAAGGCTGTCCCAAGGCTTGCTTGTGCCACAGGCTAGGGTGGGACCCCACTCTGCTGGCCTGCTGAGCATGGGATTGTGGCTCGGATGGATGAAGGCTCCGTGGTGGGAACTGAGGAGAGCAGAGGGTCGACCACGTGTGTTTCCTGGCCTCGGTAATGCCTCTCTTCCTGATGGTCCTGCCTCTCTCCCAAGGCCAGGGCAGTGGCCCCTGTGCCAGTGTTGAAACCCACGTCCTGAAGGCAGCCCTGCAGCTGCATTAAAGGGGAAAGGTCTCCTGATCCTGGGAACAGCTGGCACACCAACATCTGGATGCAAATGTCCAAGCCTCCCCCTGGGTCTTTATTGCACAGGCAGCAGTTCCACCTTCCCTTCACACAGAAGGGAAGGGAAGGGAAGGGAAGGGAAGGGAAGGGAAGGGAAGGGAAGGGAAGGGAAGGGAAGGGAAGGGAAGGCCAAGGATGCTGTACAGAGGATACTCTGCAGAGCTCTGGTGTTCCCTTAAGCCCTCCTGTGTCTCACTTTCCCCACAGAGTGACCCAGAGCTCAGCATCTCCCTTGCCAGTGATCTTAGTCCAGATTTGCTATTTGTGGAGCTGCTGGAGAGGAGATGAAGGGTTTCACATCAGTGCAGAGTAAGTCATTATTAAATGAGAGCTAATGAATGATCACATGAATCCCAAACTGGAGCAATTAGCCACTCTACTGCTGCCAGAGGGTATTATCCCTGCTGCCACAGTTGCCTCTAGGTGGCTGGCTTTTAAATTACTCTTTCTTCATTGCTTCAAGACATTGTCTCAGGAGTCAATCAAGCTTCTTTCTTTCCAAGTATGCCGAAGTGCTCATTTACACCCAAGAGTTGTTCTCCTGCTGCAGCTCAGGTGGGGCTGACCTCTCACTCTGTATGCAGTTTATCCCAGCTGAAAATCCTTATTTTCTTGAAGAGAGGATAAATTCTGAGTGGTACCAGAGCACCTTTGCACACTCACAGCTGCATGAGCAACTACCAGAGCAGGGGCTACAGCACACACCGAGGTGCATGGGCAGCCACTGGCTTTGTGCAGGAAAATCTGCTTCATTTCATGCAGCAGAGCCCACACCAAAGCAAAACAGTGACTACCACGATTTCCACAGACACCCTGGCCATGTGCTATGACAGGATTCACTACCTCTAACCTGGTTGCTGTTGTTATCCCTTGGCATGAGGAAAAGGAAACTGAGGCAGGACAGGCAAAGAAGTTTCCAACGTCCCTCAGGACACGGTGACAGGTTCTCTGGTGTTCTGCAATGAGTTGGGGCCACACAGCAACCAGCAGTGGCTGCTTCAAAATACCCACAGCAACCAGGCAAGGAACCCAGCTTTGGCAGGAGATAGGCGTGAAGAAATTCAGGCTAGAAAAACATTTATTGTGAGTCCAGAATTCTCCCATTTTCACCAGCTGTTTTTCAAATGTGGGTGTGGGGATTTCTACACCCAGGCAAGCTTAGCCCCAAGGTGTGAGGTAGGGCAAACACCCAGAGGCACAAATCACTGATGCTGGTAGCTCTGGGCCTTTTGCCTGGATATTTGCATTTCAGCCACTTTGGTTGTACAAGATCTCATGGCCCAGCTGGCTGACAAAAGAGATATAGACAACTGGGTTTTTCATCACAAACCTGGCAAATGGCAGCTGCAGGGCAGAACACTTCGCTCCTGCATCCCTCCTGAAGGCACGTCTCATAAACATCTTTACAGCTCCTGTAATTATTTTACTTGCCTATAATTAATGCCCTTTTTCTCCCTGCAGGCTGGGTAAGATGGCTCTTACCACCCGTGGCATTGTGGCTGTGGCTCCTGTCTAAGGCTCTGCAGAGCCACTGCCCTCCTGGGATTTGGTCCTCCTGCCAGCAAACCCAGGAGGGCTGGTGGGATCTCAGCCATGAGCAAATGCCAACAAGCTCCCTTCAGCCCGTTATTTCTTGACTGTCTGCACCTTTTTAAGCACTTACCTCGGTCTGCCATCACTGGTGTGAGTGCTGGGACCTGGCCATGCTCAGAGACCTCTTTCTGGTTGGCTGGAGGGGGAGATGGGGCAGAATTTGGCTGAGCACTGCTGGAGCTCTAGCCAGCCCTGACATGTTTTTTCCTTCCATTAGAGAGAGTTCAGCTGGGCACATCCAGCTGTTTGTACTTCATTGACACAAAAAAAAAAGAAAAAGGTGATTTTGTCACCATGGAGACAGCGATGATTTACATCTTAATTAAGCAATGACAGATGCCCTACTGATAAAGGTAATCTTTAGCTTTGGATACCCATTGACTTCCAGTTCTAGCATTCCCATTTATTAGCAGGTGCTTCTGAAATCAAAATTTTACCAGGTGATTAATACTTTTTGCTGTGCTGATGTTCTGATGGGAACAAATATTTCTTGCTGGTGAGATGGTCAAATACTTCAGGATAAAGAAGAGTGGGAGTGGCAGGACAGAAGCCTGTTCTGTACATCATAAACCCCACTGCTCAAAGAAGGGCAATCCAGGGAGGCATTAAGTGATCAGCCAAAGAATGGCCATGGAAATATGCATGCCAGTGCACCACCAAGGGCTTCAAGGGCTGGAGAGTTGGGCACTCACAGGGCAGGCAATGCCCATAATGGATTTCCAGCCCTGGCAGGTTTTTTTCCTCTTGATGGATGCTGGAATTTCATTTCCACCTTCTCTGTGCTGAAGGGGCATTGCTGCTGGCCTGTGCTCAGGGTATAAAACAGGGTGTAAGGAGCTGATCAGGTCATTGGGCAGGGAGGGGCAGGGCAATCCCGGTGAGACGGAGCTAACCCAGGAACAGAGGTGAACCAGGGATCTGGCACAGCCCATGCCACTGCACAAACCCTGCTCTGACTGAAAACTGCTCCTGGGCTCAGAGCTGTGTCCACAACCCTCTCAGAGCTTTATCATCCTCTTCTTGTGCACGGGGCACTTGGACAGAGAGAGATTCTATAACTGCAGTATTCTATTCAGCAGTATCCACCAATTTGGAGTGCCTGAGGAGTGAGGCTGGAAAACCCAGCTGAGCTGGAAAAAATAGGTTCCCAGCCTGTTCTTGTTCAGAGACCACAGACTGGTTTCAGAGAGCACATGGTTGAGGGGCCAAGCCAGGCAGATCAGGGCCTTAAAAATGAGGCTCCTGGACCATCTCCTCCTGGTGCAGAGCATCAACTAAACACTTATGGACACACAAACCCTCACAACAGGAGGTAATTCAGTCAGAGGCAGGGCAGAGATGGGTTCCTTTCCTTTAGGTGAGAACTAACTTTTCCTTGAAAGATATAAAGGTGAGCACCAGAGCTTCCAGAGCCTCAAGCCTTTTGGGTTTTATCCCATTGCTAGTTTCCTGGCTCTAGAGAAGGAGTGAGCTTAAATCCAAACCCATCACACTTCGGTGGGCTTCATTCACATTTCATGCACAAATACAAGGGTTTTTTACCATGAGAATTTGCTGGCACTTGGTATGGTCTCAGCACACGTTGCCACTCTCTCTCTGCAGTGCATCTTTCTCCTCTTTCTAGCCACCCGTTTTCATTTAGCCCAATTCAGACAAAATCACTTATGTTTACAACTTCTTCTCACCTGCAGAAGCCTGACCAAAGCCTCAGGAGGAATGGTTAAAGTGAGGAAAGGCAGAAAGAGACAGACAATTGTGCAGGTTATAGGAAACCCATACAGGTCAAAAATTGCTTGTGGAATTTCAATCCAAATGGTTATTCCTTTGCAGGCGTATTTTGGGAATACTAAATCCAGTGTTCTATCCTACAAAAAGGTGCTACTCCTAGATCAGAGGCATGGATTAGGCCAAGCAGATAACAGAGCTGGATAGGGATGAAAGTGCAGCTGATGACAGAAAATGTTGTTGCTTCTGCAACTGCAGTGATATCTCTGCATTTTTGCCAGAAAGTAGTGAGGGAATTTCTCCTTCTGCCATGTAAAACCAGAGTTAGCAGTCAGGTCAGGCTCCTCCCAGGAGGGCTTTTTGGCCTTCTGTGCTCCTTTGAGCTCCATGGCATGCTGAGCATCCCCCACGCTTGAAGGGCAGGAGACCCCTGCCTGAAAACACCAAAAAGTTAATTGGAAAGACCAGCCATGAAAAAAGCCTGACCTTTTCCTGAATCACAGCCCAGTGCTGGGTAGCAGAGGTCATCCAATTAATGGGGAAAAGGATGCTGGAAGAGAACTTCTGGCTTGAAGGAGGGATGTTGTCAGCAGGGCCCTGTCACAGCGTGCTCGGTGTCCTGGTGAGAGGCCTTCAATGAGAAATCAGAGGTGGGGAGAGTTGTCACCAATGAGGACATGTGAGAACGTTCATAGAGGAAAATGGACATTAAAAGAAGGGCTGTATAAAATCAGACCTTGTTCTGCTAAATTAATAGCTGGCTTGTCACTTCTGTGTGCAGATGAGTGGCTTGTGAGTTCCCATGTGAAAAGCATCCTAAGAATGAGAGGCTCATTAACAAAAAATTATTCCAGGGTGATAAACAACTGCACCTGCATTAAACAAAAAATTTTGTTTCATGGGAGTCAGTGATCAAAATATGGAAACCAACCAAGAATAGAAAGATTTTATAGACAAGTAAAAAAATACCTTTTACTAACCAATGGAGTAACTGCAAGAAACCTATTGACCAATTGGAGCTATACACAAGGGCTGTAAAAGCTGTATAAAAATAAGCGTGTGAATAAAGAATGGGAATTTCCTTCATTCATATTGAACTGTGAGTGTCCAGCTCCTTATCTTCTCAAGGACATGGTTCTGTGAGCTCTATTGTGTGAGCTCCATTCTGTGAGCAGCATTGCCAGAGGTTGGCCATGGTCCCAAATCCTGCTAAAATCATGCTCCTGGCTCCAGAGGTTTTTGCTGTTGGTAAAGTTGAACTCAGTTCCAAGGGAAATGGCCAGGTAAGATTTCAGACTTGCTGTTCTCCATGCTAACAGGAAAGAGAGAGGAGTGCTTCAGCATCTCATGTTCTTAGCATGGTTTCCTGCTCTCCAGGGACTCCATTAAATTTAAAAAGAAACTCCTGCCTTGACACTTTTTACAGCATTCCCAAAGTTTTTCTCCAGGCTCCAGCAGACTGAATCAACAGGGCTGATCCAATGGGCCACGGAACCAACTCACACCCATTGGGATGTCTCTCATTCCACTGCTTAACAGAGATGCTCCTCCTCTGTCTTCTGATGAAGGAAGGCAATCACTGCTCTCAGGGCCACAGGATATCAGCCAACAGTGTCACTGCCTTGTGCACACAAACTCCACTCCTTTGGCCTTCAAAACACAGAGAAATCGTGTCAGTTTGGAACAGGATGCCATAAGCAGTTATTTTCAGGTGCATATTAAAAGCAGGTGAATTGGGATACTGATCTTTCCTCCACACTGGCTTTCTGTACAGAAGATAAACACTTAGAACCAGGCTTATGCCCTGGTGTCTGTCTGTGGGTGTGATATCTGCTACTCTCCACACTGTACTCACCAGACAGTCCTAAAAAGTCATGAGAAGGGCAAGGGAGAGAAACAGGTCATTTTTTTCACCTCCTACAGCCCCATTAAGGTGTCAAAGACAAGGCTAATACAAGGAAATCAGTCAGGATGGGTCTAATTTCTCTGGATCAGAACAGACTTTTGCTTAGTCAGAGGTTCAAAAGAAAGCAGCCAGAGAAAGCATAAACTCAAAAAAATGAAAAGAGCTGTTAACTTGTCAGTGATTTCCCACCAGACATTGCCAAGCACTCCAGAAAAGATGAAACCTGGTGTAAAAACCCTCTAAAACTTGTTGGTGCTAAATGACAGCACTTAAGAGGAGCACCAGGAAAAGTGTGTAAAAAAAGAATTATTAGTTAGATGAACTTAGAGATGGAAGCAAATGATGATAGGTAAATGGACAGCAGTTCAGGGGGTTGAGGAAAAACCAAACAGCTGGAATTTCAGATCACACAAACATAATTGAAACAATTCCTCTTGGAGTGCTTTCTCCAAAGAGGTCTGCTGTCCTGTCACCAGTTTTATTTACTGAGGTCAGAAAGAGTAAAACTAACGCATGTAAAAATAAAAATCAAGCAAGGATTACCAGAAAAGTACATCAGAGAGATGTCAGATTTACTACAGCACCTGCTTAGCAAGCTTAAAATCAATTTTTTAAAAATCCAATTGTCATATATTTTAAATAAGTAATTGATTACAGTTATTTGCTTTGAGAATAAATACAAGCAGGTGTTGCCAAGATATTTACTCCCTTTGGCAAGGGTTTTATGTGTTTCTTTAACAGCAGTGTATGAGCCCTGTGTGAAGAAGGTACAGGGAGATCCTCTCTTCCAGACTAAACCAGGACAGATATGTGTAAATAAATGCTGTAATTAAAACTGGCATATTTTTGCTTGACTTCTAACAGTGACCACAAGGATGAAAAATTACATTAGTTCCACCAGAGGCTGGGACAACTCTCACTGTAAGAGATTAGGGAGAGCATTAAGGAGATGATGAAGTGGCTTGTAAGGTCTTTCCCAGGGATGCTGGACGGTTCCAGTGATCCACAGTGCCATTCCCAGCATGAGGACTGGCACTGGTGGAGAGGAGAGGTGCCAGCTTCCAGGAGAGCTGCTGCTTGCAAATACTCTACCCGAAGTGCAGAGAGAAAAGCTGTTCTCAGCAAGGGCAGACAGCAGTGGTGTGACAGTGGTGAGGACAGTTGGGTGGTTTAAAGGGACAAACAAATCAGCAATTCAAATAGTGTTGGCATAAAAACTCCATTACCAAACACTCTGCATCCTCTCTGCTCCTTGTGGACCTAGGGACGGGGCAAGCACAGGAAATTCAGAGGCTGCAGGTGGTGACACACCCAGATTTTTCAGGGGCGCCTCTGGGCACTCACCTTTCATCACAGCTCCCCAGGGGCTGAACAAACTTCACCCAGGCCAGGGTCCTGGGGCAAAGGGGGGTGACAGGGCACAGGAGAGGAGTCCTGTGGACTCCTGGGAAGCTCTGGAGCTGTGGGAACCTCAAAGAAGGTGACACCAAGATCTGGTGGCTGCTTGGGGTGCCTGGGACATTCAGTTTTCCATTCATCAGTGCACACCCACCTGTGGGAGGAGTTCTGCCAGGAGAGGCAAGGCAGGGCCCTCAGCTGACCTGGTCAGTGGCCTTGGTGTCCAGGGGCATCCCCAGCATCCTGCTCAGGGCTCCTCTCCTTCTCCACACAAGGAGTCTCAGACACTGTCCTTGGCAGCCACATTGCTGCTCGTTCGCGGAGGAATTAAAAAAAACCAAAAAACAAAACAAAACAAAACAAAACAAACAAACAAACAAACAAAAAAAAAGATATGGCAATTTCACAACCCTGTGACATCAATCAGAATCCATAAGCAGCTTCCTGGAACATCACACTTGGTAACTATGCTGTGTCTTGCTGGTAATTAGATGCCAATGATTAATAAAGTGTGGCTGATTCAGTGTCTCTGACTTTGTGCTTTTTTTTTTTCCTCGTTCTGCTCTTTTTGCATCTTGAAGTGGAAATTTAGCTGATTTAGTCTGGCCAACACAGCAGCAAAAGAGTTTGGGTGTAACTGTTGCATTTTTTTCTGAAAGGAGGCTCAGGTAGCTTGAATCCAATACCACCTATTAAACAACCAGGTACCTTTGCTTCAACTTCTGCATGAACTTTGTGAATGCCACCTATCACTTGATATACAATTGTGTGCTCTTCCTTTCCTCTGAAGGGAAACACAGAGTTTAAATCATATTTGCATACAGCCAGCTCTATGAATGGCACCCTGGAAACTTGTGTGGGCCACACCACGAGGAGTAAACTGACATGAATACAGTCAGCCCCAGCCCACAGCTTGTAAAAATCACATTTTATTGTCTCTAAAATATTAGCTAGAAGTGCCTTAAAATACATGCTCAGCAGAGGTTTAATGACAACAACCTAATTAGAGACAGGAGGCTATTTACACTGACCCACCCTTCCTTCCTTCCTTCCTTCCTTCCTTCCTTCCTTCCTTCCTTCCTTCCTTCCACATGCTGTGCCCCTGGAGGGCAGACTGTAAACTGCATTTA
>VWZN01011062.1:89693-104150 GCA_013396955.1 Regulus satrapa | reverse complement strand
CAACCTTCCTTCCTTCCTTCCTTCCTTCCTTCCTTCCTTCCTTCCTTCCCACATGCTGTGCACCTGGAGGGCAGACTGTAAACTGCATTTACGGTTCACAATAAATACGGGAATAGGAGAGAATTTCAGGCTGATCTAAAGAACAAAAGGAGGGCAGGAATGCAACGCTACATCAGCATGAACACGGAACAAGTGAGCAGAGAGGGACCAATAAAGTAGAAACTGGAAACAAAATTTTATTAGATGGGCAGCTTGGAGCTAGAAAAAGTCTTTGTCAATAAAGTAAAGAGGCCTCACTTCTTGTTTCAAGCGTTACCTATAAAAGGTTGCACCTATACTGCCTCTGGTTCTGTTCCCAAGTCTATGTGCTCTTTTATTTTTTATTCCTGCTTCCCCCATTCCATAATTTTCTTGCTTCTAAGGATGAAAAATGTATATAATGTATATAATCAATTTCTGAATTTCTCTTGCCTTTTACTGACAACAGACTTTGCCAGAGATTAAAGAAAGTAGCAGAGATATGAAAGAAAATTAAGTTTTAAAGCAATTCTTTTAAGAATTCCTTCTGTTTGGGGTCTGATTAACACTTGGCAATCAAACCAGCAGGGTTTGCAAAGACCTGACTGCATGACCTGCCACTAGAAGGAAAATGCAAGCATCATAAAAGTTTAATGGAAACATTCCAGCCACCTCTCCCTGCCCCTTCCACCCCACATCCCCTTCTCAGGGAGGATGAGAAGGAGCTGTCCAGGATGTGGAGTTGATCAGAGCCTGCTCTTGTGGGGGTCTCTGAAGTCACCCCATGAGGACATCTCCCCCCCGAGGCTCTTGGGCAGCTTGGCAACAGGCGCCTGGGTCAAAATGCTCTTCCTGCCTCCTGCCTCTCCTGCAGCAGCTGCATCCTTTCCTGTGGATTCCCCTTCCTGGGGAATCGCTGCCCCTCATGCTGTGTGCACCTGGATGAGTGCACCTTGACACTGAGGGCAGACTTTGAGCTGCAGCCCCACCTGAGCTGCTGTGCTCCCTCTTTGGGGCTGTGCTGTAACACCTCATTGACCATCCAGGTCCAGAGATCCCCCAGCTTCCTTGGCAAATGCCTCCTGTGCACTTCCTTATCACTTTAATGGTGTCATGGTTATTTCATTTAGCTCCTTGGAGTTTCATTTTCATTTTAATTTCCCTAAGGTTCTCTTACTTATTTCTTCTCTTTTACTGTCTCTATTTCAATGTCTGCGCTCAGCTCTAACTGAGGTTCTTTCTAGGCTAAGCCGAGATGTGTAGCTGGAGAACATTGGTCTAAATCTGCTTTTTTAATTCTTCAGTTAAAGATATGGAATTGTTTTAAGCCATTTTCTGGAGATTTCTTGATGGCAGAGGTTAAAGCATGAACAGCAACATGAGTGTTGCAGAGCCACTGACCTCAGGTTCGTGAGTGGTCACGGGCATGTCTGTGCAGCCATTTGTGCTAAGTTTTACAAGATCCCAGCTGCTCACCCCTGGCTGATTTTGCTGTGACACAGCCTGGAGGAAAATGAACAAGGGGTTATGACCCAAAATATGTAGTCAATGACTCAGACCAAAGTTTATCCTGGGTACTGCCGGGCAAATTCCAGAGAGCCTGGTGGATCTGAGACATTTTCTCTCTGGAAATTATTAAGCCCCAGAGAACCAAGATAATGCTGAAGCAAAATATGATATGTTATCTTTGAAGCGTTGTTTCTAATTTAATTTTAATGATGCTTATGAGAAATGTGACGCCTGTGTGTCTGCTTTATAATTGCTGCATATTCTATCTCCGAGGCTCTAATGTCATTTTACAGGGGTCTTGTTGATTTCCTGTTGTGTATATTAAAATGCAGCTTCAAACTATTTGGTAGATTTTCTGGAAATTACAAATTATATCTTCCCTCCTCAGACATGGGTTATGTGGCAAACCTGAGTTTATTTGCTCTGTCATAAAAGGCAACTTTTTCTCTGCTGTAGCTGAGACTGAATTATGTATCTGAAAGTATTGGGTCTCTTATGAAAAAGTGTATAAAGAAATGTTATACCAATAAGATACCCAAAATTAATGGAAAATATTGAGCTCTTGAGAGGTTCTGACTTTTTCGCATCCATTGTCCCAGCAGTCATATTATCTGTACCTAATTTGAGATTGCTGGATTAATTCACCATTTTTTTCCCCCATGGGTTGCCAGGCAATCAGATCTCTCTTTTGTCATTTCATCCTGTCTTGCTCTCTGAAGGAACCAGGATCTAGCATCACATTTTAAGAGATTATTTATTTCTCCTTCTGTTCCAGCAGTGTCTCTTTCTGGACAAGAGGACATGCTGATTTTAATCTTCATCTCTCCACCTCCTTGGGACACACCAACTATTTTATTACAACAGTTTTTTCCAACCACCACAAGCGTTCATTGAAAAGATTTGTCAATGGTCGTGGAGGCACTTCCAACAACTATTGCATTCCCTAATTTCAGGTGCTTTTCTCAGCCTTGACTACTGATCTCTCTCCTTACCTGTGCAGGTAGTGAAGCTACAGAAGAACCAAAGCAACATGTTAGAACTTCACATTCAAGTTCAGATCTGAGTTTTTTACAGCCAGATGTTCATCTTGAAATGAAATGGGAGCAGGATCACAGAATCCCAGAGTTGTTAGGGTTAGGAGGGACCTCTGGATATCATCCAGTCCAAACCCCTGCCAGGGCAGGGTCACCTGGAGCAGCTGACACAGAAACACGTCCAGGTGGAATGTCTCCAGAGAGGGAAAGTCCATGACCTCCCTGGGCATCCTCTTCCAGATCTTCTGTATCATCTGAAATGGAATGTGGGAAACCCTGAGCAGATGAACAGGGAAAAAATAAAAAGGGTTCTCAGTGGAGGTTTCAAAGAGAGTCTTGACAGCACAAAGTGAGTCACCTGATCCAGGTGTGTCCTGGAACTAGGTGACCTCCAGAGGTCCCTTCCAACTATGACCCTACACCTTCCCTGTCTTCCCTGACCAAACAAACCAGAACAAACATGAGTGGCTGACAAAAACAGCAAACACAAGGCAGCTGGTTTTTATTCCATAGGTACACCAGTATAATAAACCTAACACCTCTTTGTCCTGGAAATGAGCTGCCAAGCAGTTTTATACCCATCAAACAGCAGAAAAAAACCCTCATCGGCCCCATTTTCACTGGTCTGTTCACACCAACATTTTCAGCTATTAGGGCTGCAATGCATAACTAATGCTTTCTTATTTGGCAGCCTTATTAAACCCTGGAGAATGACTTAAGCTCCTAGTTTGTTACATTATTAAGCTTGTCATTCATTATTAGATCAGTCTGAGTTTATTGCAGCTATGAGCTACGGACTATTAAATGCCAAAATCAGCATTTATACAACATTAAGAGAACACGGGCCCACAGAAAGCTGGGGAAGGCAAAAATTTAAGCTGGCACCTCATCATTCACGTTTATCAGAGAGGAAGAAGCATTGCAGCATGAATTACAATGACAGAGCCTGGTTCTTCATGGCCTTCCTCCCATGAGGAGGGGCTGCACCACAGCATCTGCCTTTGGGGTGATGGATGAGGTAGTGTTTGCTGGCTGGGTTACTCCAGGCCCTGTGGGACGTGGTGGCCACAGGGCAGCTGGGCTGTCCAAGGGGAGCTGGAGCATTTTCTGTCTTCTTGGCAGCAGCAGCTTCATTCTGTTTTCCTCAGCTTGGAGAGCTCCCTGTCTGGCTCCTGTCTGATCTGTCTCAGACCTTGACCTTGCGACAGGAAGAAAGTTATGGCAACCAATTCAAATTGCATTCTTTAAGGTGAAGCTGAACCAGTCCTTCAGCCTCATCGTGGTGTTGGTATCTCCTGAAGGAGGTGTCCATACCAACACCCAGCACTTGTTTTGTGCTTGGCAGGGTCTGGTGTGCAGATAATGTGAGCACAGAGCACTCATGTCTCTCTGCTGCTGGACTGTACCTCATTTTAAGAGGTTACTTGATTTGTGGGGAAATAATTGTTCAGTTTTTGAATTTTTCTTATGTAACTTCAAGTTATATAACAGGAAAAGAAGTTTCTGTCTCTCTCTCAAAATATTGATCTTCCTGGGTACACCTTCTGGCATTTTTCTTTTTGGATCTTACAAGTTTCTTTTCTCATCCCCTATAATTCTAAATTCTCTGATGCATTTCTCAAAAGGGCCATGCAAAGACTGAAATCCCCATGTTTAAGGGAGCAGATATTTGTGTAATACAGGTGGGGTTTTTCCTGTGGAACACACCTTTGATCTGTCATCCACACCTCATTTCCTTGTCATGACAAGGATTTCCTATTTGATGTTTATAAGGGATATTTTTCCATTATTTTCATAAACTGTTTTGCTTTACAGTTTATCAGGATCAAAGAGCAAACATTACAGCTTCTGATCAAACATGCCCTCGTTTTGTGGCTCTCATCTTCTGCTTTAATTATCTGGCCATTACAAGAACATGTCTGACATGCTCCTGATGGGGTTTTCAGTTGCTTCCTCCCCCTGCCCATCCTTCTGGCCATGTGATCATCCGATTGTTTAATTCCTCTAATGCTCTGACAAAGAGAAAAGGCATGTGAATAAATCCACAGGTGAGGGAAAGTTCCACATATTCTTCAGGAAGTCAAGGAGGCTCAGAAGTCTGGGAAACCTCTACAGCAGTGATTCAACCTCTGAACGAGCACATGAACATCAAAAGCACCTTTTGTTCAGCCTCCCAGGGCTCATTCACAGTCGTATCAGCTTTTCCTGGCAGGAGATCCCAACAGGACCATGCTGGCTGTTGATGGCATCTGAAGGTCAAGTCCTCTTTGGGAGCACTGCTTCATCCCTTTCCCAGGGGATGGAAGCTGGGACTTCAGCCACCCATTCTTCCCTACTGTGGAACAGACTGTTAGGAGGTATGGGGTCCCCATATATTTTATTTCTGTTATTTTATACAGGTGACATTGAAGCCTCCAGCATTTGTATTCAGAAATTCTCCTGTCAGCCCTCATGCTCAGGCTGGAACTGAATCGAACCCCCAGGGTTTTATTTGGTGTCTTCCCAGTCTCTATTCCCAGATTGCCCTGAAATTGACAGGGCTGTACCAGATGAATGTGAGCCAGGCTCACATTTGCCTTCCACTGGGTACCAGGAGATTTGAACAAATCAATCACATAAAGCTGAGATACTTTTGAGACAAGTGACTCTAAATAAAAAATCAAAGCTGGGCCAGTATGGAACTTCTCAAAACCAAAGCTGTGTGTGGAAAAACACCCTATGTTTCAATAAGACGGTTGCTAGAGGGGTTTCTCAGCTTTAACACCACATCCCAGGGACACTAGACATTTTGCTAACACCCAGATGACCCGTGTCCAAATCCATCCTGCATCTCAATGTATATGACAGCAGTGTCGCCACAGCTGTCAGCTGTGGAGGTTGCTGCTTTATTTCTTATCTGACATACAGTCTGCACCTGAGAGCTTTTTGGTTTTCAACACCTTTTCACTTGGTCTGAACTTAATGGGCCTTGTCATGAAGGGTTTTGAAAGGCCTTGGGTTCACCCTGACAGGGAACAGCTTGACCCTGTAGTGAAACGTCACACTCGCCTTACAGCTTCCTCTGTCAAAAAACAAGAGTCCTTAAAAACACCCACGAGCAGTTTATTGGCATAACTGCAGCTAAAGCAGCTTGTTTGGTGTTGGGGACACCATCCTCCCTGTGATTCTCTGAAACACACTTTCCCTGTTACTATTTCAGCCTACGGGGGAACCATCTCAACAAATAATTCTGGGTATTGAACAGCCCCTTGCTCACCTCCTCTTCAGTAGAAAGGAACCTCTCTTGGAAACATGCACTACAGCACTAGGCAAAGAGAAGTGTTTCATAAACATGAGCCCCTTAAACATGTCTTGAGTGTTGTCCTGATTTGGAGTAATGAATTTTGTTAATGAGAAGTTCAAACCTTGAACTGTTGCTGTCAGTGCCTTTAGCAATTCCTGTCACTAGACTTGATTAAAAAAATTAGCACCCGAAGTCTATTTAGAACTATGCTTAGAGTTTGAACATTCAAAAATCTCAATACATAAAAACTGAGGAGAATTACAGAATTTTTAACTTTCACATACTCTCTCATTTGGCAGTGTGACTGCAAGAAAGACAGCAATAAAAAATCAGTGTTATTGTGTTGGTAAGTCAGCTGTGTGGCAGGAGAACAGCAGGTCCAGCCCACAAAAACATGGTAGCTTATTTTCTGCATTTTCCAAATTATACACTCTCTTCTAATTTTGCATCATTTTTCATGTTCCTGGCTTGAAAATGTTTATATGCAAGATCATATCCACTTCATTTCAAGGGGGGCATCCAGTTATTTTTACCAATCTTAGTGATACTTTCCTACTAGGAAAATCTTTAGGCAAAAGCATTAAAATTTAAAAGGTATATAAAGAAAAGAAAGAAAGGAAAAAAAAAATAAAACCTGAAAACATGTCTCATATAATTAAACAACATTATCATTTATTCTCCCAACTGCCTCCCCAGATCATGCTGACACATTGCTTAGGGCATTTTCCCCTTGCTTGTTCCTCTCAAGTGCATGACTTTCAGAAACTTTCTAATTTTAATCATATCCTGCAATGAAGCTCTGAATGGAAAATGAGAAGCTCTACAAGAGACAATGTCACTGAAAAGTGACAGAACTGAAAGACCTTGCTGTGAAATTCAGGGGACAGAATGGCTGATGTCACCAGACCCACGGAGTCCTTCCTCATCCATCTCAACAAAACTGACACAAGACAGGATTCAAGATGTTCATGTGCATCCTGATGGAGTTGACAGAAGTACATGTGCTCTGAGCTGCTTCATGAGCCACCACCAGAGACTGTGGGTACTCTGAGCTTCCCAGGCTGCCCCATCTCACTTCCCCAGGACACAGTGACACTATGTAAGTGGGCTCCTACCTCCAGTGACTTCAGAACAGCTGCTCTGGGACCTCCAGCTTCTCCAGCATTGCTCTTTGGAGGTGGATGCTCCTGGAGAGCACCTACACTGGTGCTTGGACTTGTCCCCCCCTTCTCTGCCCTTCCTGAGGTGACAAGCACTGAGGGGCTTGTGCTGGGGGTCCTCCAGAAATGCCTGCAGCAGTGAAAGGCAGAAGTTCATGCTCTTGCTCCTGCATGGTGCAGTAATCTGGATATGAACCACTAGCACGGCTGTTGAGCAGAACACTTCCAGAGGTTCAGTGATGGGGGCTATTCCCAGAGCCAGGCACTGGGAATTCTGCACACCAGCGTGAAGTGGAAAGATGCCAGGGTGTATTTTTGTGAGGAGACCTTGGCTGGGTGAAGGCTTTGAGCATGAGGCCCGGGGAGGAGGTGAAAGATGGGAGTAGGAAGCTGGAGCTTGGTTTTGCATTGCTGTGGGTGGGTCCATCACTAGAGGGAGACCAAGACCTACCCTATGGTTGGTGGGCCTCCACCTCACCTCAGGCTGGAATATAGCCAGGAAACTTTGACTTACCGTTCTCTTCCCAGAAATGTTTGGGGTGCAGCTCAGGGAAATAGTTTGGCATGATTGTTACCATCAAACAGCACAGTCTGCATGGATGGTGCATTGTATCCTCAGGACTTCCTCCCATTTTAATGCCATGAACCAGGTTCAAACTTACCAAGCGTTGCCACTTGCCTGGTTTTATTATATTTAGAGAGAAGGATTTGGTCCAGTGTCAGGGTGAGAAATATCTACACCTGAAGTACATCTGAAGCCCACATCTGAAGTTAGGCTTCTAACACTGTCTGGGGCTTTGCCTCTGGGGAAACTCTGTTCTTGCTCTGTTTTAAGCAATTCTTTAAACAAAGTACAATTCAAAATTCTATACGATAGGCTTGGAATTTCTCACGGTGGCCAAGAGGATATTTACTCCTGAACGTTTATCTCTTGTTTTTGTGCCAGCAGTGAGTTGGAGAAGAGACGCTGCTGCAACACGCTGGAGGTGTGGGCCAGGGTGGGGGCACAGCCAGTGCTCTGCCCTCTGCCCCCTCAGCCCTGGGGACACTGGAGGGGGCTGTGCCAGCACGGTCCCCCCTCACAGCCCTTCCCCTCATGTCTCACCCAAAGAAGGCACCCATCCAACAACTGCAGTCCCTGCAAGAGCAGGATGCCCACACCTGTGCAACAGGTAACTCAAGCTCTCTGCTTCCTGAGTAGCAAGCCAGTGGGGAAGGAACTCAGCCAAAATCTCATGCCAGATGCTTGGTTCTCTTTCCCGAGTGAGGTGCTACTTTTGCAACAGGAGCAGTAGAAACACTGCCTTGTTTGAAGCCTGTATTATCATTGCCAAGATATTGTGGCTGTAGAAGTTTATTGCCAAAGTCTTCAAGCTTCTTAATCTATTTCCTGACACAAATATTTTTTCTGGCTCCTTTCTGGAGCTCGTGTGCGAACTGAAATTTGTTTGCAGCTTGTGTTTGCTGGGTGCTCATGGCCTCTCCACCACATTCCTCTTCTGGGAGCAGCTGATGCAGAAACATTTGCATTGCAACCTGATGAGGCTCATCAAGCACTGTTAGTGTAAACACGATCAGATTTACAAAACAGTTTTGTGTCCAACAGCAACCGGGGCTGCTATCGATGGAGACGGTGACAGTGACCATCCGTCACCTGGGAGAAGGGCACAGCTCGTGTCTCAGCCCAGCCCTCATTCTTATGCAGCTGCTGGGATGTCTGTCCTGCTGGGATGCAGCCAAAGCTGCAGCAAAGGGAGAGGGCCTGCTGGAGAGATGCCAGCCAGCCAAGCTGCCCTGGTGTAGGCAGGGAGGCAGCAGAGGATGGTGTGGGGCAGGAAAGCCCTGCCTTGGCCCTGCCTTCACTCCAGTGGGCCAGACACTGGGGGAGAAAAGTTATTGACTGATTAGCTTTGGCATCAGATTTCAGTGCTGCAGCTGGTCTCTGCTCCCGTGTTCCCTGAGCTCTGTCCTCCCATGCACTCAGAGCTGCTGAAGGCTTGTGTCCCTCACTTTTTCACACTTTGGCTGTCTTGTCTTCTTCTTCTTTTTTTTTTTTTTTTTTTTTCCTGGTGCTGCAATATGTTACCTGTCAGATGGGATCCACAGGCACACAGCTCTGCCTGGCAGGTGAGGTGTGCCCAAAGACCTCTGCACTGATGCTGCTGTCTCCTGCATAAAGAAACTGGGAACCCAACCCAGTGTTATCTTTTCTATCATCACCACATAAAACTGCAGTGTTGGCCTATTAATCAATTCACTGTGCAGCTCTTATGACACATTTTTAAGGGGAAGAGTAGAGAATTAAGGGTTTTTAACAGGATCCCTGCACATAATTCCTTGCAGAGTGGTTTTAAAATGCACCCTACAAATCACACTCTCTCTGGCTCCCAACAAAATCTAAGCAGCTCGCTGTGTCCCAAGGTAACTTCATCAGCCAAGGAAACTTGTGGTGGATTCACTTAGTCACAGGATTAGTCCATCCAAACACAGCCTCACTGCACACCAACCTGTTCTTGAGCCCCCAGAGGAGTCACAGAAGCAACACCCGTCTCCTTCCAGCCTCAGTGGGGCTGTGGAAATGCCTGCCTGTCCAAAAAGACTCATCAATATGACAGCAGCCAGTCCAGCCATCTCCTACCCCACCTGTATCCTCAGGAAAAGAGCAGGTAATGCTGGGAAGGTTCATTTCAAACAGCTCCTTCACTTAATTTGCTTCTTTGGTGTGCAGAGCAAACTCTTTTGCATTAGTTCATGGTTGGGCTCTGCCCAATATGTTGGGCATCACTGCTGGCCTGGACTTATCAAGCTAGAGGAGCTCCTGGGGCATCACTGACATCAGGTATATCTGCCAGCAGCACTCCTGGCTCTTTGGATGGTCCTTGAGGGATCTTATCTCCTTGGACCTCTTCAAAAGCCATGTGGAAAGCCAAGACCCCCCTGACAAGCCCTGCCGTGGTAGTCAGTGCCTGGCTGCTTTTACAGGTGTGGTCTCTCACTTCAAAGTCTCTCACTTCAGGCCAGTAACACCAGAATCATGTCTGTGGATCTGGAGGAAGCACAGGGTCTTCCTCTGAGCCATCATGGGACTCCTCTGCTGAATGAACCAGGGAGGAATTTCCTTTCTCTGAAGAGAAACACCCCCCACCAAAAACAAAAGCATTGTACATTGAATCAGGGAGGTCCGAAAGAGCAGACCTGAAAAATATTTTTCAACAAATAGAAAGGCTTTCAAAGGACCTGAGTGAAGCAAAAATACCCTGAGGGACCAGTCAGAGAGAGACAGGAGCCAGCCCAGGGCCAGCTCAGTTGCTGCAGCCTACAGTGTGACAGCTCACCATGAAAAGTTTATTTCTTGTCTACATCTGCTGTCAGGCCAGGTAACCCACATCACATCACATCATATCGCACCTGGCTTTTCTGGATGTTTAAAGAGCCCAAGCAGGGCCATGCAACTCATTTCACAGGGCTCAGATCTACATCAGTCTAGATCAATTAGCTGGCATGTATGGTCAAAACCCCCTTGAAAATGAATTTATCACTTAAAATAAATGTTTGTTTTATTTATGCTTAAAATAAATGTGAGTCAGAGGGTTGTTCACAGATTTAGCTTAGCAATAATTTCCATGGAAGTCCAACTCCAAGTTTCAGTTCCTTTGAATTTTATCTGCATGTTGCTGCTGCAGCAAAATTGGACACTGATGGAGCAGTGCTGCACTGCTGTTAACCAAAAGGAGAGCTCTGAACATGCTCCTTGTTGATCTGTTTCTAACAATCGAGTTTATACATCAAAGCTACCTAAATGCTCCTGTGCTCTGCCTCAAAGAAGCAGCCAAAAGAATAAATTTTCCTGCCTGCCTTGAAATAAAAATATAGCCCAGCAGCACTATTTACTGTCATCTAAAATCTACACAGATGCTGCTGTTTAATCTAGTAGGCAGTTGGGGAAGAAGAACAGCCAGAACTAATACAGCAGCAGAGCTGTTTGCTTGTTCCCCAGGCAAGCTTGAGAAGAAGCTGTTGACATCAGTCAATGGTGCTTGAAAGACATCCCAGAGAAATGAAGTCCTTAAATGAAGTCCTGTTACCAGAAAGCCATTCTGCAAGGCCTCCTCTAGAACATTTGTTCCTGCTCGGGGTCCACCTAAAATTCATTCTTGGCCTGGTTAACCACAAATTGCCCTTCTTCCACACCGTGCTGCTCCCACCAAAATCACCCTTACTGCTACTGAAATTGCTCCCAGCACCCTCCCAGGGCCTTGCTGGCCATGCTGAGTACAAACCCTCAAGGAATCACTCCTCATCACAGGGGTAAGTGCAGTTTATGTGTAGTATTGCCTTCACTCTTCGGTGTCTGTCCTCAGCTCTGGAAGTGCTCAAGGCCAGGTTGGATGGGGCTTTCAGCAGCCTGGTCTCGTGGAAGGTGTCCCTGCCTGAGGCATGGGGATTAGGTCATGGCTAAGGTCCCTCCCAACCCAAACAATTCTGTGATGGGATGGACCCCAGCACCAGGACTGTGGAACACACCAGGCAGGAGAAAAGGTCTATGATCACACCTGGAGCCAGAACAACTCCTCCCTTGCAAGAACAGTGACAGGTTGAACTCAAGCAGCAGACAGCAGGCTGTTGTTTAGGGAGGTTGTTTTTTTAAGCAGCAAGTCATTCAGCTGTGGCTGGCCACAGGATGTGGCAGTCACCAGAAGTTTCCAAGGGCAAGCAGACACAAGCAGGGCAGAAAACCCTGTACAGACCTTTTGACACAAAGACACTCTTGGCCTTTGGTAGGTCCCAAATCACAGATCACTGCAGGGTTGAGAGTACTTTGGGGAAGTGTCACTGGAAGTATCTCTGCTGGAGATGAGGTACAGGCCTGGGGGATGCTTTGCCTGGCACGTTTGATCTTCTGTTGTCACCTTATAACAGTTCTTTTCTTTGAGACAAAAAGTTAAGAACTTTAGAAACCACCAAACTGTTGCTCACCTAAATGCTGAGGAGGGCAGCCAGAGCTGCAGTTTCATACTCAGAGACCTAAATTCTTTTTGTGTCAAACCTGAAGCACTTACACTGCCTGTTGGTTCCATGGAAATTTCACCTGTTCTCTTATGTTTATGGGAACCTGTCTTATCCAGGATTGTCCATCATTTTGATCCCATGGCATGCATTCCTTAATCCTAAATTTTCGAGCTTACTTTATTACCTTAAAATGTCTGCTTAATTATGGTCAAGCTATTGAGTGATTAAGGTCATGCTGTGTAAGAGATGTGTCTGCTCCATCCTTAAGCCAACAATAACCACATCATCTGGATGTCTTTCAGCAGTCACTCATATTTTCCCCTTAATTTATGACAGACCTATGATCCTACAGTAAATACATAGATATCTCTTAGGCAAAGAAATAATTCCTTTCCATGAAAAGAAACATTGTCTAATAATTCCAAAATTCCTAACTTAAAATATCCATTTAATATTAATATTAATTTACTCCTTTTTGAAATTAACACATTTTTAATCCATCTAATGTGTTGTACCATTTTAATGCAAAGTTTTAACAAAGTTAGATCACACCATAGGTCAAAAACCCTTTAAAAAACATAACTTCAGTGCATTCAATTGGCCTGTATCAGCTGAACTTGTTAGCTCACCGAAGAAATCGATCAAAATAATTTAAGAAATAACTCTTCTCTATGTAAGCATCTTGACTGTTGACAGCATCTTTCAGCTCATAAATTCATATGATCAGCTCATATTCAGGAGAGACATGAAAAGTGGATGCTGCTGGGAAATCAGGGAGGAATGCAACAGCAGCTGCAATTCCAATAGCATGTGGAGGTGTCAGGATTTCTTGGCAAGGTGTACCTATTTAGAAAAAAAACCCCACCTGTTTTATATAAATACAAATAAATAAAATTAAAATAAGTGCATAAAGATTGGAACACAGCTATCAGCAAATCTGAAGACTAGGTGATTGTATCCTGTAAAACTGCAACTTTCCATGAATAAATGGCTCAACATTATATTTACTTAAGCAATGTGGAAAAAATACTCACAAAAGAATGAGAAAACGTTGTAATAAAACACTAGAGAGGTAATTTTTACCTGTATAAGTATACCACTGGTGAGATTAGGTAGGGGAACTAAAATACTGAATGCAGTTCTAACTGGCATTATTTTAGAACAGATTTTTAATGATGGAATAGGTTTTAGTAAGAAACCACAGAAAGATATGAGAAGTGAAAAAGATGCCTAACAAACACAAAACCTGGGGAAGTTCCATCTGCTTGACTTCATCAAAAAGATCAAAATCTGGTTTGATCACAGAGCATAAATATATTTAAAGGGAGGAATTCCTTAGATGACAGGAAACCAGAACCAGTGGCTGACAGATACAGCCAAACAATTTGCAATGAACCCCAGAACACTTTTTTTTTTCTTTTTTTTTTCTTTTTTTTTTCTTTTTTTTTCCATGTGAAAGGTGATTAGCTGCCAAGGCAGACTCATTAAGGAAACCACCATACCTTGGTGGTTTTCTGAGGACTGAGAACCATCACCACCACTTCCTGCAGTCAGTGTGATAACCATGTGGATTCCAGTTCAGAAACTCATTTCTTCTACCCTTTAAGTATTCTGAATCAAAGAATCTTTGCCTCCCCTCTAAAAGCAAGGGAAGAATGGGATCTTGGCTTCCCAGGCACCACTGGCCCTGCTAAAGCCATTCTGCCTCTTCTGGCACCCTCTGACAAAGGAGCTGGGGTCTGCAGCCAGCAGCAGCAGAGCAATTCCTGCACTGGTGCTGCAGGAGCCCTGCAAGGGGGCTCAGCAGCAAGTGAGGCTCTCCAGGAACCCAGGCAGGGCTCTGCAGCCTGCGCTGGGATTCAGCAACAACATGTCCACAGAGGAAAGAGCAGCTCCTCGTGCTCAAAGAACCAGGGCTGCATCTTGCAACATGATCTGAGGTCTTGCCAGGCAGCCCCAGTGAACGGCTCGGGGTTACTGGACCCATGCACCACATGAGGAATGAGTGATGCACCTTCACATGAGAGGCAAGGCTGATGGGTTTTGTATTAGTTCCGCTTAGATATATCCCCCCGCCACACCCTTCCCTTTGTACCTAGGAATTCACATCGCATCCTGCCCTTTTTCCAGAAAAAAATCCTATTATCTTTTGGTGTACAAAGCAAAAATATGTTGAGCTTTTGGAGATGCCTACACTATATCTTCACAGCTGCCAAATCCACTGTCTGCAAAGCAGGTGTTATTTTTACCACATGCTCTCAAGGAAACAGCTTCCCCGAGCTATGGTTTTCAAGAAAGCAGCCATAATATTTCAAATATGTGTACTATCATCATGACAAGTCTGTCAGTCAGTCTGTCTTGGGAGCAGCTTTATTTTTCTTGCATTAGCTGTGCTGTGATCAGACCTGAGAGCCTCAATGTGGCAGACGCTAAGTAAAAAAAT
>VWZN01011062.1:66469-89649 GCA_013396955.1 Regulus satrapa | reverse complement strand
AAAAAAAAAAAAAAAAAAAAAGCAGTGAAAACCTAATTCTTGCCAAGTTTCCATGCATTCATCACAGTTCCTTTGGGAAGAGGGGCTCTCACAAAAAAAAAAAAAAATCTGTTATTGTGGTTAGGGAGGCTTCATCACCATGGTAGCCCCTGCATCAGATTTTCTTCAATGGATAGGTAAGGGAAGAAAAGGATTTTTGCATGCAGAGGCACAATACTTGTAAGGATAAAACATCAGCCTCCCTGCTGAAGTCATTTGTGCCCATGCAAAGAAAACACAGGATGAATGAACACTGCTTTCCTGAATGAAAGCATTTGTATTTTTCACCCATTTGATCATTTTACAATTCAAAGCCTGACACGGGGGATAGCAAATCCTGTTTCACATTGGAGTGAAACCTGAGATCTCGCAGCCGCCAGGACTTTCCTCCTCTCCCCAGTGCCATGAGGAGAGATACCCAGCCTGCAAATTGATGGAAAACTGGTAGAAGAGTCTGCAGCCACCTTTCAGAATGTCCCCCTCCAGTCAGGAGGGGGACATTCACCGAGGAAGAGGGAAACCCTAGCAGAGATTAACAGATTCCTTTTCCATGCAGGCACTTTCAAAGAAAGTTCCTTCCTGAAAATCCATAGAAACCAGGTTATGAATTGTTTCAGACTTTGGGAGATTGATTCAGCCTCTGGTCAGAACTGAAAGGCACAATAAGCCTGTTGCTGTTCCCACCTCTCCCCTGACATGTGCAAGATGTAGTAGACCATTAACTCTGCTCATCTGCAGCATTTGTATCCAGAATTAGCACTCCTCACTGTTCTCTGCTGGTATCACCTTGGAATAACCCCAGCAGTGTCATTCATCATGTAAGCAGCCAGGCAAGGCTGCAGCGCTGGTTCCTGACACAAACACATTCCTGTTGACAGGAGGAAAAGCTACACCCACTCTATCCAGCCTCCACGTGGGACTGGGCAGCGCCAGAGCGCTCAGCTCTGGCTGAATGGGGAAGGACACTGTCCATGACTGATCCCACAGCTCTGACAGCACACGGATCAGGGCAAAGCAGAACTCAATTAGGGGCAGGAGCCCTTGTCATTCTCAAGAGAACAAACCGTGACTCTGATGCGCAGCGCGCGCGGGGACCCGGCGATACGGACAGCTCTCTGCACTTGGCAATCACCTCAGGCTGGGATGGAGGCTGTCAGGTGTGTCAGACAACTCCCTCTGGCTGCCTGGAGGCACACAGGAGCCCCTACAGCAAACCACTTTCTATCCCATTAAACTGTCCCACAGAGGCACCGGCTCACCAGACACAGCGGCTGGGCCAGAGAGCTCTCAGGCAGCTGTAAGGAATGCAGAATAACAAACACTGCACCTCTGAGCTCAGCTCAGATGTTGTCCTGGTTTGGGCTGGGATAGAGTTAATTTTCTTCCTAATACCTGGTAGAAATCTATGTTTTGAATGTAGTGTGAAAATAAAGTTGGTAACACACTGGTGTTTTAGCTGATGTTAAGTAGTGCTCACCCCAAGTCAAGGAGTTTTCAGTTTCCCATACTCTGACAAGAGCTGGGAGGGAACTGAGCTAGGACAGCTGACCCCAGCTGCTCAGGGGGATGTTCCGTACCACAGATGCTCATGTCCAGTCTATCAGTTGGAGGTTTTGACTAGGAGCCACCAAGTGCTGCTCAGGTGAGGATGGACGCCAGTCAGCAGGAGGTGAGGAACTGTGCTGTGCACCTCTTGTTTGTCTTAGGGCTTACTCCTCTCTCTCCCCCTCCCCTTTCCATTAAATTACCATTACTATGGCTGGTATTATAATATTATATTTTATTTGGTTTCAACTATTAACCTGTTTCCATCTCAACTCAATAATTTTACTTTTTTTTTTTTCTTCCAAAAACACTGCAAGAGGAGGGAAAGGGTGTGAGTATACCAAGTAGCTAGCTGGGGTTAAATCACAACAGATGTCTTAATGGAAAAAAAACATCTTCGGTCCTTGCATGTGGAGCACATGTTACATCACACCATGTAGTTCATTGATAGAAGATGTTCATTGCTATCCACATGTGTGGCTGATAAACCTGGCCTCATCAAAGCCTGCTGCATCAAAAAGCAGAATGATGATCCAGATCCCCTTTTTATTTTCAGGATACAAAACCAAACCAAAGACAGGGTGGGGCCAATGCCAAATCACTCAATTTGGCTTCCAATTTTGGAAATTTTGGAAATTTTTTGAATTCATTTCTCTTGGCTCCAAGTAGCTGAGCACAAAATCCAGATGTGACTGTTGCCACAATCACCTCAAACTAATATTCCTACCCGTGCAGAAGCAAAATTCAGTTTTGTGATTCAGCTCTGTAAAAGGGATTGGGTGCTGAGCAGCAGAGCCAGGGAGCCCCTTCCAGTGCTTGCTGTGCTTCTGTGGGAGCTGTGCAGTGAGGGAAGGCTTCACCCACCTGCCCACAGGTGGGCAGGGCTGTTACCTGCCCAACACTTCTTGGTTTGCCTTAACCTTTTCTCTTCTACTTTGTTGGGTTATACCTCCTTGCAGAATGAAAACACCACCGCCGCCCTCAGCAGGACTGCGCTTCCATTTATCAGTACTCCACCAAATGCCCAGATTGCCTTGCCCCGCCTGCCCAGCCCTGCCCAGATGGCACCCATGGGTGTTTTGGCACCAAGCAGGGCCAGCCACAAGGACCAAAAGGAGATGAAACACAAGGCATGACCCTAGAGGGTAAAGGCGCCACAATTCCGGGAGAAGAGCGTTGAGCAGAGCATGGCACGGAGGTG
Organism: Regulus satrapa; assembly: GCA_013396955.1. Lineage (NCBI taxonomy): Eukaryota > Metazoa > Chordata > Aves > Passeriformes > Regulidae > Regulus > Regulus satrapa. The sequence continues at coordinate 86,864 of VWZN01011062.1, read as the reverse complement.
TCAGAAGAACTGGAGGCCGAGGAGCCCTTGCAAAGGGCTGAGGGTGAGGGCAGAGGGAGGAGGTCTCTGTGAATAATCACATGTTTTATTCTCTCCCCTCAGACCCGGAGTGTCACTTAACAACCCAAACAGTGGATAGCTTTATCTACCTTTTGCAGCTGGCAGGCAGAGTATGTGTAGCAACATTACCCCCTACAGTTCAACGCGAGGCTCCCACCTTCTCTAATTTCTCAGCCTAGCACCGGGTTTGGCTTATTTTAAGCCGCTGAGGAAAGTTCTTACTTTAGTTTGCATCTATTAAACCTGTGAGTGTGTGGGAAACTCCTGAAAGAGGTAAAAGAAGAAGGCAAGTCAGCAGTCTGCAAAGATTAACTATTGCAATTAAATCCTGAGAAAACATACTGCATTGATAGCTGAAGTGACTTCCCATTTGCACTTTCTCCTGACACACAGATTTTTGTTCACACATTTTCTAGAAAAATGGGAATTTTTTTTCCCACCTTACCTAATGTTTTCATGTGCTATTTGAGAAAGACATAAAATATGCTATAAGATGGAAAAATTACTTGACATTTCATACTTGGGGACTTTATTGAGAAAAAGGTACATTCTTATGCAGAAAGTTGTCTGAAACATTCTTTTTTGTTTGTTTGTTTTGTTTTTTGGGGTTTTTTGGTTTTTTTTTTTGTTTGTTTTTTGGGATTTTTTTTTTATTATTAAGCACAAACTTTTAAAAAGAAACTACAGTGTTGCTGGCTGATGGGGATGACATCTCACACTTTCTCAGGGGTTCCACTCCTGTGTCCCTTGAAGGGCTTGAGGTATTCCTGAGTGGCTCTTCTCATCCTGTTTTCCATTTTTTACATTTTCTTAAACATGAGGAAACACAATAGAGGCCTTTTTTTAAATTTATTTTTTAAATACCATAAACCTTGTGAAAACCAGAGCACCTTTAAAAGGGGATGGAAATATCTTTAAATGTTAATGGGTATTAAATTGAGGGCAACATTTCAGGCAGTGGTACCTTTAAACATGGATGATGCAGCACAGACATCTGACTCTGTAAAAGCTGAATTTTACTTTTTTGAGGGTCATTTGCACTGGGTAGAATTACAGCAAAACAATGACAGCCAGGGCACACACTTGGGCAGGCAGGGATGGACCCACTGCTCATCACTGCAGCATCAGGGCAGGATTCAGGGAACAGGGGTTGAAGATTCCGCATCCTCCTCTTCCTCTGCACCTCTGCACCACTCCAGGGCTGAAGTTTTCAAGTTCACTGAACCTTTCAAAATCTCTTGCAGTTTTTTTAGATAATAAATAAGCTCAAGAATTTTGTGGTAAATGATAAACTGTGAGGAATGTGAAGGCACAGCACTAGGGACCAGCAGTCAAAAAAAATTGGATTGAACTCTGGGTGGGTTCATAATGTCCCAACAGACCAACGAGGAGTAAGTTATTCCTCGGTGTTCAGCTGATTCTCAAATTACTGCCATTTCCAGCCCACTTGCTTCCCCATGGAGAGGGTGTGAGCAATGGTTTCTGAGCAGTGCTAAAGCATCCCAGACACCTCAGATTCATGTTACACATCAGCACTAACTAGTAATGCTAAAAATGAGGTAGCAATGACAGTAAGAAATGAGTCTTGCTATAAACCCTTACCAAATAAATCCAGAACTCGGTGTTTTAAAGAAACCAAAGTTTCAAAGCTCTGAAATCCTGCTCAGCTTCACTAGACCTGCATAAAAAGAGCACAGAATCACAAATTATGCCCAGATAGAAGGGACCCACAAGGATCATCCAGTCCAACTCCTGGCCCTGCACAGGACACCCCAAGAGTCACACCATGTGCCTGAGAACATTGTTCAGACACTCTTTGAGTTCTGTCAGCCTTGGTGCTGTGACCACTGCCCTGGGGAGCCTGTTCCAGTGCCTAACCACCCTCTAGGTGAAGAACCTTTCTCTAATATCTGACCTAAATCTCCCCTGACACAGCTTCATGTCATTCCCTTCAAAACCAATTTCATATGCTAAAGCGATGCCAAGTAATTATCGCAAGACACTGCGGCACAGCTGCCTCAAGTTCTGTGTGATCAGCATATTTTAAGGAGAGTTTTGCAGTGCTGTTTCTGGATGCTGCAATCACAGCAGAGCCCTGGGGACCCACAGCACACCTCCTGCCCCAGCTGGGCTCCACCATCTCCTCCACCATGTGGGAGCCCCCCCCACCCCTTGCAGCAGCCTCTGGGATCCTTCAGGATCTGTTCCCTGCCTGTTCTCACTCCTCCTTACACCAAGGACCCCATAGTGGCAGATCTTCTGTAGAACATGGGCAAATAAGGTCATATTGTGCTCGTGCTTGTGCTGGGGCGGGCACCTGCACCAAGCAGCACCCAAACCCAGTACTGCAGTCATGTGGATCAACCCCCTGGCATAACCAGCTTCGGTGGAGCCTGAAGGCCTCTGCTCAGATGTGCAGAACAGGAGGTAGCTGCCAAAGCATAGGGCTGTAGAGCCCTTTGAGAGACTCTAGAGTATCCAAGACATTTTCTTAGAGCTTTTTAATGGAGCCCTGTAGGAGACCTATAATTTTCTGGATCAAGATCTGGAAGCAGGGCAAGGTACCTTAGGGCCCCTCAAATGCACGCCCAGGTTTAGGTGACCTAATCCTTCATGAGGGATGAGATTCATCTTAAAGATCAAGAGATCTGAGTCAAAGAATGTTCATGCAGGTGCTGCCGTGCGCAGGGTGTCTCATTGCCACCATTGTCAGTGGACATCAGGGGTGTGGCTCCACTGCCCAAATGCAGGGATCTGATGTGCTCTGAAGTGCTGTAGGGTGTCTCTTCTGGGCTTCAGCTGGCACATGGGCTCACATGCTCTCACATGGGCTGTAAGTGGATGTCTCAGATATCCCGGGATGCATTGGTTGGTAATTGATGCCTACATAAGGACACTGGATTGAGTGCTGGATCCCCCTTGTGTAACAACAGCAGCTCAGCATTTTCCTCAGTGACACCCACACCCAGACTCCAAGGTGACTGCGCCTTAATTCATGAGCCAGATCCCACCCTGAGGTTTTTTGTTGTTCTGCAGGCCACAATTAATGTTCCTTTGCTGCTCATGTAGATGTTTGTGCCATGATTTCCCTGCACTGTGCTTGCAAGGCACAATGGGCTGCGCCTCAGCCTGGTGGAGGTTCCACACTGATGTTAACAGGATCAGGAGCATGGCCCATGCAGACATTGAATATAAGCCTCTGACCTCTGCACCCAGAGGCAAAACAGCATTAATCACTCTAGAAATGCACATAAATTCTATACTGATGCAACGATGTCAATAAATTGTAAACAACACAGAAAAGAAAAAGATAGTTTTGTTGCCTATTGTTTTGAATTTATAGAAGACATCGCACAGATCACCACAAAACACTGACAATTAATTATGTCTAAAATATGTGCTTGGAATTTTTCACAACCTACCTAAATACGAGAACAAAAGGCTTTTCTTCCTCAAAACAAACATAAAATGCTATCTAGTGTTGACTCTTTGCTACTGCAGTCTCACATAACTATTTCTGAATTCAACAAAACAAGATGAGAAGCATGAAGGGGCTCAGCAGCACCTCATGCTCAGGATGCAGGAGCTTTGTCCCGTTTCATTGTCCACTCTGAATTTCAAAGACCACATAAAGATGCCATATGGCTGGATTTCCTCCTTGCAGAGGAAAACTGGAGCAGGGAAGTAAGACTGGGAAGAGAGATGCAGAATGAAAGGTCCAACCAGCTGATGAGCTAGGCACCAATACTGGCTTAGTTGCACTCATTCTTTTCACTTAGCACAGGATCATCTCTAGCTAGAAAACATCTATACCTTTTAATATATATTCTAGCTGTGTGCATTGTAACATTGAATTGCATGGACTGTTTATATTAAAGCACTGAAAGACATATTTAACAATAAATGCCTTCATTTAAAGCAGAAGGGATTGGATGGCAATGGACTGAAGAACTATGGGGTTCAGATCAATGCTTAATTTTTATATTTTGTGTTACTTTTTTATAAAGCAACACATCCTCTTGCAAGAATTTGTGGTTTCCATTCTGATGTCTGAGTTAATTAAAGATCAGATCCTGCCTCCACAGCCTCTCTTGCAAGAGAACTCCTATATGAGGCTGCTTTTCCACCAGCAGTTTTCCTGCCCATCAGCCTGGCATGATGACATCTCAGCACGTACAAAAACACTTTCTTCAAATTGCCATCAGCCTTGCCTAAGACGGACCAAAACACCTCACCTTCCCCCGTGTGATGTGTCTCAGAAATGTCACTTTTATCTTCAGCAGGTGATGCCCCAACTAACAGTTTGCATGTCCTTCCAGGGGGAGGGAGCAGAGAGAGGGAAGGGGAGACGAGATGGCAGCAGCCATGACATGACTGCTCACGGGCTGGATTTGCCTTCTGATGCCAAATTTTCCTTCGCTGACTCTTTGAGGCACGCCCTGCTTGTGGCACAAACAGCTGTCCCTGCCCTGCCTGTGAGCTCAGAAGAGCTCACAGGACTTGGGGCTCTTGGACTAGAGAGCATCAGCTCAAGCTTTGGCCATAGCACTTTTTAAAATGAGTTTTTAATGTGCCTGGTGGAAGCGTATTTGTTTTCAGTCAGACAACTCCAAGTAAAGGCTAAGGAACACTTCTCTTCCGAAATCCAGTTTCCTTCCTGACGTAAAGGCAGAATGGACTGTGCACAGCAGGCATTGGTCAGGTTTCTATTGCTATACTGAAGACGCAAATGTGTGGTGAGAAGTGTAAACACCTGCAGGTCCAAGACCCCTCTGCTGTCCCAGAAACAGATCAGTGAAAGACACAGTGGATCCCAGCAGAGAAAATGTCCCGTTCTACAGCTGCAGGGAGGAAATACTCAGAGTTCTTGGAGAAGACCAAAGGGTTTGGGAAAAGCTCCTGGCCAAGAGGAGGGAATGCAGACAGGCAGCAGGAGCCTGCCAGGGCACACGCCAGCCAGCCCTGGCACACCAGCAGCACACAGTGTCCGGCATCTCTCACTTCAGGGAATTGATTCTTCACCAGAACTCGGTGTTCTGTAAGCTTTGGGCATGGATGCCACACCACAGACAGAGGGCAAGGATAACCCACAGACTGGGCTGTGGTACCAGCACAGGAGCATAAAGGGAGATGTCGCTTCACTTCTGTGAAAGAATGAAGATCCTCTGGGACAACCAGGATGTGTTTTGTTCCCGTGTCAGAGTGGTAAAGCAGCTGCAGCCAGTCCTCACAACATGATTTCATTGCCACTTGTTCCAAATCCTGGGGTCATGCAGTTCTGGACAAATGTCAGCTACTGCTAAAAAATGAGCTCCAAGATCTAGCCCCTGCAGAAAGCAGTTTTTTTAAAGGGTAACTCTGAAAGGCCGGGAAACCAAAAAGCAAAAAAAAAAACCACCCAGCTGTGCAAGCCATAGTATTCATCCTCTCTTTTTTTGTCTTGGTCTCCAAAGGTGAGATCCATGACATTTTAACTCAGTGGGCTGGCACTATGAGACAAAAAGCCATTGGGGCTGTGAAGGCTGGCTGGGGAAAAATGTTACAAACCCTTGCTCTGGAACCCCATTTTGCAGCTCTGGTTGAAGATGTGCTCCAGCATTAGATAAAAAGACACATTAGAGTGAATGGTTGTCATCTAACAAAACCACATGGGATAGTCATGCCTGCATGAAAAGCCAGAGAGCTGCAGTAACAGTTCAAAGGGTCCTTCACTGCCGTGGCATGTTCCAGGCTCTTGGAAGTTGATGCAAAGGCAGCAGACTGTCACAGGATGTGATCTCCCACTGAGAATCCCTGGGGTGAACATGGGAAAGGAAATATCCTGAGCAATAATAATACAGGCTGCACACCCCAGACACAGGCACTGCTTCAATATGTGTGAGCTGATCCCTGAGCTGTAATTCTGAGCCTTGGGAGTACAGAAAGACACCATGGAAAAAGCCTCTCTGAGGTGCAGACATGCCCACCTAAGGGGAGGGAAGCAATGAGAATGAAGGTCCATGCCAACACCTCAGCCTTCCACTCATCAGTGTGGTCAGGTCTGGGCAGCACAGAATCACTCATCCTGGTTCCCAGGGATAGAATCAAAGGATCAGAGAATTGTTAAGGTTGGAAAGGAGCGTTAAGATCAGCAGCTCCAACCATTAACCCAGCACTGTCATGTTACCACTAAATCATGACTTTGAATGCCATAATCACATTATTTTTGAATGCTTCAGGGCATGGTGAATCCACCACTTCCCTGAGGAGCTTATTCCAATGCCTGACCACCTTTTCAGGGAAGAAGTATTTCTCAATATCTAATCTAAAGCTCACCTGGTGCAATTTGAGGTTATTTGCCCTGAGGAGCTTATTAATAGCACCTGGAGCATGCCCATCATGGACAAGCACTGGCTTTTTAAACTCCTGAGCTTCTCAGGAATCAGGAATCTCAGCTTCTCAGATTGAGCCTGTATCACACACAGTGACTACTGCTGGTGCAGATACAGGTCTCACCTGGTTGATGCAGTCCAATATTCCACCCACCCCACGAGTTTTCCAGCTTAGATAAGTCAATTAAATATATTATGTCCTTAATCAGTGAAGGTATCATGGCAAACATGGCCAAAGTGACCTTGGGAAGGGGTTCTGAATTGCCCACTGACAAGATGAACTTCCCCAGCCAACATACTCCAGCCCTTTCCCTACTTTGGTGCTTTTTCTCCATTCATTTACTGTTCTCCTCCTCCTCTTTCATTTCTGAGAAATCCCAAAGGTCTGGCAGCAATCCTGCTGCTCCTGAGAGCTTTGCTTTTCCTACATTTCTGCCACCGGGGAAGCTCATCCCATTTGGGTAAAAATTGAAATATTGACACATGAAATGCTCTAAAGGAACGATCTCAAATACCTGTGGGAAGTCCCCTGAGCTCAAGAGCTTTATTATGAGAGACATTTTCCAACACTTTTAAACCCTCCCTTGCTAACAAAAAGGTCAAAAAGCCAACATGAAACCACCTTTCTGCAGAGGTAACACAACCTGAGGGTGATTAACATCACCTTGAGACCCGAACATAGTTCCCAACCCCCTTCTCTGGGAATGAATGTCTTTACCTGGGCCTTGGGCACCTCACTGACAGCATGTCAAAGACAAAGAGAAGACACTGGGGCTGAAGCAGCTCTTCCTCATCCCAGGCTGACACTGCACCACAGGGCCAAGCATCCTGACTCCTCAGTTTCACAAGCCACTGGCTTTCTGCTAATTTTAGAGCATTTTTGCACCTTTCCCCCTTAGGAAGTCCTTTCTTCTGACTACTTTTTGCTATATAATTGGTTTTTTTCACTTGTCACTGATCTGCTGCATTGGAGGAGAACCAAAAAATGAAGCTCACTGTGGAAGGTTTAGGAGGAGGGAAGGATGGCAAAGGTATGATTCTGCCCAGGAATTTTCACTCTTTACTGCCTACCTAATCTGCAGTGGTCTGGAAGCAGAAACTGGCTGCTCACAGCTCACATCCCGCTGCTCTTTGGGTGCAGATTTTATAACGGAAAAATCCCGCAAACAACAAAACCTTGGGAAGGCAGCTACTTACTGAAAGAGAATGAGTCACTGTGTTTACCCTGCAGACTGTGATGTGAAAGACAAGAAGCCACAAAAGGTCACAGAGGAGTTGTCTCCTTGCCACTTATTTTGTCTGTTCCCCCAACAAAGGCAAAGCCATCTGCGGTACAAGCAATGAAGCAGCGATGACCGAAAGATTTCAAAAGGACACATGAAGAGTGCCAAACACTCTGGATAAAAAAGGGGAGTGCACAAGAGGAGTCACACAGCTCTTTGTGTAACCTTTACTCCGCTGTTAAGTGCGCCAGTTTATAGCAATTATGGAAAAGCCACTGATTGTATTATAAATGTAATGACATTAGCAGGACTGTCACTGCGTTTGCAGCAACAGTTGTGAAATTAATTTTTTTCTTCATTAAGGAGATCCTTATTTGCATGATTAAAATGTCAGCCCAGATAAATGCGTGTGCCGGAGAATGAATCACTGAGCAAAAATGCCACCTGCCAAGCCCAGAGAATAGGACACATAAACAAGCAGCGAGGAGCAGCTCAAAACTTGATCCAGCTCCCAGTGGGAGCCGTTCCATCATCCTCGGGAGCGGCAACAGGCTCCAAGCGAGCGCCAAGGCCAGGGGGCCCAGCCAAGAAACAGCTCCAGTTCCAGCTGGGATTTTCGCTCTGGCCACACTCAGCTATTACAGAAGGGAAAACTAAAGCCTAATAAAACCACACAGTCTCGGCTGTGGTTTAGATGGTACAAAATTCTACTCCCACGGAAGAGGGCAAAATAGATGCTGTCCAAACTCACTCCTTTCCTCTTATTTGCTAAATCAAAAGCCCAGCCTTGGCCTCTCTAATGTGGCTGGAACCCATCAACTCTGCCTGCTACTGGAAATCAACAATATTTCCTATTTACCTCTACTTTCCACTCAAATACTTCCTAAATGAGATGAATCCACACCAAAATATGTGCCCTTGTAAGAAGCTCTAGGCTCAGATACTGACTTACTGCTGTCCCCACAAGTGCTGGATCCCAAATGATAAAATTGGGAGTAACTGTGGGAAGGTCACGAAGTTGTTTTTCTTTTTGCCTGAAGTTCAGAAGGGAAGCTGAAAAGATAACAGAGTGTCGGGGAGGTAGAAGATTTTATTTGGTTTAAATAGGTCTTGATCCTGCAAGACTGTTTTTCACTGATAATTAACGCAAAGAGGAAAATAAAAAGGATAAGAAAAAGGTACTATTTTAAACTGAGTTACTCCTTTTAAAGTTCATAGATAATCTTAATATCTCTTTTTATCTGTTTCTCATGGCAAATTGCATGATTTGGACTTCTTTCCATTTTAGAAAACACAACAAGAAAAGTAAATTTGGTGTTTCCTTAAAATTCCAAGGAAATGTGTTTGTATTCAAAATGCTGGACTTCGATACAGTGGGAAAAAAAAACTATATGTTTTATATTATAAAATATAAATATTATACATTTTTTTATATTTTCTTTTATATCACTTGAAGACATTAAAAGCTGAAATGTAAAAACTTCACTCTGGAAAGGTAAGAACAAAACACTTTGGATTCAATGCAAAGTTGTGTCCTTGAGGTGCCATGGGCACAACCCAGAAGAAAATTTCTTAAACCAGCGAAATTTCAGTGAAATTTTCTATTTGAAAATTAACAGCTCCTTTAAAATCACCTGTCAGACATCACCTGAGCAGCTCAGCATCAGGCCATCACACCCAGCCTGGGGAGCAGAGCTGACTCAGTGGCAGGACAGGCAGGATGGGCAGGACAGGCAGCTGCCAGCTCAAGAGGAGCTCACAGCTGATCACAGCTGAGCTGAGGAGGCACCAGTCCCCTGGAAATCTGTATTGTCCCTCAGACTCCTCGTTTTCCTGAGCAGATCAATACTGCTGGCATAAAATCCTTCTTCTGATCTTCTTCAGAGCAGAATATATTCTCATCAGTACCAGTCTGCATTGTGCTTTACTTAAAAAGAATATACTCCAAATGTGCTTTTTGCCTTTAATTACTCCACTGAATCATGCCTTTGTATGGTAGAAAAATGCTATTTCTAACATACCTCAGTCTAGTGTGAACCACGGAAAGCACCTGAAACAGATATCTCTCAAGATTCCACAGGAACTCCATATTTTTGTAAAAGTTAGGAAAGAATGGGCAATTTTGAGTCCTGAATACTGATTTGCATGTACCAATTTATTTATGAAAAGATAAACTTTAGTCCACCACCATGCAACATCGCTCATTGGATGGAATAAAAATAAGGCAGAAGGCTCTAATCAGGGGACACAAACCACAGAATATAGCTCAGCTCTCAGGTTTCCGTGAGGATAAAAGGCAATAGGTGGACTGGGAGGAGACAAGGGATTTGCCAGCAGCCCAGTCTTACGGACAATAACATGATTCACGGTCAGAGGCAAGATAATGGCTCTTCATTTCCAAGAAAATGGAGAGACTCCTGACAGACTCATCAGGCTTTTGTGAACCTCAGGTTGCAGAAAAGAGGAGTGGAGAGGAAACAGCCAAGCGGCTGTAAAACCAAAACTGGCATGGCTTTATGCAAGACCTTTATTCTGTATAACTTCTGCTGCCGCCCTCGCTTGCCGTGAGGAACGGGAGGGGAAGGGTCAGCTCTCACAAACACAGCTCCCATTGACTTGTTGCCCAGGAGCTGCACAGGTCAATCATTCAGCACATTTGTGGATCATGATGGACAGTCTTTCCTGTAATTTCATGAAGCTTTTAGATAAGACCCTGTGCATAGGCAGGTCTAGCAGAGGCAAAGTAAGGTAAGAAGGTCATGGGAAAAGCAAAAATGTTGGGTTTTTTTTTCTAAACTTTTGGAGTTTCATATTGAATTTCACATAGTCCCATCACTGCAGCAGAGCTCCAGCTGCTGCACCCAGAGCCTCCCTCATGGCACCCAGGGCACAGGGCTGGCACAGGGAAGGACAGGAGGTAGGAACGGAGGTGCAGGATCACGTCTCATCCTCTGATGGAGCCATCACATCACCAAAGAGCTGGGAAAAGCCTTTTTGGCCTAAACATTTGATACAGAGAAAACCCTGCTTCACACAAGGCAAAGCAGAGAGACCTTTCCTCTGAATCAGCTCCTTACATACAGGCAAGGTCTTGGCTGTGGAGCCAAGCCTTTCCACAAAGCCTCTGGGGATTTTTGTTGCCTTTCCATGGGCATTAACTCCGTGCTGCCTCCACCGGGCAGTGCCTCTCACTGAGATCTTGTGGGGTTTTGACCGAAGCTCTGCAGTGGTGCTGCCAGGGCAGAATGGAAAATACAAGAGCCAGCCCTTCTTGCCACATGGCCTGAAGTGCTGAACAGGAGGGCTCTGCCAGCTTTCCTATCATCTTCTGCAACATCATGGCTTTGCACTCTGAACTCCTACCAGGTTCGGTTTTCAACCTCTGCTTCTTCCTCTGTGTCAAGCCATGCTGCTGCTGCTGAACCAAGTGATGTTTCAGGATCTCAAGGTGTGATAAAGAGAAGGGGGTTGCCTCTGCAGGAAATAAAAAGAGCTCCAAATGTGGACCCCACCAGTGTCAGACTTGGTGCTACTCATCATCAGCACAGGGTGTCTGGAAGAGTCTACCCTTGACCTACCAAAGTGAGCTTCTCTCAGCAAAATCTGATTGCAAATCTCCCCACAGAGTACACGAGGGAAAACCCCTGAGTCTGAGGAAAGACTACTGGCAACAAGAGCTCCACAAAAGGCTTGCTCTCCCTTTCCTTTGCCCTTCCCAGCAGGATTTGATTCCTGGCTCTGGATCTTGACTTTGGCATTCCCTGCCAAAGACAACGTCTGAATCCTTGCGTGCCCTGTGGCTCCTCTTGGCATCCTGGATCACGGGCTTGCCTGCTGGGGAGACATGAGCTCATCCTCCTCTCCTGCCTTCACGATGGGATTCTGATAGCTGCAGAGCCGTTTGCACCCTCTTACACCGAGATGACTCTGACAGACATCCAGGGAACTGCTCTGCCCTCTCAGGGGTTCCAAGGCCCCTTCCCAGCTCTGCAGGATCCTGCAGGAACCTTTAACCACCACCAGTTACTTTTGCCCTGAATGTTATTTTCAACAGAATGTTTCAGGATGTGAGATTTGATACTATTTTCTGCTGTCATACAAAGTGGTAGGAAAGCCAACAAATCCTTATTACTTATTGGTTTCCAGCTAAGTTCAAATCAATTTGTATTACAGAATGCTGGACGTATATTTAATTATTGCATCCTTCCTGACACCAGAGAGATGGAAGGATTTTTATTAGTATTGTGTCATTTATGCTGAAAAACTTCACAGCAGCTTTGCAAAGGAAGGAAGAATGATGGAGTGCAATGCAGGACATCAAAAGAAAGCAACAGTGCAGAATAAAAAAAAAAATAGGTTGAACTGCATAATATAAGAAGGAAAAAAGGCATAATTAAACACTCAATTTGCAGGTTATTACCACTGCCAGCCCTGGGTCTCTGGGAGGATGGCCCCAAGCTGTGAAGTTATCTGCAAAACCCCAGTGAAGTTAGTAAGAATTCGTAAGGCAAAAGCAGCATCTCTCCCAGGTGCAGCTCTGCTGCCTGGGCTCCTTGGGAACCCTCTCTTTCATCCACAACTGCTATTTCTCCTGGTTCCCAGTCAGTGCCTTTTCTGCATTTTAAATTGTGCACTTTGCAGTCACAGACTTTTTCCTCCACTCTTCAGAGCACATTCTCTAAAAGAAGCTATGTTGGGGGAAAAAAAACTATAACAACATCAAAGCTTCCCTTGACCTTGCTGAATACTTGGATCAACATCTAATTGCTAAATGTTGCATGTTTCCCTAGAGACAAAACAAACAGGAAGAAAAGGCACTGGGTTGTGAAGGCTTGCAAAGCTATCTGCCATCTGCAGAAATTCAGCTGGGCCTCCAGCAGATAACAGCAGAAGACAATACCTTGATTTTCCTTGTTTTTCTCTCCTCTTACACAATGGAATATCTTCTCCACTTAGAACTTGGGTCTCCATTAGCCTGACTGAGGACATATTTTCCTGGGACCCTGCTATTGTGAAATGCTGAAACCAATCTCTTCTGTGTATCTGTGGTAAAAGTCAACACCATCTTGAAATTCCAGACCAGAATAATTGCCTCTGCTGCTAAAAATGACTCTCCTGCTACTTCAAGTGGAAAAAGTGTTTGCAAATCTTGTGCTGCACGCACAGACAGTAGAGGTCAGGTATAGGCTGACTGTCTTTTTTTGTTTGTTTTTTTTTTTTGTTTCTAAAACAAGTGGCTAAAGTCTGGTTGATACTGCCATAATTACGTGAGCTTGTATTGTGCAGACTCAATTCCCTTTGTGTCATCCTCTAGACTGTGGCAGATGATGGCAATGGAGAACACGCTGCTGTATTATATCTAAAATTCCAGTTTCCTGCTTTGGAATCCTGCACGTCTCATGTATTCCCTTTTGGGAAATCTCTGTGCTCTGGGGAGCTGCTCCCTGGCCTGCGTGCTAATGAGTACTTGCTATCATCAGACCCAGCAATCATCACTGACTAATGAAAACGGGTTAACAGAGCAATTAAAAGGGAATAAAAGCTCTTAAGAAGAATGCTGATGGTGTTCAGAAGCAGGTCCCACTTTCCAGCTGCCGCCTGATATGGGGCTTATAGGGGAGAATGTGCAAAGTTCCTTCTGCCATGCCTGTCTCCCAACCCGGGCGAGGCACAGGGACTCAGGGCAGAGCCCAGAGCAGCACCCACACCAGAGGCTCTTCCCCCACACCCCCTCACACCAGAGGAGCTCAGCAGGAGCTCAGGCTCCGTGCACCGAGGGGATTCAATGGCACAGTTCAGTTTCTGCCAGAATAGAACCCAAACCTGGCCAGCTGTGCTCTAAAGAGAGCCTGAGGTGGGTGGCTCAGCTCTAGGTCTCTGCTGAAGTCAGCAAACTTTAGCAGAGATTTTATCCTCATTTTTAAGTTTGAAAGATGTTTCAAGGATAATGGTGAAACTGAGGATTTTTATTTTTTTTATTTTTTTACTTCCTTGCTTTCCTAACCGAGGCAGTGTTTTAGTGCTACTACACCCAGGGAAAAACTATCAGTAAACAAATTAGCTAAACTCTCCATCCCAGAGCTAAAAGGAACGAGGGCCCCACAATGCCTCACTGTACTATTGAGTATTAATATCAGCATGCATTTATTCTTACAGAAATACCCTCTGAGTAGGGCGTTTGTTCACATGCATCTGATTTACAGAGCACAAAGACAACCATAAAAGATATTTGGGTAAGATATTGGGTAAGATATTTGGGTAAGAGTCCCAGTTCATCACTAATCTACAGCAGCATCCCTGGGAGCAGGAACAGAGATTGGGTCTTCTCTGATCAGAAATGAACAGATGTGGTTTGAGTACAACCAGGAAAACAGAATTTCAAGCGACTTGCTCTAGGCCAGAAAAAAAACAAGAAATTATTAGAAAATTGGGACTGAAACCTCGAGTATCTCAGTTTTGCATTTACACCACCACCACCAAGCAATTCTCCTTCTTCTCCCTCAGCCAGGGTGAATGAATGAACCAGTGTTGGATTCAAGCTGCCCTGTGGTTGAAGCAAGTTCTGTGCCCGTAGCTGGCAGCCAGCCCTGCCTGGGCCCCCACCCTGGCAGCTCTCACCAGGAACCTGCATGTGCCCGGAGACAAAGAGCATGGGTTTAATGTGCACAGGACACATGGCATGATTCATCCTTCCACGCTGGCCTACATAGTCATTTGTGCCAGAGTGGGATGGAAACAAAGCACTTTTGGTCCTAATTTGGGAGTAAGGGCCAGCTTGTTTCCCAGCTCTAACTGCTCGTGCGTGCCACGGGGCAGGGCCAGGCTGGAGGCACACGGGCATCCAGACACAGCATCCTTCCCCTTGTCTGCTGGTCTCAACTGCAGGGAATTTCCCTGGTTTTGAAGCCAAAAGGCCAGTGTTTTAAAGAGAAAAGCAGAGGAGCAGCTTAAAGCCATAAGAGCACAGCAGAAGGCAGAGGAGCAGAGAGCCCTGTGCTGGAAGAGCAGCAGTGCTGGAGGGCAGCACTGAGAGCCATGAGCAGAGCTTTGTGAACCCCTGGCAGAAGCACTCACATCACATATGACACTGACAAGGCTTTTCAGCCTCCTGCTTAATGAGGGCCCTGTTTCTCCCATAGGCTATGCCTACATGGAGGATTTTTCTGAAATCTCACTGAATGGAAGCTCCACCAGCACCAGCAGTTGTGGTGCTTTGTTACTAATCCTGCTTGAGCAAAGTTATACAAAAAAATGGTACGATCAGAAGAACCAAAGCATACTTTGTTTTATTAAACCAATGTTTTCTTATTAGATATCCCTGGTGGGAAAAAGGATAAAAGCCGTAGGGGACAAAAAGTTGTCAGTGAAACCTATTAGACTAATGAATGCAAGTTTACCCTCTGCATAAACTGGCTGAAGTGAAGAATGTCACTCTCTGTCTACTCTAGGCAGCCAAGTAGAAGGAAAAACCTTGGAAAGAGGTAAAAGCACATGAGGATTTCATTGAAGAAAGCTGTCCCTCTACCAACAGAGATAGTGAAAAGTGGCATTTTGAATGAAGAAGAGCTGCTCCCCCAAGGTGCCAAACATCCCTCAAGTCCTGCTCTAAGGAATTAAGCCTGGTGTGTCAGAGTCACAACCTGGGAAAACAGGGGAAAGCTTCCTGATTTATCAGTGTGCTGGCATGACATGGCAGAGGGCAAACTGATGGAAAGCAGACAGTTCCTGCAGCAAGGTGCTAAATCCCAGGCAGAATCCAAACAGGACTGTGGAGGAGAGATTCATCACTGATTATTGATCATGTCCCCTAAGTGCCACAATGCACAGGGACAACACTGATGGAGCAACACGTCAGTGCACTGTGCAGTGGTGCTGCTGTTAGAGGGGTGAGGCAGCTCTGCCCAGCACACTGTCCCAGCAGCAGGGCCACAGGAAAGCTTCACACCTGGCACGTCGCTCTCCTTGAAAGATGAAAGGGTAAAAGGTTTGATTCTATGACTAATAGCTAGGAGCTTTCTAGCCACCAGTTTATCTGCAAAGTGGTTGTTTCACTCCCTGCCTTTTCAGCTGATTGCTGCTGGCATGTTTTAAACGTGTGTGTTGAGAAAGCACGCCCTGTTCAGGCTGCAGCTCTTTCCCAAACTGGAAAAGCGCTCTCTAAAATCCTCTCGTGGAATCCTTGCTCTGAATATGACTCAAAAGGAGCAAACAGTTGT
The DNA here is from genome assembly GCA_013396955.1 of Regulus satrapa. Lineage (NCBI taxonomy): Eukaryota > Metazoa > Chordata > Aves > Passeriformes > Regulidae > Regulus > Regulus satrapa. The sequence continues at coordinate 70,994 of VWZN01011062.1, read as the reverse complement.
AGTTTTACCAGAGAAGGAGCAAAATTCCTGCAAGTAACAGCTTCTTGGCAGTGTAAAATGTGCTTCAGCACTGGCAGCACTGCTCTGCTAACAGCACCAGGCTCTGGAAATGACTGAACTGGAGTAGAAGTTGTCACCACACTGAAATAAGAATTAAATGGGGTTGCTCTAGCAAACGTGAAGTTAATGTGATGTTGGGAAATATGCTCCAACTGATATGCCAAGCCCTCCTCTCCCCATGTGAAATCCTCTTTTTAATATGTATTTCACCCAGGTTGAGCAGAGATCACAGCTCCCTGTGGGTGAGCAGCACCTGCCTCTCCCTGTGAGCCTGTGCCACAACTCCAGACATGGGATTGCTTTCACCCATATGTGATGCCAGGAGAAAGAGGTTTAGTGGGATTTTGCTGAATATGTCATATTTTCCCCTCAAAAGATCCACCTCCTCAGTGATTTTCACTTCTCCTCAACTTCTGCATAACTTGCTTTTTCTAAAGTTAGCAAGGGAGCTTGGCCTGTGGCTTAACTCTTTCCAGCCCCTTTCCAGCCCTCAGCCAAATGTGTGTGATGAAGGTTTCTGAAGCTAAAGCTGTGGCTGCCCCATCCCTGGGAGGGATGGAAGGGGCTCAGAAAAACCTGGTCTAGGGGAAGGTGTCCCTGCCCAACCCCAAACCATTCTGTGGTTCTGTCACTCTCTGTTTTAACATCAGTACAAACACAAGAACACTCATCTTGTTTTGGCAGCTGAGATGCAATGGATTTTAACAAACAACCTAGGATAATTCTTCCAAGGGTTTTCTATATGCTTAAAAGCAGATTGCAAGAAATAAAGCTATCTTAGAGCTAACAAATCAGTAAGAAGCAATTCAAACCACACCAGCTCTCACTCTGCATATGTAGACAACAGAGGCTTTTGCCTGCATCCATGCAATTCATGAAAGATGCTGTGTCACTTATTTCAGGGTTTTCACTTTTAAATGCCCATCATAAATGGTGCCAGTGAAAAACTGGGCAAAGAACTGTGGTGAACTTTGGGATGTATCAGGAATACAGCTTGAGTCTTCTGACTGATTTTGAAAATCTTAAGCAACACAGACAGCAATTACAGCTATGCTGGAAACTTCACTCTGATACCAGAAGAAAGCTGCAGTACAAATAAGATTATTGAAAGCCCGTCAAATAATTTTCTTAGTTTTTAATTAGCTTCTGCAAGAGGTTGCGGCTTAGAGCTTGGAACAGAAAAGCTGGGAGTAACAACACCCAAAGTCTATTCCCCGCTGTGGAAGGGACAGGAGAGGTGGCTCTGAGCCACTGGCTGCAGCCTCCCTGCCCAACTTCCCTGTAAAATGGGTAAAATCATACTTACTGCTCAGGGACAGTGTGAGACCTAATTAGAAGTTTGCAAGGAGCCCACTGGTCCTCCAATGAATTGTGGGGGGGAAATGAACAGTATTATCATATGGGTAATGAGCTCTCACAAGACAGGGACTCCTTTGCTCAAAGAAACCAGTTTTTGCAGCAGCAGCCAGGATCCAGCAGAAGTTTATTAGAGAAAGTGTTGTTCATCTCTGTGTAACTGAGAATTTATTGCTTTATATTAGGAGGATTTATCTGCAACATATTGCATTCCTCTGAGTTTTTACCTTTAGGGAATGACTTACTAATAACTCCTTAATGCCTAGTTTTGTGATGAAAATTAACTTTAGCTATCTTATGAATTGTTTATCTTAAGGCTGCACAATCAGTCTGATTATAAAAGTCTAGTGTTATTCAAAAGACTGCAGAATCTCAGGTGAGTAGATGAATATTGAAAAGATACCAGGGACATTCTGCTTTTCTGATTCTGTTCCACTCATGTGCCCATTTCTCATATGAAGAAGAACAAGAGTGTAATTGTATTGCAACTTATTATTGTCTTACAGAAGAAGCAATTACTATACGTACACGAAAGGATCATTAAATATTTCCACTGGTAACCACGAATCGTGACAGAAATATATTATTATCATACTGTATTTTCATTACATTCCCCACAAGAAACTTGGTCAACAATTAATTCCAGCAACAGCATAAGGAAATAGCAAATAGAATATAATTTTTTCAGTCATCCTTTCTTTCAGACTGAAACGAAAAATGGTGTGACAAGAAGCAGCTGAAAGATTGGAGTTGTTTAGTTAGCAGAATAATCTGCACAGAACTGAGTGACTATAGGGGTGCAGCCACCTGAGTGAAATGTGAGGCTGTGTTGGTGCAGCAGTGAGTCCCTGCAGGCTGAAAAGGTGAAGCAATCAGCCCAACCCTCTGGTTTTCACTGCTGGGAAAGAAAAATAAACACTGACATCCCTTCTCCCACCCACACATTGCCACTGGTACCAGCAGTTCAAGGCAAAAGCCCCAACAGCTCCAGCACCTTGGGGCAGAGCCCTGTGTGCTCACAGTCCAGGAACAGATGCCCCTGAAATATTTGGGGGTGGTGGTAAATGGTTCAGTCACTCACTACTTTGTTTCTCTCTACTTAAACTGTACTTTCCCTATTTTTTTATGCCTCCACCAGTGATGATAGCAAATACCAACAGGTTTTCTGTATGACAAGAGGCTACATGCAGAATTCCTACACCATCCCAGCCATAACTGCACAAACAGTGCCAGTTTGTGACATTTATGAATTATGTATGAACTTTATGTTGCCACAGGGCCACGGCAGCCACCAGACAAGTAACATCAGCCCTGTGCCCTTCCTGCAGCTCCTTGCATCACCTGCCTGCACTGGACTGCCCTGTCTGCCCACTCCTGGTGGCCCCTGCCCACATGGCTCCACCACTGTGACCACGGGCAGGAGGGAGGTTAGAAAGAAACCACTGTGGCCATGGAGAGGCCGGAAAGCAGTCACCCTCTGCCTCAATTCCTTTCCCAGGCAGGCAGAGCATCTTGTCTTCCCAGAAAAGTGTTAGCTCAGAACAAAATGTCTGTGGGGTCAGTGGCTGCAGCAGATGAGCGGGAGTGAGGATGGGAGGCAGAGGGAGTCCCTAATTCCAAGGTGGGTGGGTAGAGTACAAGTGGAGAGAATGGAACCAGAGAAGAAACTCCTGAGCTTCGGAAGGAGAGGAGGATCATGAGCAGGCCCATAACCATGTCTTGTGCTGCAGCATCCAAGAGGCAGCCAGGTCTCCCAGGCCCCAACCTGCCAGAGAGGGTTGCTGTGGCTCAGGGGAGAGACAAAGAGCGGGAGAGGCACTCAGGACACTCAGGAGAGAAGCTGTTGTAGTTCATCAGCGGAGACTTTTAATTATCACACCCAGTGACAGTGCCCACTTGGTTGCAAGATGTAAATCTCTTCCACTTTTGTAACAGAGAATGGGAAAACACTACATTTTTTTTTCTCCTCTCAAATGTTAAGAGAAGCAGGACAGCTTTGTAACTATCACTGCCAGATTACTTAACAAGAAACTTCAGGCAGTTGTGCAATAGGTATAAAACTGTGTGCCAGGGCCCCTGAGGTTCATTACTGATGCATTAATCAGACAAGTCAGAACGACAACAGCACCAGAGCCATCGAGTGAGCTTTGCTTGCAGTTGAAGACACACATGGCAGCAAAGTCTTCTCTTTCCACTCTTTATTTCCAGCTGTTTTGCAGTTTGCCACAACTAAAAAGCTTGTGGCCTTTCTCTGCTCTTCCAGGCTATGTAATCACTCCAACGAAATGATTTACACCAGGCCAGTTTTGCGCCACCATTTCAGCAGAGTTCAGTTGTGATCTTCCTTATCACTACAGTGCGTGCTTACACCTGAATTCAGCACCTGCAGCGACTGCAGCCCTCAGCACTGTGTTTCCTTTGTGCATGTCTGTCTGGTGTACACAACATGCACACCTGATAGAGGGAAGGCTTGCCTGGGTTGCTCCTTTTATCTTTTGGAAGGAATCACAAGACAAGCAGAGGGAAGTCAGCTGGATGCCACTGTGATGGCAAAATCTTCTGTGTGGATAATGCTTATCATGGCTAGTCAATGGAACACCTTTCTAGGTGAGTTGTAGGAACTGGAGGGGAAAAGTTCTGGATCTACCTCCTACTTTTATCATTCATTCATGGAAAGTGCCATGGAATTTGTCCCAATATTAAGACAGTAATATCCACTTAGCATAGCAGAGAATTGGCACAACTCTCCTGTACGACCAATACTTAAATTTCATGTAATCTTGTTTAAATTCAGATCAGTTAACGAGATGTACTCCAGATTAACACAGAACTGGAGCTTAAGCTGAAGGCCTCAGGGTCCTTCTTTCCAGATCTCTGTGTCTGTTCTACACCTCAATCTAGAAGATGTGATGAAAGTCACTGACATAGCCAAAAAAATGTTTCCTCTTTGCGAGCAGTTACTGCAAACACTTCAGCAGGCAAGTGTTGGGTAATCCCTAGGACTCTGCTGATGTTCTGGCACATCTCTGCTTGGAAAACAGACAAGTCAGCATCAAAATGATTTCTGGTCTAACAAAAAAAAACCCAAAAAAAACCCCCAACCCCACCC
>VWZN01011062.1:51054-66408 GCA_013396955.1 Regulus satrapa | reverse complement strand
AAAAAAAAAAAACCAACCAAAAAACAAACCCCAAACCTGATTATTTGCAGAACAGTTCTTGTAACGAATGTTTTATAGGAAAGGTTAGCAGATGAACACACAAAAATGTGATAACATTTATTTTACAGCGTTTTCTAGCCTTCCAGTTAGTCTGCTTTTGAAACTAAATTCATCCCTAGACATCTTTCTTACTACATTCTAGATCTTGAGAAATACATATTTTCTGTAATTAATAATTTTTGCCTTTCCTTGAACTTCCACCCTCTGTTCTTCTGGCACTAATCATGTCCTCATGCAATGTTTACCTGGTGCTTTTTCTTTGTTACATATTTTTGGGACAGTCTGGGACACCCACTGTCTGTTCTTCTACTCTGATGCAACTGCTCGTGGTGATCAGAGAACATGGTGAGTGCTGACGACAGCCAGCCCAGATCAAATCAAAGCTCCTGCTACTCCAGGGTCTGACAATGGCCAATGGGTTAAAAACAGCACAAGCTTGCATGGTTTGCCCTCTAGAATATTTTTCCAGCTTCTAACAACACCTGGTTAAGGAGTTTCATGAACAGAAATGTTTTCATATTTGGGGTGTAGGTTTCTTCTAGCAATTCGTTTTATCCTTTTCTCAGTCCTTATAAACAACACACTGCAATAGATTGTAGGTTCCGGATTCTGGGGTAGGAAACTAAAACAAGTAATATTTTTACTGTTATGTAAGTGCAGTCTCATCATTTGTGGTTAGTTCATGCCTAATGAAAAGAACAAGACTATGCTTAATTATATTCGGATTTACAGAAAGCAGTTGGGTTCTTCAGGTTTGGATACTGGTGATTCAGTAGACAACTGCTTCCCCTGAGTCATCAAAAACATTGCCTCATCATGTGAATATTGCTGGAAGTATCAGCCTTAAAACAGAATAAAAACACAAAGTTCTCAGCACTTTGAGACTTTGAAAAATAACTAATCCAGCTGGAATGTTGCTAGCTTTAATTTCCTTGGCCTGATCTTACTGATGGTCACTTAAATGCTCAGGTTTTGTCTTCATCTGCCACAGGGGCTTGCCCTGTTGGGTGACTGCATTGCTCCATCCAAGGGGAAGCCATTTATGAGGAAGCTCTACAGAGCTGTACTTGCAGACCAATTACTGCGTTCATTAAGACCTCACTCCATGCTCAGTTTTATCACTTGGGCACTGGCTCTAATTACTGAATGGATTGAACAAGTTAAGAACTCTAGCAACCTGTTATTAACTGAAAACACAGCTAAGTCTGGCTATTAGAGGCATGACCAACTTTGTTACAGGAAAAAAAAAAATCTAAATGAGAGCAACTCCTCCCCTTCCATCCAGTCTCACCTGACCTCTGCTGATCTGTCACACCCTTAAAAGTTTTAGCTGAGGAAGATGAAACTACAGAGGAAACCATGAGTTATATGTGATTCAGTACCAGGTCAGTAGGACAAGAGGAGGGTGTCCAGGTTCCTTTATTAGCGTGCTCTGCAGAAACTCCTCATTTCTGTCACCACACTGGCCATGCTCGCTACTTAGCCTTGGAGTTGGTTCTGTCAATGGAAAACTCGACTCTGTGAGCCCATCCTCTCCTGCTAGAAAGAAAATGACATAAAAGCTGCTGCAAAGCTGGCAGGAAATCAGTTTGCTCAGACAGAACTTGCAGTGTCACTGACCGTGAGCACTCTCACTGCAGTGGTGTCAGCCCAGCGAGGGCAAATGAAACGCTGCTGCCACGGGCGTTTGATTCTTGCAGAAATAGGTCATCCAGGAATACAGGCTGCCAGAAGCACACACGGGCAAGTAAACAACTCGTGGATGTGCGTGGCAGAGTGAGGAAATCTCCTGAGAACCAGGGTCAGTAAGTAATTCAGTGGGACAAATAATCCTGCTACGCCAGGACTCCAGTTGCTAGACTGAAGTCAATGTGAATATGACCAGTGGCTTCAGTACAGGACTGGATCCCTGGGACTTAATTCTGCAAGGCACCAAGCACTCACGTACACTGCTGAGAGTGCTGGCCCGGGTGTAGAAGCAGGGGAGTTTTGAGTAGTCTAGAATTTTTTAAAAAATACCTGCTAGTGCAGGTACTTACTGAAAATGAAAGGCCTGCAAAGACAAGGATGCAATACATGAGTTAATTATTTCTCACCTCCTTTCAACAGGAACGTAAATTACTGGTTTGACGAATTGCAAGTTTGCAAGAGCACACAGCTACATGAGGTAACATCTCTATTCAGAATCTCTTTGGACTAATAAAAGATAGAGATAACAAGGCAAATATAAACCTGCTTCTTTTTCTTTTTTCCAATTAAACAAAACAAAATAGATCCTTTTTGTTGATATCAATTTAACATGAAGTCTATTATTTAAGCACCTAAACATCTGAAGTTTAACTGATGACTTGTATTAAGGTCTAAACTCACTACATTCTAATTATTTAAAGTAAATACAAGTTCAAGCAGTCCATGTTTGCTACTGAAGGTGAAAAGAAAAACCATTTTGCTGGGAAACATCTGGAACAAGATCTTGCCGTAGCCATGACCAGGTTTTGGATAGAGCAGCTTTGCCTGCAAACACAGTGCATCAACCTCCCCCACCCCCGTTCTGTACTAATTAAATTAAACTAACTAGTAACAAACCAGCTCTTTAAAGTTGAAAATCTCTCCTCTGCTGGTGGTCTAAGGAGCAGAGAAGATTGTTTCCTCAGCTACTGAGAGTTGAGGGGCTGCCACCATCAGTCCTGGAGCATCAATAACCTCAGCTGATGCCGGGTCAGCGTGGGGAAGAAGTGCTGCGTCTCCCTGCTGCAGGGGCTGGCCACGGCAGCTGAGCCCACCTCGCTGCAGAGCTGTGAGTGACACAGATAATCTGCTGATGAGCTGGAGGCAGCCCTGGAGCTGACAGACGTGCACGCAGCACTGCTGGGATCAATAGAGCCCGCCGGTCCAAAGTCAGCCGAGCAGTGGGGAAGGAAGCGAGGCCGCTGCCTCCGGCCTGGGTAATCCGCAAGGCAGACAAGCCAGGCGTGGATAAGTGAGAATTGATTTCCCCACTGAAGGGACAGACAAACTCCAGTTCATGATCTACAAGGAAATGTATGCCTTCTAATTATTGTCAGTGATAAAGAATTGTTTATATTTTTGTTGGGGAAAAAAGACACCCCACATAAATAACCAACACAAAAGATAATGAAGTGGCCTGTTTAGGACACGGCTTCTTGTTTGCTGATTTGAAAAGCAAAGCAGTGCTGCTATGACAGATAAAGAAGCCTGGGCTGTCTCTTGGAACATATCTAGCATAACTTGACACAGCTTAATGGGTAACCAGAGAAAAGTGAATTTACACTGGCTTTGAATCCTCCCCCTTTCAGTCTTTTCAGGAGACGAAATAATGTCTGGTGGCATTATCAGATGGACCAAATGAAGAAAAGAAATAGGAAATAAGTCTGGAAAAACTATGGCTCAGGCAGTTTGGTGGAATAAAAAAATCGTGCTTACCAGCAGACTAAGTCACTGGTGACACTGATACTGATATTAGAGTTTGTTGTGTTTGCTCTTGGTCCTTAGCTATATGTTGAAAACCTGCTCCATGGAACTGCTTTCTTGAGGTACTACAAACACTACATACTAAACACTACACTACAAACTGTAAAGCAACTGCAGGAGAAAAATCAAACAGGATTCTGGCTATTGGGACCAAATCTTTGCAAAATACCGAACCTACAAAGTTTATAGCTCAGTAAAAATTTAGGTTTTCCCAAAAGAGAGGGTTGATCAAACAATAGACCTCTGGGTTTGCACACAATGGACCCTAAGCACACCCATGCAGGTCAGTATCAGTCTGGGCAGTAAAAAAAGCCTTTGTAGCCGCTTTGCCAAACCTCATCACCTCAAGCCTAGGTCCAAATTATTTTGTTAATGCTTGGTTTGAGCAGAAGATCCTCTCATCCAGTCATTTCTCTAGGGCAAAAGGCCAACCATGGCTTCCATCGGTCAAAAATATTCCCTGTTCTTGCACTACTGCCAGTCTTTCTTCCATGCTGCAGAGCAGCTTTTCAAAACGATTGAGCAAAGTTGTTTGATGGACAGTATTACAGAAAATTAGGTTTTTAATTATTTTTCAGCCAGTCTATATCTGTTCCTGAGGAATGGTTTATTGCAAAAGCAATGACACGCTCCACTGCTTGGGAAGAGTTAAAGACAAGCTGCTGTGCAAGTTTGCTCCTCTTGAGGAGCGTGTGTGCCAAACCACCTTCTCCCAAGCCTTGTTCTCTCTGTTCCCCTGGGAAAGACAGTGATGGACAAACTTCACCTTCAACATGAAATAACAGCAGGCTTTATTTCTGCTGAGAATCCACAGACGTTATGCAGGCGAGAACACTATAATTCTTACATTATTTATTATAGTGTCACTTCAGTTGAATTAAAATTGAGTTGAATTATCTGTAAAGTGTTCGGTTAGCCTAGACTAAAACGTTCACACCAGAGTGAGGAAATCTTTAAAAAAACCTGTAGAATTCCTTTTTCATTCAGCAGAATTTTTCATGAATGAATCTTTTGGAACAAACCCAAGTCTTTGCTTTTCCCATTGAAATTTATTGGTAAAGGGTATTTCCTAACACAAAGCTAAATGTTAATGACCTCTCCGAGCAAATCAGGTTGTGGACTTTACATGTGATTGAAATTTTCAAGTGCAAATTTACCTTTTTCTTGTGGAGAAAGTCATTGGGCATTTAGGCATTTCTGACTGGCTGCCAGTCCTAATACCAGACATTCATGACAGAATTTCTCTTGTGGATGGACAACACTTTGCCCTAGCAAAGGATCCAGGCAGGTGAGCAGAAGCACAAAATGACAAATTCCTTCTCCAGCCTCATGAAAGGTTCTCTGCTCATTTAATGAGTCTTCAGTAATACCCTAAGACCAAACAACAGAACAAGTTCTTCCTGTCCAGCTCAGATAAGCATTCACAGGAGAGTCAAAGAAACACAGATATAATCCAGGTTAGAAAGCTTTGTCCAAACATCAAGAAAAAGCGATGGAAGTATTCAGAAAACATGGTGTTGGTGTGATACAGATCTGATGGAGAGTGACAAATGTCCTGGGATAGCCACACAGAGATCAACAGTTTCACTAAATGCAGGACCCAGAGAAAAGGCAAAACTTGAAGGAGGAAGTAATTTCCATGGGCAGCTGCCAGAAGATGAGGACTGGGTGTCCCGGTACTATGATTACAGTTTGTTTACACACAAGGAACAGAAAAGACACTGCAGAGAAACAGGACTGGTAATCACAACATCGCCAGGAAGACTGTCTATATGTATTTGGTTTGCTTACCAGTATCAAACCGTGGTAGTGGTACAGATTTTAGCCTGTTTTCTTAATGAAAGGAAGTTTATTCAGCCTTGCTGTCTTGACTAGCATTTACTTTCCTGCTTGTCCCATAGATTTCAAACCATTGGACAATTTTAAAAATGTTTAGTGCTGGATAAAGGTCACTATGAAATAGAAGTCGAGATCTTTTCAGAATTAAAACAGCAAGGAAAAACACAGAATCATTTGTGCTACTTTTATGAATTCCAGTTCTGCGTGACTGAGGGAAATACTCAACATGAGCTTACAAGAACCCACAACAAGGCACAAGGGACCTGAGCAGGCTCCACGCCTCGCCAGCTGCTCGCCCTCACTCACCACCCTGCTCACAGAGCTGGAGGAGAAGTGGATTAGACCGGAGAATGGACGCAGCCAAACCCTGCAAGGCAGCCTGTGCTGCCTGGGTCACGGCCTCCTGCTTCCCAGAAGGGTGACACGGGGAGATCCGTGGGCAGGGACTGGCAGTGGGATCAACTCTGCAGCAGCAGAGACGTGCCTGACGACCTGGGCAATGAATGCTTGCTCAGAGGCAAGCTGAGCTGCAATAAAGGCAGACAGAAATCTGTGACTTGCCGTAAAGGATGGGGAGGAGGGGAGGAGTGGATGGCTGCCCTGTGGTAATCAAAGGCTTTTGCACCCCAGCTGGTATCAGTGAACCCAGTGGAACTAATGACTAAGCAAGATACCAGGTGGTGTAAGAGCAGCAGAGCCTGGTTTTATGGAGGTGGAACTCTAAATTATCCTTATTTGTTTTTTGAAGACAAGAGTAAGTAGCTGAACCTTGAAAAAATATAGTGAGAATTTCAAACAAGACAAATAACTGTTAATAAAATAAAACCCTCATATATTAAAATTTTTTTCTTAGTCCTACAGACAGACACTTTTTCTGTTCTTGTGTGTGTGAAGCAATGGCTCTATGAGACTGTGCAAGTCTTCAAGACTAACCAGGGTAAATCCATTCCAAACAAGGTTCAGGCTGTGACACCCACAGATAAACAGAAGCTGAGCTAGGTCTACAGAACACCTCAACTGTGGAGTTCAATCTCCCTTCTCCTTATGCCACAACCATTTTTAGTAACCTTCGTTCAAAGAAATGTTCAATTACCTATTGGCTATTAGTTATTAATATTATCAGGCTCTTCAATGATTAATCTTTAGAATCTGTTCCTATGTGTGTGCATATTTACAGTGTACCTTGGAGCTAATGATAATATATGCAATAGTCACCCCATAAGGTTTATGCAAGGGGCTTATTTTAGATATATAAACACACCTTCCATGAGCACCACAAGCTTGCAATTTTCAGAATACCTTCAGGTATTTGGACCTGCTAATGTCCTACATTACTAGAATAATTTCTACATGTGTGGAAAACTCACCCTTGATATCCAAAGGCACTCTGTTTAATAAATAGCATTTTATTAACAGGGCTAAGACCCAGTGGAAGTCCAACAGTTTTGAACTTGCAATTCACTTGCAATAAGGCAGAGTGAATAATCCCTTCATGGTTGTAATCATGTTGGAAAATACAGTCTATCTGTAATTGATAGACTATAAATAGAAAGTAAACATGGCCATGACAGTTAAATTAAATCCACTTTGTACAGTCTGACCATAAGAAGTGGCCTTGTACTCATCAATTTGGTTTCAGCCTTTACATTTCTGGGCTGGTGTAAAAGGCCCTTTAAGTCAACAGGAGTCCAACCCTCTTTTCTTCTGTGCATGCAAGTTTAGCATTGCAAATATTTACCCAATTAGACAGTTAGCTCCACCCGAGTAGGAACAAACAAAAACAACTGCTCATAGCATTCCAGAGAAACAACACAGCACAAGAACAAAGACTTCTGCATGCAAGCACAGACCACCAGCTAACCACGGAACACCAGCAAAACCAGCAGACTCTTAAACGTTAAAAATTAGGGCCAAGTTCTCTTTGATAACCACAAATCTTCATGCTGCTGATTCAGACATATGGGAAGTGTTCTGGCTGATTTTTCCAGCTGAGATTCCTCCAGTGCATGTGAGAAAATTAAATACATATTCAGTGGAATAGATGCCCAGGCTGGCTGATGAGAAGACCAATAGCTTCTCAGACGGGATTCACAGACTTTCTGGCTTCTCAGACAAGACACAAACCAATCACCTTGAGATGTTATGTATGGGTTTCTTCTGTTTTTTTTCTGACAGGGTTACTGGATTTTATTCCTGGTGGTTTTTGCTCTTGCCGGATGTGGGACATTAGCAACAAGTAACACCCAAGAGGTTAATGCCTGTCTGCCCTGAGACCTTTGTGCAATCAGCTTCCAGCCTCTGCAACAGACCTGAAGGCACCAACCCCATCTTTACAAATGTCACGAGCACCTGACTTTGTGAGGCAATTCCCAAACAAACCTGGACAAACAGTTGAAACCTGCCCGCGTTGCACCAACAAACCACTCTAGGAGAACAGGGTAGAAACACACAGCTGCCCTCTGACCCCACAGCTTGGATCTATCCTTCCTTCCTTCCCTCTAAATAAAGAAAGCAGAAGCTTTTGCTATAGTCAGAGGACAGAACTGGGCACCTCCCAAGGCCAGCCCAGACAAACTGGGATCTCAGCTGCCTCTGGGGGTACTATTTCCTCCTGCTCTCTCCAAGGGCAACCAAAAGCAACAGCTACTAACTTCAGCACCATTACAGGTGTTAATTTGAGCAGAGTGGTCACAGTGCATGATCCCGAACCAAGGCTACTGTTACCCAACGTGTTCTGAACTTCTTCAACACTCTGCATAAGCAACATCCCAAAATATACCCGAATAAGCAAGTGAAGCTGGCAGCATCCAGCTCAGATCATTAACAAGGTTAAATCTGCCTAGCATTTGATTTGATCTGTTAGTAGTGCCTGTAAACACAGTAACATTTACAGTGGCATATTTGAAGTTGCTGTGTAAGGTCCAATCCTGCAGTGCAATGATAGCAAGACTTACATTAGTGTATAGCTACAACAATTTAGCACCTAATTAGTCGTTTGAGTTTGCATGGAAGTGGCCTGATCTCATTATTACAAGTGTGTCCTCTTATGAATAAAAGCTGAAGGGTTTGGCTTTGCATAAATACATTTTTCAGCATAACCTAGCTTCAGCAGTTTCTAAAGTATCACTCCAGGCAAAGTTGCAGGCTTCCCATATGCTGCACATTTTTAACATTAAGTTCAGCTCGGCAATCTGAAACCACGTCTGACAGCAATTTTTCCCACCTAGGTACAGTGAGATGCATTTAAGAGCACTGATGTAATCCCTGACATAGGAATCTGAAGATTTTGCCTGAAAAACAGCAATATTTACAGTACTAATCATGAAGCAACACGTAAGCCACGCTTTTGCACCACATTATTATGCAGTAGCACACCTGCACCTTCTCTCTCTCTGATGCTTTTTTTTTTTCCCCCCCATTATCCTGCTTGAACCCAAGACAGCTCTCTGAATATATATTTCAACAGAATGATGGGGAAAAAATTCATAGGTAGGTTAGCTCCACATTTTCACATTTCCAGGATAGTAGCCTGGAAGAGGCACTGGCAGTACTTGGGCACCTCCACTGACCTCTTTCATGTAGTCATCATGTTGTCCTTGCACATAAACTTGGATCTACTTAAAGGTGGAGTTTTCGGGGGGAGGGGGGTTTTGTGGGGTTTTTTTGGTTTTTTTTTTTTTAAAGCAGTGTGAATTGGGCAGAACCCTCCTATGTGAAAGGCTCTGCAAGTTGTTTTCCATAGGAGAGGAACAGCTCTAAAGCTCTTGGCCCTTGTGCTCCTGAGTTGAAGGGACACGAGGATGCAGAGACATAACCAGAGTGTGTGATACTGAGTCTATTCCTGGTAGCCACTGCTCTGCTGTTTATGGTCATTGCCATGGTAAAGATGGGAAAGCAAAGGGCAGAGCCGAGGATTTCTGATCTGATTTAGACCCTGACCACCTCATCAGACTGCAGTGAGGCTGCAGCCAGGTTCCCTAGGTGGGAACAGCCCTTCTGTGCAACAAGCGAGGGGAGTTTGGGAAATGAGGATGCTGCAGAGCTGCTTCCTGTCCTCTGGAACTACTCGAGCCGAGTACCTGCAGTGTCACTGCATGTCTCCCCTGCTGCAACACGATGAAATCTAACACCTGAAGCAAGCTGGAACACCACCTTTGTGGGGGTTTCATGTTTAACCCTATAAACTAGCACATGAATTCCAGAAGCATCTTCCTCAGGCGCATACAAGAGTAACTGGGAGGGTTGCCTGCCTTAGAGGAAAAGTCCTGGAATTAAGTGTCATAAGAAGAGGGATGTAAGAGGAAGACAGCTCACAGTGCAATCCTCAAGAGAAGCTCCTTTTTATCCTGTGTGGGATAAAATCCAAAGTCACCAAACAAGTGAAAATCATTTAATCTTAAATCAACCATGGACACACTTGCCTGAACACACACCTTGGAGGTGCCTTTTTGCAAAGGACTGATGTTATGTAAGGATTGGTGATAGAAATGTGTCTAGTTTTCTTCTTTATGCAAGCAATACTTCCATCAAGAAGTAAACACATTTAAAAGACATCTTGTTTGGTGGTTTATCACTATATTTCTGTTTATTTCACCCATTTAGGTTTTGGTCTTTAGTCTATCATGACTCAGACTACTATTCTAAGACACAGGCCAGCCCCTCAGATGACACTTGACTAGAAACTCCTTTAAAAAGGCATTTCAGTCAGTAATTTTACCCTCAAGGAAACCTGGTCCATAGTGCCCTGCTTTTTATGTCATAACTAATGTTAAAAAAAAAAAAAAAAAGGAGATTGAAGCATCACTTCCAATCAGTATCTTAAAAGGTCTGGACATAGTATAAATAAATGTATAAATGTAAATATAGAAAGATTAGAACATCAACAATTTTAACCACACCTGGACAGAACAGCTTGCCTCAGTAATGATGCCCATGCCAGCCTCACAAACCTGCTGTCCTCACCAAAGTAGTAACTTTTTCAGCAACATAACCAACAAACAGTATTTTCTCATAATGAAGTTAAAATTAAATCACCGTTTTGAATACCAAGTATGAACTCAGTGAACTCTCTGCTACATAAATATGCAGAACTATGGTGATGAATGAAGTCAGAAGCGAGGCAAAGGCACTGCCTTTGTGTCAGGACAGAGGTTCATTGACAGGGAGTCAGTGCCCACAGCTGCATGTGGGATGTTGCTTGGCTAATTATATGATAGTTCTTACATGGATTTATAGACATTTGAAGACTGCAGCCTGCATAGAATTGTTCTTTCTGTTTTGTTCTGGTAAAAGAAAAAGCAGCTAGAGAAACATCGGCAACTCAACCAAAAACCTCCAATTAACATTTGTCGTATGCCCACTACAATATTATTAACTACATAAAGACAGGGCTTTGTTCTGATATCTTAGCGTTTAATTTCCATGTTCAAACTCTAACTATCGTTCCTCACCCTCAGATTATGTAAAAGCAGCCAAGTTTTTAAGCTCTGCTCACCGTGGGTGACTCACGTTATTATACACTAACCACCAACACACTTTGTTTTTCCCCTTTGTTTTACACGCCTGAAGTGCTCTGGCTGGAGTTTGCCTTGTTCAGAGCTTGTACCTTCTGCACCCTGCTATCCCACCCTGTAATCACTCCCTGTCCTTCTCCTTTCAGCTTTTAATGAGCTCCTGCTGCACTGGGGCTTGGGCAATCTCACAGAGCTGCCCTACAGAACTCGGCACACACCGCTCACCTCTCGGGTGCTCTGACCCCTGAGAAGGAACCAGGACATCAGTGGCAAGCAGTGTCTGTCCTCCACTGGGACCAGTGTTATTTAATGTCTTCATTAATGGCATAGACAGGGGGACTGGGGGCAGCCTCAGCAAGTTTACAGATGACACCAAGCTGAGTGGTGCTGTGGCCACACCTGAAGGACCTGGATGAACTTGAGCAGTAGCCCACAGGAATCTCCTGTGGTTTAACAGCCAAGTGCAAGGTGCTGCATCTGGGTTGGGGCCATGCCAGTAACAATCCAGGCTGGAGGATGAACACATCAAGAGCGATTTGGGGGTGCTGGTGGGTGAGAAGCTGGACATGACCTGGCCATGTGCACTCACAACCACATCCTGGGCTGAACCCAAAGCACTGGGGGCAGCAGGGAGAGGGAGGGGATTCTGTCTCTCTGCTCTGGTGAGACCCCACCTGCAGTGCTGCATCCAGCTCTGGGGTCCCCAACACAGGAAGGAGGACATGGACCTGTTGGAGCAGCTCTGGAGGAGGCCACCAAGATGATCAGAGGGATGGAGCACCTCTCTTACAAGGAAAGGCAGAGAGAAGTGGGATTGTTCAGCCTGCAAAAGAAAAGTCTTCAGGGTGAGCTAATTGTCAGCTTGGAGTACCTGAAGGAAGCCCACAAGAAAAATGGAGACTTCTTACAAGAGACTGGAGTTACAGGACAAGGGGGAATGGCTTCACCCTGAGTGTAGGTTTAGATTAGACAGCAGGAAGAAATTCTTTATTCTGAGTGTGGTGAGACACTGGCACAGGCTGTCAAGGGAATCTGTGAATGTCCCATGCCTGGAAGTATTCAAGGACAGATTGGATAGGGCTTTGAGCAACCTAGTCTAGTAGAAGGTGTCCCTGTCCATGGCACGGGGCGGGAACAATATGATCTTTAAGGTCCCTTCCAACTCAAACCATTCAATGAGTCTATGATCTGCAGGCTTTGCTACAGGTTCCTGAGAATTCACACAACTACACTGGAGACCTCTGATAAAGCAAAGAACTCAGGATGACAGACTGCTGCTGATGTCGAAAGATTTTTTGAGCTCTTGTACGCAGGGTTGGCATGGGGAATCAAACAATGAATGTCACTAAATCCTTTTAAGGAGACACAGGAGATTAAGGCTGAGCATATGACTGGAAAGGTTTCTATTCTCTGTATCAATAGGAGAAAGTCTTGAAGGTGAATAAAGTCAAAAAAATCTCCAGTGAAGCAGAGGGAGAGCAGTTTTATGCATAAAACAGGCCTTGCTCCGTGGTTCTCCACCAGTGCCTTTTGAGCTTTTATCAGCAGACAGCTCATGTTTTGATCTGGTTTAAGTAGGGAGAAAAAGAAATTGTCCAAGTATCCTAAACTTCCCACATAAGAGGCCCATGAGACAGCCCTCATGAGGCAAGCATGTTGTCAGATTCCAGAACATCACAGAGTTTAATGCAGAAAGTGTGAAAGAACAGGTGAAATTATTTATTTATGTAATGAGTAGCAATGCTGAGTACTTAGAGATTCTGCTGCCTTTGCTAAGGGATGAGATAAAAATAACGATGTCATTAATCTTACAAAGACATGTGAGCGCTTCTTTCCAGAAATAACCGTTAAGCATAAAATTTCAGGCATTAATCAAAGCGTGCTGAGGCCTTACCTTCTTTAGGATTCCAAAAAAGAATTGCAAAGCAACAGGACTGTAAAGCAACACGAACAAAAGGGGCATTTAACCTTTATTCTAAGTGGGTAACTTCCAGGAAAGTATGCTCAGGGACAGATTATTGGCTAGTGGAGATTGGCACTGATTCTGCTGGTTTGAGCAAGGCTGCAGCAAGTTTTACCCTCTCAGAAGTTGCTCTCTGCCGTCTGAAAGAAACCAGGAAGAAAGAAGGGCACCAACAACATGATATCATGAATATGAAAAAAAAATGTATAAAATATTCAAATAAAATACTCTGCAGGAAGTAGCAAAAGAGACATACCCAAGAGGAAAGGAAAAATACAGGATTAAAAAAAAAAAAAAAAGAAAGAAAAAGCATATGAGGTTCTTTCAGGAAGGAAAATTAGCAGATGCAGCACTAGGGAATGTAAACTCTGTCCAAATACTGAGAATATGGGCAGGATTCAGGGGAAGAATTTAAATACAGAAAGATATTTTTTCAAATAAAGTGGAGATGCAGCACAAGCAAGGATGAATTATGGTTTTTTTCCCATAGGCCAAGTCCAGGAAGAGATTTCCTACAAAGATGAATCATTTTATCTCAGATCCACAGTCCTGTTGATAAATCTCAAAGTGATTCACCAAGAAAGAATATTTCCCAGGGAATGAGTTGTAGCCCTTATTTAGAGCTGCCGAAGGTGTTGCTTAGTGGTCTGGGGATGCAGATAAATTGTCTGTGTCAATTCAAAGCTCGTACACGTTTGCCATGAGGGGAAGTGTTACATCTGCCTATGATTTCCTGAAACAAATCAAACGTTTCTGCAGAGGAACCCATAAAAAGCTGACAATGTATTAAGGCTGTTTTCTCTCAAAACAGTTGACTCAAACTTTTTCTGCAGATCCAACTGGGTCAGAAAAAAAACCCCAAAAACAAATGAAGAAAGAGAAATACATTGTGTCTTTAAAAATCTGACAGAAGAATCCAAACAATTTTAGCGGATGAAACTAAAACCAAAAGCTGTTTCAGTACAATAAACAGCAATGGAAACTGAGCATTTACAATTCCCCATATAGAGGAATATATATATATGTATATATATGCACACCTCAGTTCAGCAGTAAAGTCTGCAAGACATTAGTGGGGTGATCCCAGTTGGCATTAAGAGGAAAACACTGGGCTCATCTGTCACTTCCAACAGTGGCACTAACAATCTCTCCAGTATGTTTTCCAAAGGCACTTTGCTCAGCAGGATCAGCTACGCTAACTCTTTCCACCCCAGCTAGAAATGAGCAGAGATCAGAAAGGACAGGCATATCCCAGGTTAATTTTATGTTTCATTATGTGCAGAGAAGACCTGGCTCTTTCCATATCCTCAGCCGATTTCATGCATTTTATTTGCTACCTTTAACACATCAGTGAAAGACCACTGGAGGCATCACTGGCACCTCCACTGAACACAGATCCTGGATCATCTTTCTGCCCATCACGGGCATGGCTAACAGCTATTCCTAAATCCTCAGTGCCGTCAATTGGGAAGCCCTTGGGTCCCATATTCCTTCCAAGTGTAATGATGGCACACCTCATATGAAAAGAAGATCTCATAAACAAGGAGCCCAGCTATTCCTTCTGTGTACACCAGCCTCTCACGAGTCCTGGAGAATCGGTGTCTTGAAAAGGAAGCCTGGGAGTTGAGTCCTGCTCTGTGTACTCATTTCTTGGCACAGAACTCTACCATAATGTACAGCTCACACTTAACCACCCCTGACAGGCCTCTTCCCAAACCCTTGCAGAGTCCACAGGGCGAACTTGTATTTCCCTGGTTTTTGTTATTTTAGTCTGGGAGGACTGTGACCCGAGCTTTGCCGGGGCTGGCAGAGCAGCTGCTCATGCTGTCAGGGAACAGTCAGGAGCCTGGGATTCTCCGGTCACCCCATGGCCGGTCCCTGACGCAGAATCTGGCTTTGGCACCATCATCTTACGGAGTCACGGGCTTGGCAGGATCCCCTTACACCATTTTAGAATGATGACAGAGATCACCGATCCCTTCATCTTCAGGAGGCACCACAGCAGACGCCTCCAACCTTCCCCACTAGTAAGTGCCACCTCCCAGAGGGACACGCAGCACGCTGGGCAAACACACAAGGGTGGGCTGCAAAAAGGCCACCGACACCTGGCTTTAAGATGAGACTGGAGAGTTTCAGGCTAAACAGAAAAAAAACCCCATCATTTCAAGGGTGGCCAGGCATTGGGACAGGTTGCCCAGGGAGGTGGCGAAGCCACCCTGGAGGTGTTTAAGACTTCGTCCCGACCTGACACTGGGTGACGTGGCTGAGTGGTTGAAGGGCTACTGCGGTGCCACTGGCTTGGCAAGCAGGAGCCGATGATCTCAAAGGCCTCTTCCAACCTTGACCGTTCCACTCCTCCACTCCAGCGTCCCCCCCGGCCGGCTCCTCCATCCCCTCCCGCCCGGGGGCGGCGCGCATCCCCGGCGCGGCCCCTCACGGCCCCTCACGGCTCTTCCGCCGCGGCGCGGGCGGAGCGGCGGGCCCGGG
>VWZN01011062.1:33561-49739 GCA_013396955.1 Regulus satrapa | reverse complement strand
AGCCCCAGCCCCTCTCACCAACCCCAGCCCCTGTCACCAGCCCGCCCCTGCCCGCTGTCCCTTGCTCACTGCCCCTGTCAGTTGCCTTCTCGCTGTCCCTTTCACCTGTCACCCATCTGTCACCCGGCCCCTTTGTCCACTGCCCCCATCACCTGCTTGCTCTCAGCACCTTGCCCGCTGCTCCTGTCCCCTGCCTGTCCCCTGTCCCTCGCCCCCTGCCCACTGCTGGGTAAATACCACAGAGGGCTCAGGCCACAGTGTGGCTGTCACAGCAGCTGGCACATACCTCAGGCTTTATCATTCATAACCCCCCCCCAGTCCATATCTAGAATAAACAAGGTTTTGGTGAAGGATTGGAGGATTAAAAAGTAGTTAAATTTTAGGAAATAAACCCACTGTAATAGTTTTTTATTTACATTGAAAGTACTTTAAATGACTCCTGTGTATTTTTGTTTAATGCAGTTATGTGATGTCTGTTTGTATCACACAGTGAAGGGGGTATGAATGATAAACCATAAACCTGAATGAATAATGAGCTGTGTAGTAAAAAGGATGACCTGGGATGCTCTCCAGTGAGAGTTCTTATAGTCCTGTCACAGTTGGATTAAACTGTGGAATTTAGCTGTTATCATAAGGCCAAACTCCTGGTAGCTGGCAGCAGAGTGGTGAAGCTGTTTCAGAACACGTCTGTCTTGGAATAAATAGTATGTTTTGCAGCTTTCTTAACATAGAACTTATTACTCTCAGGAGTTTAAGGGATAAGAAAAAAGAGAGAGAGCAGAAAAGGGAATTAATAAACACAGAAGTTGCACTCAGTAAAAGTAGCACATCTAACCCTGAAGCTGGTGCCAACACAGGGAATTGCAGTCCTTAGAAGAATGAAACTGGTGTTTGTGCTGGCAACTGAACTAACACTAGCCTATGTTTTTCTTCTGCAATCAACTTTCAGACTGATAAGGTTGAAAAATGCTTTATGGAGATAAAAACTTCGTCTGGATAATCGTAAGAGTAGTTGTTTTCCCCTGATATAAATAGACTGATAGCAGCTGCTTGTTTAAGTTCAGCTCTGCTTCTCTTTGGTATCAAAATTCATCTGACATGGACAGGAGCACCGGGCTGACTTACAGCCCAGCAGAAGGAGAGAAAGCAGCTCTGCTGACAAACTTCTAATTCCAGGCAAATATTGAATTCAGAGCCTGATTCACAGCTGATGAATCATGTTCATAAAGCTGTCAGCCCTGCACGTGAGCAATAAACACAGACTCCACTCCTCACAAAGCTTTTATTATGCTTTGCTTTTATTGGTACAAGCATTTGCTCGGGATGTCAAATGACAAATCTCTTTAAACAAAAGGGAGCTTCTAGTCAGATCCCTTAACAATGCAATATATACTTAAAGGTTCAAAGAGAATACTTCTTTTTTAGAGCGGGGTTTTTACTTCTCCAAAGTAGAAAAGGCAGGTAACAATTGTCTTTTCTTCATCAGGCTTACAGTAGCGTGATGAGCACCTCGCCGCTTTCTCAAGCGCTTCGGTGCCAAGCTAAGGTGATACTGGAGGGATCCTTACCTAGCACCTGGTACAAGTGGTGTCCCTTCTCTTGCAGCTGTGGTGGGCCTGCTGTACCCCTGCATCGACAGCCACCTCGGGGAGCCCCACAAGTTCAAGCGGGAGTGGGCCAGCGTCATGCGCTGCATCGCCGTCTTCGTGGGCATCAACCACGCCAGCGCTGTATCCTTCCCCTAGGGTTTGCTCCGTGTGCCCCCTCCCCCAAACTGGCTCTGCCACTCGGGTCTGGGGGGAAGAGTTGCCCAGGTAAGGGTGGTGCTTCTGTTCTGGGGGCCCTGCCGGGCTGTGGCTGCTGTAACGTGCACAGCGCAGCTTGCTTCAAGGGTTAGGGGAGGGATTGAGGGATTGACATCGTGTCTTGTCTTGTTTAGCTGCAAGCAGGACAGCGTAAGTGCTGTTAGTTTAACCTGTGTCTTGTCCACACCTAAAAGTGATCACAGCTAACTGGTGGTGTGCCAGTGAGAAGCACAAAGTAAGAGTGTTCTTTGTGTTAAAATGTGGTGGCTTGAGGGAAAAGTCAGCCGGATTACCCAGATTACTTGAGACAAAAATCCAGCAAAGTTAAATGGTTTAAAAAGTATCATATTCTCTAGATGCTCAGTGTGACAGAAGTTGATGTTGACTTTGCAGTCATGCTTCAGTCAGGTTAACAAGAGCTATGATTCCTTGGCAGGTCTGAAAAACAAATCCTAAATGTATTGTATTTAACGATAGAGAACTGTGCTCACTTTCAGTTTGAGTTCTCCCTTGTTCAGTTTCAGCAAAGGGATGTCTGCAGACTTAAAAAGGACTGTCCTTAACACCTTTTTCCAGAAACTAGACTTTGCAAACAACGTCCAGCTGTCCCTGACTCTGGCAGCCTTATCACTGGGGCTATGGTGGACATTTGATCGTTCAAGAAGTGGTCTCGGACTTGGAATAACAATAGCCTTTGTAGCAACACTGATAACCCAGTTTCTTGTATATAATGGTGTTTATCAGTAAGTTACGCTTCTAAAATACTATTTCAATTCTTCTTAAAAGTCTTAAAATTCTCCTTTTTTCTTAACTAAAAGCATGGGTGCACATGAACTGGAATTTAGTTGTTAACATATTTGGCACATTCTTATAGGGAGATGTTTTGTTGGTCTGAGGTAGTGGTCCACTTGTTCCAAATGCTCAGATTGAGAACTGGGGGTGGGAGGTGGGGAGCAGATGAATTGGGATGTGTGCTGAAATGGTAACACCTTCAGAAAACTGAGCTTCTACTGGCTCTCAGCAGAGTGAACTTCTAAACTTTACTGGCTAGGACATGGGAGTTTAGAAGCTTATGAAATTTCCAGACTTTATTTGGTCTCCCAGTTTCCACCTCCTCTGTTTCTGCTTTAGTTTTGTTTCAGCCCAGAGAAAGAATTCTGTAGCTTTTGGTTAACAGTATGTAAGATAATGAAAGTTACTTTCTCTAACTTTATAACTTATTTCCTTTTCTTTTCCTTTTTTTCTTTACTAGGTATACATCCCCAGATTTCCTTTACATCCGTTCTTGGCTTCCATGTATATTTTTCTCAGGAGGTGTGACTGTAGGAAACATAGGACGCCAGCTGGCTATGGTAATTACTGCATAATTAGTAGTTTTCCTAACAATCCAAATGCCTTCCATTGTTGTTAGTCCAAGAACAAACTATGCCTTGAAGGGTATGACTCACAAACTGACAGAGTTAAATAGATGTATTCCTAAGAGCTGAACTGCAAGCAGACAACCTGTGTTGCCAGTAGAGTGGGTATTGTCTTAGTAAGTGTTTGAATAGCTTTTGTATTTAACTTTTTCCAGCAGCCTAAATAAGACTGGAGCCAGTACATTGCTCCAGCTCCATCAGTATTTATAATTAACATCTAGGGTAGCTGGAGAACTGAGACACTGCTGGGCCTTCTCTAATTATTCGTGCACAAAAGTATACATAGGGAAATGTCCCTATATAGCATCAAATTCCACTGCTCCAAAATCAAATATTCTCTTGCTGGTTACTTAAAACATGATTCAGGTATCACTCCATATATTCCATATATGGAATAATATAAATTGCTGTCGTGTTTGCCGGGTTCTTAAGGAATTATTTCCTTGTGGTACACTTGGCTTTGTGTTTGCACATCAGCCTAAGGCTTGGTTGTGAAAAGTGTTCTAACACTGATGGTTAATAATAATTAATATTGTGTTGATTTAGCTTCTGTCTTTGCTATGTAAGTCCTGTATCCTGGAAAACATCCTTCAAGTATTTAACTCTCCTAAGGCTGCTGTGATATAAATTTTTATTAAAGGAAGGTCATTTGAGGTTCTTTAAAACACAAGTTCACTACTCCCCCTTCAAATTCCAGTGATGCATACAGTCTGCATTTGGGTTTATTTAGGAATGTGTGTATGAGGGGAAGAGGAAGCATAATTTCTCTTTTTAAGTGAAAACCATGCATTAACTGAATTCTATTGAAGCTTTAGTATTGCAGCTGTCTCAAAATAAAATTATAGTTGGTTTTATGCTACAGTTCTGTATTTCACCTAGTGCTTCCAGTTGCTTTACTGCTCCTGTTAGAAAGCAGATGAAGGGAGCCTTCAACTAGAAAAAGCTAAAATGAATTTAAACATACAGAACGTTTTTCCTTCGATACAATTTCACCTGGCATCTCACCTGAATGTAGTTAAAATCAACCTGTATGTACCCTGCCTGCAGCTTTTCTGTCAATCTTGTCATCTCCCTTGTAAAAGAAGGGGAAAGTTGGCAATGCAGAGCTTTTTATCCTGGTTATTTAGAGGTATCCTCTCATGTGTTTTACATTGCCATTACTTAGTCGGGAAAAACTTGGAGAAGTGCAACATTTTCATAGGAACCCTTCTGCAAATCACTGTGAAGCATTCTGTGCTGGAAATCCAAATAACTAGAGGCTGTAATTCAGTCAACCACTTCTTTCTTCTGTAGAGGTAATTCAAAGTACCAGTCTGTTTTTCAGCCATCGTGGATGTGACAGGAAGATGGAATGTAGCATTTTTTAACCCATACTTGAATAAAACAGTCATTTCTTTAGCTCTGTTTTGCTGCAGCCCCTGAGCTATTTGCTGCATGTGACAGATACCTTATGGGTTGGTCCAGAGTAGAAGGTGGAAATGAGTGAAGTTGCTTTGCTTTTTCATCAGCCCCTGTCTAATTTTCCCAGTTAGAAGTGAAAAGTGCAATGAAAAAAGTCCCTGAGACATCTCCTCCCATGATAAATGTTAGCTGGGAGGTGCTTGCTGCTCACCAGTCACTGAACTTAAAGGAAGCTCCCATGTACTGACAGAGTGCAGGGTGACCTTTCAGCAAACCTGCTGTTGGCAGAGACTTTGGGGTTTTGTTTGGCTTGTTGGGATTTTTTTTGCTACCAGCTTGGGGATAAAATCCTGTGTTTTCTTTCAGTAGCTTTGCTAGCAAAAGAAGAGGGGAAGGTGCTGCTGCTGCCATCAGTTTTTTCTGCTCGCTCAGTGCTCATCAGCTGTGTTAAGTGGGTGGCAGCACTTCATTTTGAGTTGTGACCCATATTCTCAGCATCTGACAAATTAGGGTGGCATTCTGAACTCGGGCCACACAAATATCCATTGTGTACTAGTGCTAGAGGCTGGAGAACTGAGAATGCATTCAGTACTTGAAATTGTATTTGCATTTTGACCTTAGAAAGAGAACATGTTACAAAGTTTTGTTTCCAACAAAACGTTGGTGAAATTTCTAATGGTGGCATATCACTGGATTCCATACTGGAAAAGGGACTTAACAAGAAATTGGTGAGTCTCTGATACCAGGCCTTTGACTGGAAAATAAAGTGACTTGTGGTTAAAGGCAGTTTGAGAAAGGGCTGTTGAAACTGAATTAATGTCCATTAAGTGAAACATTATGTACCTTCTGCTAAGAAATAAACTGAGACAGAGAGGAAAGATAGCAAAGTCTTGTAAAAAGTAATGCAGTTGGCAGACGGATTTTTCAGGTGCACTGATTGAGGCAGTAAACACCCATAGTGATTTTAATTTTTTTTTTTCCCACAGTTAGGGAGCACATCCTCGTTAAGCTTTTATAAGAAGCCATACTTGCTGGGTCATTGTCAGCCTAACTGGAGTTACTTGACTATTCAATAATTGAAAATACTACATAATGTAGTTACTTATCAGATGGCATTAAAACCTAACATGTGTTTGATGTTTTTTATCCATAGGGTATTCCGGAGAAACCACACAATGACTAAGCCTTTGAAGAACACCCGGTGCCAGTGTGAAAGCAACATTATGAAGACGTGTTCCTTTTAAAAACTGAAGATTATTTAGAAGAAATAATCTCTTTATGGGCTCACTGCACAAATGACTTGTGGGAAAAAAAATATTAATCCACTCTTAGAATAGCCAAGTGAAATTAACTGCTTATCTTGAAATCTTACCCTGATTTACCGCATAAGCATTTGCGTATGGCTGTTCTCTGGAAGAGTTTTAACACCAAGTGCATACAACTGTTCAGGCTAAGTGGCAGTTTTCCAAGTATTAGATTCCACTGTAAGTTATTGAATCAGCTGCCGTGTTTTAAAGCCTTGAAACTGAAATTTAATTACAAGCTCTTGTATCAGTGCCCAAAGGAAGTAGATCGATGGTGCTTAACAATGATGAAGTATGGTTTAATAGGAATAGTATTTATCCAAATCTTTAAAAGATAGGGTTATTTAAAAATAAGAGTGATCGAAACAGATTAAAGGCATTGCACTAATGCTTTTAGGAGTCTTATGAAGGAATCATGCCCTTACTTGTAATGCTGCATTAAGTTTCTGTCTTTGACGGTGGAGAGGGTTTGAGGGATGAGAGGTTGGAAGCCTTAGTTTGGAACTTCTAAATTACTTCAGTACGAGAAGTGAACACTGGAGACAATCTTGTTCATACGTGAACTTTTATCAAGAGATTCCGACTGGAAATTTCATTACTCCTGAGGCTTGCAGTTAGATTTGCAAGAATCAAGTTCTGGCTGCAATTCAGCAAGAAATCTAAGTGTGTGTGATTACCCCTGCTTAATATTAGACACCTGCTTCAGTGTCTCACCAAAGTACATTTTAAGTATCTCAAATGTCTGGTGTCACTGAAAGAACATGCATTGCATGTCAGTGCTTGGCCATCAAGCACGTGCTGCCCCCAGCTTCTTCAATTTGCCATTTCCTCCTAGAACTTTAAATCTGTCCTTTAAATCTGGGTTTGGGCTGAATTAGAAACTGATTAGAAACAGAATTTGGCCTCAAATGTGATTTAAACTGTATGTGAAGAATAGCCAACAGCTTGTTTTCTCAGTTCAGTTTCTGAAAGAGATCACTACTTATTTTTACACAACCCTATAGAACTTGCAATCTGTGATTGCCTTCTTAAAAAACAAAAAGTGCTTATGTCACTACATTAAACATTTGGTGTTTCTTAATACATAGTTCTGGTGAGCACAACGTATTCCTTTGATAGCTTAGACCACAGGAGACCTAAATAGCAAGTATTAGGTCTTAAAAGTTGAAGTGCAATGTACAGTAAGTCTGAGCCTCAAGTTCTCTTCAACATCGATCATTTCTTATGAGAGATTAAAGAGAAAAGGGTTCTGAGTTCATTTCAATGCTGCATGGAGTCAAATGGAGCAATAATTTATTTAACTAGTAAAGCTAGTTTTGTTGTATCTTACATTGAACCCAAATTTTTAGAAATACTCCAATTTTGTGGTTATGGTGTACTTGTAAACTTTTAAGGATTTGCCTTTTTGTATTATGCAATTTTTTGTTGTTGTTGTTGTGTTCTTTTCCAATCTTACATGGCTTCAGTTATAGTTAGAGGCATCAGTTAAAGGTTGAACCATCAACACAGAAGTTGAGGCCAGGTCTGTGTTCTGGCTGTTTTCACTCTTCTAAGGGAATGCTGGCAACAAAAGTTCAGCACAAAGTCTATACTACGGAGCAGACCCCAATTCTGAACTTCCTGTGGTGTAAATCAAGAGCAATTTCATTGGTATAAGATCCTTCCTCGAATGTTCAGAACCTAAATAATCAAATTTTATAGAACTACTTGAAGAGATTGGGGTGGTTCAGCTCAGCTGTTAGAGAAGCTGCTGCCTTGCTGGAGATACAGCTTTGTTACCATCTTGAAACCCATTTCAAAATCCTATGAAACCAGATGTAAGTAAAGCTGGCAGTGACCTCTATGGATGTTTGATAGAGAAGTATCTAAGTATTTGTAAAGACTGAAACTAAATCTGTACCTGTTAGAAATAATGCAGCCAAAAACGCAAGTCAAAAGTTCATTTTTTGCCAATACTTCTGAGTATCTTAACCAAAGTGATTTAAGTTTGGAAGAGGTGGGGAGGGGAGTGAAAAAAATTTGCACTATTCTGAATTTGAACACTTAAATTCTCATTCTTACTGATAAGTTTTCAGCGGTGTGTTTGGTTTTACACTTTTTTTACTATTAAAGTTTTAAGATCAAACCATGTTTGCCTTGGATTCTCTGTGCTCGCATTATGCAGGAATCTTTCTTGAGAAGGACAGTTGTTATGGTTGCATAACAAATATTCAGTCATGCATATGCAGTGGTTTAAAAAAGAAAAAAAAATCCTAAACTGAACTTGGCAAGATCAGCTTCGGCATGGGTCGTACAAAAAAGTTGAAGAAAAACAGCCTTGCTATTGTAGCAGGGAAGCAGAGTAAGTGTGTCGTGGTTTTGTGGCTTAAAGTACAGAATCTTCCTGCCATTGTCTTCCAAAATGCTGAAATTCATAGTCTGAAACAAAATATGGAGGTGGCAGGGTAAGCATGCAAATTCCCGTTGTGGTTTGGTTGTGTGCAGCAGGGATTACTGAAGTCTGAAGCATCTTGAGGAGTGCAAGATAAGAATGAGCTGCTAGGGCTAAGCAACTCTAATAGCAGCTTGCAAATTTAGACCCAAAGTCTTCAATTTTATTGCACTTAAGTGGCTATTTTTCAGAAGTTTCCTTTTCAGTGGAAAGAATAGAATGAATTTTTGGTCAGTTTTCAGTCGGCTTAGCTGAAGAAAGCTTCATTAGGCATTTCTTAACTATTTTAGCTTAAATACCCTGTGTTTGTGTAACTTCAGTGTAGCAGCTGAGGAGGTGTTAACAGCTCCAGTCTGGGGGCCCACGATCTCCAGGTACATTGATTTCCCTGAAACTGCACTCAAATTTTGTGAAAAGGAATCAAATACATATTTTTATGTATGTGAATATATATATACAAATATATTTATACAAATAAATGTATAGATAAGTATATATGAAGAGAGAGAGATGTAAAAAGCTGTGAGACACAGCCTGATCTTGCAGAACTAAGGTATGATGGTCACCTTTTGAGTGAGGAACAGGTGTACAATATTATAAAGAAAAAAAAAAAAAAAAACCCTGAAATATTCTTCGCAGCAAGTGGGATGATTTGACGTGTGCATATTCCTGCAGATCCATCCTGTGGCTCGTGCAGCCTTTGGCTTTAATCATGGGGATTTGCAGGTGCTAAATTAGCCACAGGAGGGCCCATAGTCTGTTCTCTGAATGCAGCAGGAACATATTGAGATGAATAATGAAATTAGGTCTCAATTGCCTTTGCTGCACATCAGAGTAGCTCCAAAATTCATGAGAACAAAGCATTACATGCTGGACTAATTGAACAAAGCATATATGTGAGAGCTGATGGAGGGTCCTGCCTTGGAAACAGGTGAGAGGTGTTGGGTGATGGTGGGTTCAGCTAAAAGGCTAAGAAAGGCTCCTTCAGAGAGCTACTGGTGATTTCTCTGGGCAGTGAAATACCTCAGGAGCTGCTCCTTGCATAGTTTGGAGTCCTCTCCCTGTGTTTAAATCCTTACACTGAGCAGTGATAACGTTCTGCCTTCATGGGCTGCAAATGGGGACAGATGAATGGCATATGCAATAAAGCCACAGTCCTGTCCCTGTGGTAGGAGAGGCTGTAGATTGTGGTGGTGCTTCTGGCCTGCTCTGGTTAACTTTCAGGTGCAGAATTCAAAGTACATATGATAATTCCTATAAATAATGCATCGCTATCCAAAAACACATAAAAGCTTCGAGCTTTAGCCAGTTTTACTCCGTGAAATTTTTTGTTCGGCTGCAAATTATGCCTTCTCTATTTCATTAAATCTTGTTTGTCTGTTAAGCAGCTACACTGCTATTATACTTTTAGTAACTATCAGAGAAGTGCTACAGAGGTTACATAAACCTGCTGTGCTCCCTAAGAATTAAAACTTCAGCTACAAATCAGCAGAAATTAAAACCAGCCTACAACGCTTTCTCCCAGCTCGGTAGCTGGTATGGGGCTCCCTCTGGCAGCCAGGTGGGTGAGTGTCCCTGGGGTGTCCCTGCCATGGTTTGGGGCTGGGAAGGGGAGGCTGTGTGTCTCATGTGAATGCTCAGGGAGTTCATCCTTTTCCAGGTATGTTAGAGTAGGGGCCAAAGTAATTAAAGTAAGTGAACCTGGGCTCAGAAGAGAGTTGAAATGGGGCCACAGTAAGGGCTGGTGACAGAAAGGCTCACTGTGGTGCTCCTGGGGAAATGTGAGCTGTTCACATGTGACCGTGGGGCTCTGCTGGCTGTTCTGGATGCATTTTTGAGCATTTTGATACTGGAGAGATCACAGAATCATAGAAATGTTTGGGGTGGGACCTTAAGGATCTTCTGGTTCTGGTTCTAACCCTCCCTGCCATGGGCAGAGACACCCAGGTTGCTCAGAGCCCCACCCCACCTGGCCTTGAACACTGCCAGGGATGGGGCAGCCACAGCTTCACTGGGCAACCTGCGCCAGATAAAATCACCATTCACAAAGTTTGGGTCAGCTGGAACTCTTGTTACCACCTTGACATGCACTGGTGTGATTCTGACCTTTGAAACGTGGTCCGAGTTGTCTGACAGTGTAATGCTTCTTCACCGCTTCAAAAACCTAAGCCACTCTTGTTTATAGAAATGAAATGAGCAAATTCCATTTCCAAAAGTTCCTTCTGGCTGTTTTTAATGTTGCAGAAATGTATAAGGACATGTTGGTTTAGGAATTATCTTTCATTTTGGTAAACTGGCTTTTTTTTTTGCCCACTCCAAATTTTGCCCAGCAAGGATCAGACAGCATTGTCCAGAAATCTCTGGAGGTGCAGAGCTTGGGCTAAGGAAAAACCCCCAGGAGTACATACTCTGCTGACATAACCCAGCTCAAGCAAAATACACAGGACAAAAATCAAAACTCCAGGGGCTCTTTTGTGCAGCAGAGACCTTGTCCAGACAAGCAGGGCTGATTTATTTCTGTGCAGAGCTGTGCAGCAGGGAAATTCCTTGCAACCTCTGGCTTAAACATTTTTCCTTGCTTGGCTGAAGCGCACAGGCAGTGCAGTCAGTGATGTCCTCACCCCAGAAAGGATTCAAGCACAGCAGATTTGAGATGTAGCACAGGTGAGGTCAGAGGGACTGGAGATGTGCAGAGCATCCCGAGCAGCTCCAGGTCTGGAGTTCTGCTCCCAGCCATAGCAGAGCAGCAGAGACTGTCACTGCCAAGGGCTGGAGGTCAGACATGAATAATCCTCCTACCAAACCTCCCACAGGTCACCTTCCAAGCACCTTGCTTAAGGCTATTTTGGAACAGTTGAATAGGAGTGAATAAAAACATCAGCAAAAGAGCCACACTCAGTAGTAAGCACCTGAATTATCAGCTCAGTGGAAGAAGGTTGTAATGATGTCTAACAGCATAGCAAATCCTGATGATTTGACTCAAAATTTTAACAATTTGTTTGTTTGTTTGTTTGTTTGGCTTTTCATGCAAAGGAACCACCTGGTATCACCGGGGCAGATCCTGCTGCCACTGTTTAGCTTTTACTTCACCTTTACTCCCACAGCTTGTGAGTCCTACCACAGTGCAAATGGGTCTGTACTGAACACAGATTGAAGGTATAACTCGTGATGCTGTTGGTGGAACTCAACTGCAAACGATAAACATCCCCATAATTGTAGACACCTCAGGGTGTTCAAAGGCACCCCTATAGGCTGGTGGATTTGACACAACCTCCAAAACCGGCAGCTGAAGACCACAGAGAGGATGTGAGACATCTCAGAATCATAAAATCACTGACACTGGAATAACATTTAAGGTCATAATGGAATAACATTAAGGTAATGCAGCACTGCCAAGTCCATCACTTAAATCGTGTCCCTAAGTGTCTGTCTACACATCTCATAGAGACCTCCAGGGATGGTGACTCCCTGGGCAGCCTGTTCCACTGCTTGACAACCCTTAAGGAGAAGAAATGTTTCCTGATATCAAATCTAAACTTCCCCTGGCTCAACTTGAGGATGTTTCCTCTCATCCCAAACCAAAATGGCAGGAGGCTTAAGGTTTGAACCCTGTCTTTAATGTCCACTTATATGGGAACCAAAGACATCCATCAGTGCTTATGGTGAGAAAAACTAGGAGTTTGGGGTTTTTCCCAACAAGCAAACTTTGGAAGTAGACCATGAAGCCAGCAATGAGGTTACCTCAGGATCATCACACCCACAACTCACTGTCATGGGAAGGATCACTCTCCTGGAAGGTGCAGCCAAGTGATGGAAGCATGAATGCAAAGCTATGAGGTCAGTAGAACAAGTAGCCTCACACAGGAGCTGGGGACTGAGTCCTTCCCATCAGATCTGTGGTGGGATTTGGGGAAAGAACAGCTGCATTTGTCTGCCTGCTCCTTGGGTATGTTCCACCTGCTTATTTAAAGACAGGTCCAAGTGAGCCATCTGTTGACCTGGTTGAGGAATCAGAGCTTCCCACTAATTTCAAGATATTCTTACAGGTTATGAAAGACCTAGAAGGAAAGGAGAGATGGATAAAAAACGACAGTAAGAAGCTTTGCCTTAGAGGCACAGGTAATATCTGTAACAGCTGCTACACCCTATGCCTAAGCTGTTTGTTAAATGAATCACCCTGGCAAAAGAAGCATTAATAAAGGGAAGCGAAGATTGAACATCTGGAAAATAATATGGAAGGGAAGAATTTTCATATTTTGGAACTCCTTGCTGAGTGGGAACTGCTTGGGGAGACAACTCTAATTGCTTGTCTGAGAGAATGAAAAGTGAATCTATTCCCAGTCTGAAATCAGCACAGTCATTGTGTATTCCTCTCTGCTCTCCTGTCCCAGTGCCACAACTGTAACAGGGGGCCCTGACCCGCAAATATCAAGACAAGCTCTTCATCTTCTGCTCCTTGGCCAGACAGCAGTGAGCATCCACAGAGGCCCTGGTGTGCACCAGCCTCCTCAGGACCTGGGTTCAAGCTCAGAAGCTGTTTTCAGCAGCCAAGTAGAAGATGCACAGTCAAAATATGGTTATTCTGGTGGCACTTTATGTCTTGGTGCTGCTGGGTGGTTACCAGGACTCATTTGATAAACCAGCTTTTTTGCCTGAGGCTGTCAGGCTTTCCTGGCAGTGGCTGTGGGGCAGGAGGGGAGAACACCAGGCCTATTGCTGGGTGTTCCTGCTGTGCTTTGCAACCCTTTGATGAATACAGGGAGCTAGAGACATGGCCAGTTTCTCTCTCTACAGAAAAAAGGAGGTGGCCAACACAGAGCAGAGTCCTCTGTGCAAGCCCCTGGGGGTACCTTGTCCAGCAGGGCAAGGAGCTCTGCAAAAAGAGCTCACACCACAGTCTGAGTCAGACCCTTTGCATGATTTGACCCTGGAAACTGGGCTGGATGAAACTCTGGAGTGCTCTTGGGTCTCATTCTCAGCCCCGGTAAGGAGAGCCCAACCAGGGTACCACAGATCCCTCTGACAGTAGGATCCTGGGATTTTAGCACACACCTGGAAAACAAATTGTGCTGCAATACTTGTGCACTAACTGAGTCTGACTGGTTTTAGCTTTTCTGCTCACCATTTCCTGCTCACCATTTCTTCACAGAAGCAGCTGATAATGGTCATGGCTCTTCCATATTCCCTCGATTTTCTTCCACATTTCTCCCTGTTTTTCTGCCATCCTGCAATTCCTGTCTCTTGTCTTGGAGAAGCATCTCCTTCACTTAACACCTCAGACAGCACTGTACAGCCAGATCTCCATCCAGCAGAGTGTGTGGCAGCCCAGGGCTGGTTTCTGCACAAACGACTCCTGGGCAGCCACTTCCCAGGGCACGTATCCAGCAGGACACAGTGTGTCTGCAACAGGAGCACGGCGAGGGCACTGGGGAGGAGCAGCATTGAACCAGGGCTCTGCAGCAGGACAGGTGCACGGCTCTCTCATTTCAGCAGGAAAAAGTGTAAAAGACTTCTCAGTGTAAAAGTCTGAGCCACTTTTCTAAGCAAAGCCTAAAAGTAACTCAGCCACCCTCGAAACATGCTGCTCCCAGGCCAAGCTTGCACAGCGTTGCCAGTGGTGTGTCAAGCTCTTCCAAGCTTTTAATTTCCACCTGCAAAGGGAATTCCCATTATTTTACATTTCCAAGTTTTCCATTATTTTACATTTTCATTGGCGTAGGTGAAATACCAACCTGAGCACAGGGAGAGCTCTTAGGCATCCCCCTCCTAAGGTCCCCAGCACCGCCTGGCACACCCCAAATCTCACCCCTCTGGTGCCACTGAAGGGAGGACTTTGGACACCTGCCTCTTGGCTAGAGGAACACAAAACTTTCTGTAACTGGTTACTCCCATCTGCTTCTCCCTGATGCTCTTCTGGAAGAGCTGTGGGATCCTGTGGGAATCAATTTTTGCAGGCAGGGATGTGTCACCAGCCCACTGCCACCGTGTGGCATGGCCCTGGCACTTGGCAGGGCTCCGAGGGTACCAGGTCAGGGATGAAGAGAGGCAGCACCCCGGGCAGCCTTGGGTGCAGGGAGAGAGGAATGCCACTGGAGCACGGACAGGGAAGAGGCTGAAGCAAAGGGGGAAGGGAGGGGGGCTGGGCAGGCGCATTCCCAAACATCCACACAAGGATCCTAAAGCATAATTATGAAATTTTAAAAAACAACTTGACGTTATAATTATAACGGTTCCTGGAGGAGCCGCCTAATTGAATTCTAGGGTGTCTCGCTCTCATTGCAGGCACTAACAAGAGAATGGCTCAGCTTCCCTTGCAGCCTTCCCGGAGCCCTGCAAAGCTCGGGAGACACCCAACAATTCAATTATTGTTTCCCTCTGGAAAGCAGATCATTTTAGACACGCGGCCAGCTCTAATTACAAAGGAGAGGGGGGGAAAATTTCTTGTGTCCAAAATTATTTGACTCATTAAAAGGATTTACTTTCCGCCAGGCCTGAGGAGTTGAAGCTCTGGTGGAAGGATGGGAAGCGGAGAGGAGCAGCGGCTCTGGCAGGCAGGAGAGGAACCCCTGCCCTGCAGCAGCATCCCCAGGAGCCCATGCTCAGGGCTGAGCCCCTCCAGGTGCCTCTTTCCCAGGGAAAGCTGTTTTCCAGGGGGAAGGAAGCCGGGGCTCCAGCCAGGGGTGTTCGGACAGGCAGAGCTCATGGCAGACCATGAGCGTGTGAGGAGAGCAGCTCCCTCGCGGGGGTTTGGCAGGAGCAGGGCTGGGGGAACTTCCCTCCTCCCTGCTCTCCCCAGCAATGAAGGGCTTTTACTCAAAAGCTTCATTGTGGTGTTGTGTTTTGGGGTTTTTTTTTGGGTTTTTTTTTCCCCTCAGATTATTTTTAAATGCTCTTTTGTGGTGAAAGACGATTTTACATAGGGGAGGTCCCTTTTCCAATTACCATTAATTAACTCATCCGTAATAGGTTTTTTTATAGCCCTCCATTTCCTGTGGCAGGGAGAAGACAACGGGCAGGAGGCTGAGCTGCTGCTCTGCCCCAGGATCCATCAGGGCACTCCAACCCTCCCAAGGCAGCGCGTTAGAAGGGTTTGGTTTTTTTTTTTTTTTCTCTTTGGGCTTTTAAAATATTGTTTTTATAATTAAAGTAATGCCTTTGTAGGCTTTACAGGGGCAATGCTGCTGCCCAGTGTGGATGGCTTGGGCAAAGAAAAGCAATTCTGGGCAAAAGGCTCCCAGAACCACTCCATGCCCTCATCTCCAAATCCACGCCTCTCCTCCTCTCCACTGCAATGAAATGAATTCCAGCGTAATGTTTATGGTTAATTTGAAATCTAGCACTTGTTAGCTAATCCTGTTAGTAGCTTGCCAAAACAAGGGATCCCTTGTATAATCAGTAATTATAACAGGCATTTTATGTTAAATTATATCTAATAAGCAAGACAAAAAGATAGATGTGTTTCAGATGCAGATTTCCTCATTAGGAAAAAAAAAAAAAAAGAAAAAAGAAAAAAAAGAGGTAAAAGTCTTCTCCATGACGAAATTATATACCTAGAGGGGAAATCAGAAAAAAAAAAAATCAGGCACTGGGATGTGACAGCGCTTTTGGGATGTCGCAGCAGAGTGTCAGGGGTGGGAATTCGGAGCGGCTTCTGCGTCCCCGGCAGGACCTGACCCAGCCGGCCGCCNGGAGGAGGAGGAGGAGGAAGGGCGTGTGCAGCCCAGTCCGCCCCGCTCCGCACCTTTGCGCCGCAGGAGTGAGCGGGAGAGTCACAGTGAGAAGTGATGACCCCCACCCCCAAAACCCCCCCGAAAAAAAC
>VWZN01011062.1:9722-30167 GCA_013396955.1 Regulus satrapa | reverse complement strand
TTTTTTTTTTTTTTTTTATTTAGCCACAAAACAATGGAGATTGTCAAAGGGCCCCGGGTTGAGCTTTTCTGCGTGTTCACAAAGCGTTAAAGCTTTATCGAACAAACCGGCTCTGTCTGACCCCTGCCAGACAAAAGGCAAGCCCCGATTTCCTCCGCAGAGAAGAGGGGCAGAGAGGGATGTACAGTAGGGCTGGGTGGGCTGGGGCCACGGGGCGCCCCAGGGCAGGGGTGGGATGCTGCCCAGTTGCTGCCCTGGTGCTGCCAGTCCCGCTCCTTTTGGAGGTGCTGATGGTGCTGCCAGTCCCGCTCCTTTTGGAGGTGCTGATGGTGCTGCCAGTCCTGCTCCTTTTGGAGGTGCTGATGGTGCTGCCAGTCCTGCTCCTTTTGGAGGTGCTGATGGTGCTGCCAGCCCCGCTCCTTTTGGAGGTGCTGATGTGCTGGGCCTCATGCACTGGTGCCAGTGCAGCCAGGGAGAAGCAGTCTGGAGAGCTGGCATGGATTTTGGCAGCTCAGCCACAGGTCCTGGGTGGTGCTGCACCCACCTCAGCCAGCCTCAACTAAATGGATGTCCACCCACCAGGAATGGTCCTGGAGGGTTTGCATATTTCCTTGAGGTTTTGCACGAGCTACTCTGTTGCTCCTAAGGTCCACGTGGGTGATTTAATATCCCCACAGGGTTTTTTCCACGAATTTTGAATAAGATTGGCACTTGTGGTTGTTCTGGAGCTGGGCACCACCAGGGAGGCTGGGAACAGTGGCTAAGCATTAAAGGGAGAAATGGTCAGAGAGGTGAGAAATGGTCAGAGCACTCTTCTGAGGAACAACAAGTGCAGGGGGACAACTGGCAGAAGACTGGATCTGCAAATGCTGGTGTCTGGATGTAGGCATCTACACGAGCCTGGGCTCTGTGTTGCCCACATGAAGCCCTCCTCGACCTCTAGCTGCTGCTGCAGAAGAGCACTGGACTGTTATAGGACATCTACCATCACTGCAGGAATGCCCCAGCCACCCTTCCAGCGGCACCAGCCTCTGCTAACATCACCTCTGCTGCACTCACACGTAGAGCCCAACGTGGAAACACTGGGCTAAGTCCTTCCCAGCGTGCCCACAGCTTTGACAAAACTTTGAGCACCGTTTCTTCCAGCACCAGCAGCAGATGAATCAGTTTATTGACATTTACCATGATTCCATCAGCAGAGATGTGTCAGGGGCACCGTGATGTTAAGCAGTGTGAGGCATTTATTTCTGCACCTGCTTCTCCTGTGGGAGGATGGGCACAGAGCCCTCCTTTGCTGGCACCTGCAGCTGAAATGGGCTGCTCGGGGGTGGGTGGGAGAAACCCTCATCTCCTGTAAGTTGTGCTTTGGGTGTTGCTGCTGAAGGCTACATTATTTCTCCCTCAGGTTTGGTTTCTGCAGAGACCCTCCTGCCCTATGCCCACCCCTATCCCAGAGCAGTGCCATAAAGAGCAGAGACCACCTTTCTGCAGGTAAATCATGTTCTCACAGTACCAAAGCGCACACAGATTTCCAATCCTGCTCATAAAATGTTAATTTCCAAGGAGGAGGTCGTGACTGTGCTCGTTTTGGGGTTTGCTGAGCTTTGGGTAGCAGGCTTGGGCTGCTCACCCCCCCCAGCAGTGTTTTGCATTACTTGTTAAGGGAAGCTGGCACTCGGCTTTGCCGTCAGTGGAGATTTGTAAGCCTGATTATATTCCTAAGCATATGTTTGGAAATGAGAAGCAGCTCTCTGAAGTCAGTGGAATTGCTCTGATTGCAAATCTCAAGTCAAGAGCAGGGAAGCCTGGCTGCAGGTCTGAGCTCCCTCTTGGAAGAGCCACAAGCAGTGAGTAACAGCTCTGGGCTCTTCCCCACTCCAGGGCCAAAGTTGAACAGAAACCAGAACAAACATCTTTGTCATGAAAATCCCATAATGTTACAGAAGTGTTTGTGTTGGTGTTTTTTTAAGTGCATAAATGAGGAACCATACTACCTGGGTGGGCAAGTAATGCCTGGCACCATTTCCAGGGTATTTTATATGTTTTGGAGAACAATCCTAAGGAGAAAGGGAAGTTCATTGAACACAGCATGCACCAGATATTCCCCCCAGCAGATGGCTGACTTTGAGTGCTGGAACAAGTGGCCAGGGCTCAGCAGCAGCAGCAGCAAAGGATTCACATCACCTTGCAGGGTTCAGCTCTTCTGTCACTGTGCTCAGCTGCTGCAAAAGACGTCTCTGGGTGGGAGCTGCAGCCCCATTCCCAAAACCAAACCATTCCTAAAAGAACACCATTTGTTTTGGGACAGCACCACTTCCCTGGAATCAGCCAGATTTGCCTGTCCCAAAACTTCCACTCCAGAGCAATGATCCTGATCTGTGAACCTCAAAGTATTGAGAGACTTGAAGGACTGCAAAGGCAAGTGGGTCCTTTGGCTGCTCCATGTTGGAAGTGGTGGGAGGTGAGCACCATCAAACATTACCCATTCAGGGTCACGACTCTGCAGCACTGGCTCATGCACCTTCTGCATTCCCTGCCTCCAAATGCGCTGGTGCTCAAAGCTAGGCCACAAAAAATGCTTGAAAAAATTAAACTTAAATTGCGTCCATGTCAGTTTTCACATCAGAAGGAAAGTGCTGCTCATGCAGTGAGGACCTTTTTACAAGGGCAGGTAGTGATAGGACAAGGAGGAAGGGCTTTAAACTGAAAGAGGATGGCTTTAGATTGGATATTCTGAAGAAATTCTTCACTGTCAGAGTGGTGAGACATTGTCACAGGTTGTCCATAAAAACTGTGGATGCCCCATCCCTGGAAGGGTTCCAGGCCAGGTTGGATGGAGCTTTGAGCA
Organism: Regulus satrapa; assembly: GCA_013396955.1. Classification (NCBI taxonomy): domain Eukaryota; kingdom Metazoa; phylum Chordata; class Aves; order Passeriformes; family Regulidae; genus Regulus; species Regulus satrapa. The sequence continues at coordinate 27,319 of VWZN01011062.1, read as the reverse complement.
ACCTGGGATAGTGGAAGGTGTCCCTGCCCAGGGCAGGGGGCTGGAACCAGACAGTTTTTGAGTTTCCAACCCAAACCCTTCTATGATTCTATGACCCAACTCGCCAGGAGTGAGAGTTGCTGCCCGGAGCAGCTGCTGTGCAATGCCTCCTGTGGTATTTGTCCCTCCAGTGAGCTGTAAATTGCAGCCTCAGGACTGGAATTACTTCCACTTTACACCAGCATAGGGAATGGGACAATCAGGCTGACTTTGTGTAACTGGGACAAGAGAAAATTCTATTTAAATTCTGCACCCCGCCAGTGATTCTTGCAGCAGCCTAATTTTTCTATGAATAATGCCTTGGGCAAGGCTTGTGTGGCCCAGAAAAGGGAAAAAAAAAAGGGTTGAATTTCCTCCATCCTGGTTATTTGTAACCTTCTTCCTAATGGATGGTGAATCTTGGGAGGTTTGGCCCACTGGTGGCCAAGTCAGGGCTGTGATACTGGAGAGGGCACCCAACTCTGGCCCCTGTCAAAGCAAGGAGGGGCAGATTCAGGGACTCAAATGTTTGTGCAATTAAGGAAAAGAAAAAAAGAAAAGTAAAAAAAAAAAAAAAAAAAAAAAAAAAGGGGTTTTTTTTTTTTAAAAAAAAGGAAAAAANAAAAAAAAGTGGGTTTTTTTTTAAAAAAAGGAGAAAAAAAAAAAAGAAAAGAAAAATTAATTGAGTAACCTCAAATTACAAATCAATTTGAGGAAATCCCAATCTAGCTGCAGACACTCTGCGAGCAGTTGAAGCTAAACTCATTGAGCAGACAGCTCTAATTAGCACACGGTTGCTCCAACCAGCTCCACGTGGCTCTCTCCATGTCAGGTGTGCCTGGTCCTGAGCCATGACATTCATCAATTTGACCCAAAATACATTGAAGGCAGGGTGTCACCATGCTGAGATCGTTTGGGGGCTGCAGAAAGTCAAACTCCGAATTTCTCTGCTCCAACACCTCTGTGCCTCCTTATCCCAGCCACCCCGGGCTGGTTTCTGACCTCATTCATGCCAGTGCAAATCTGCAATAACTTCATGTTAGCCACAGGGTTTATTACAAATTGTCCTTGTGTAAAGAGACCAAAATCTGGTTTATGAAGTTGGTTTCTTTTCCCTCACTCCCAGGCAAGAAACCCTTCTGCAGCCGGAGTCAGTGGGACAGCTTTCACCTTTTAACTTAGGGAGAATTGCTCCCAACCCACACTGATGGAAGCAAGGAGCAAACCCATTTCCTCCATAATAGCAGCATTGCCTTGGTGACGCAGGGTTTAGCCCTTTAGATTGAGCGAGAATTGGAAATTTTTTGTAAGAAGCCCAAAATAAGATAAATACCGGGATAGCACGCAGTGAGGCATGTCAAGTTACTAGAAGGGGATGAAACACTGCACCAAAAAACAATTTCTCTCTCTCAGCAATAGTGAAAGATGTGACCTCATTCTTTTCCTGGGGCTGTAGAGAGATATGTGGCATTTTCCTTGTAGAGAAGTGTATTTTTCCTTTGGGAAAGGCTGAAAGACTTCTTGGGTAGTGTATTATTTTAGACATACTTTGCATTCCTGCTCTCCCTCAGAGGAGAAAGTTGTTCTCTCCCACTTCTTATTCCCCTGCACTGAGCCATGTTTGATCAAACACGTGGGAGGAGACCCCTGGCTAATGCAAACACAAGCATCCACAAGGTTGTGCTGATTTACACCTGGAGATTTACACCTCCATCACAAATTTCTGGCTGTTCTATAATCATCTTAACCTCCGTCCTTCCTCAAGCATTTCCTCCTTTTTTAACCTGATGCCTTCCACCAGGAGACATTTTCTGATCTCTCTGTTGTGTGTTCTTGCTGACATTCTGGAGCCCAGATCACATTTAAGCTCTCTTTGCGCAGTGCATGGCAATGCATGGGGAAAAGGGAGGCAATGCTGCCATGATCTCGCACTTTTTGGCCTTTGCCACCCTGAGGAGAGCTTGAAATCTTCCCCCTGTGTTGGAAACACTGCTGTGGTGGCAGTTATTGCTCATCCTTAGTGAAGCATTGGAACGAGGCAAAGTTTGTGGGGAGGAATAGTATTTTTCATTAGACATTGAGACAATTGCACACAGCAGTGAGCTTTTGGGGTCTGCACCTTTCAGAGCTGAAGGAAAGCGAGGGTGCAATTCACCTCCTCTGCCCTTCCAGCTGTGATAAAAGGTACTCCCTGACCTGCAGCCCCCATCCCTTTTGCTCACCTTGTTGAGCTGGGGCTGCTGATGCGACCTGGATGTGAGCAGACAGCTGGGATACCTTGCCCAGATGTGGACGTGGACACTGCAAATGTCACACCCAAATCCATCCCATCAGCCACGGAGAGAGGAGGATGGTGCCAGGGGGTAGTGTCCCTAATCAAAAGCTCCTCAAGCAGACAACTCCTCCGTTTTTGGGCAGCAACTGGGAATGCCACAGGTGAGAGTCTGCCCTGCAAATGGCCCTGAAGGGGTGAGCTCCATTCCCAGTCTCCCCTCAGCCTGCTGAAAGTGTGGGGAGGATCCAGTGTGTCCATCCCACTCCTGCAGCTCCCAAGGAAGTCACCTGCATCCAAAACAAGGCAGGTACAATTCAAGCACTTTCAGGATGGGGCCCAAGTGAGCACTGATGGCTTGTGGAGCCATCATTCACTTTTTTCCTACCCAGGCTTCTCCAGAGAACTGCATCTTTCTCTCGACCCCGTATCTGCCAGGGTATATGCTGTTTTTCCATTCCCCAAAGGCTGTTGCAATCATTTCTGCCCAGATTTATCTCATTTCAGTAATGTCTCTTGGGTTTCATCTCTATTAAATTGTTTGGACATTGGAAAGTGGGATTACCCCACTTAGCTGCAGCTGTCTCCAGTGTAAGTGACTCCATGTGTGCTCGTGATCCTGGTCCTGTGCAGGGACATCCCACGTGTGTGGGACGAAACAAGGAGCTGGACAATCTTTAAGCTCTCTTCCAACCCTAAAAGAGAAGGGTGAAGGGTGAAACGGCAGAGTGAAGGGTGGCAGAGGATGCTGAAGCAGCTTTGCTATCCTGGCTGAGTGCATTATTCTAGCAGCAGGAAAACAGTTTTCATACCATGTTGTGCAGAAAGATTTCTTAATGGATGTTTAGCCCCAACCTACTGAAAATTTCTCTCAAAAGGGCAGATTCTTACAGGGCTCCATAACAAAGCTTCACTGATTAAAGTGTCTAGTGCTGGTTTACAGCAGCTCTAAGAAATCTGTGTAATGTAGGAACGACCAGGAGGGTATTGACTTTAAATACACTGACTTGGCTTAGTTTTAACTGGTATTTTGGATCAAGAATCTTGAAAAGAGGTTTGACACCAGCTTTTATGGTAATACTTTTCCCTGATGATACCACACCTTTCCCCCAGTCACCACTACAAGTAAAACTAAGAATAAAAGCATTTTTTTAATCTTTACACTTTATATTAAAAAATAACTCTCAATAAACACCTTCCAGGATCACTTTTGACATTAAACATTGATTTCTATGTCTGTTATAAACCTTGAAGAATTGCCTCAGGCACTTGTAATAATCTAAGCATTAGATAGAAGCATTTTCACTATCTAATTATTACCCAGTTTAATACAAGCTGCGCTTCAAGAATATTTGAAAAAAAGAAATTGTCTATAAAAAAAAAAAACAAACCATCCCCCAACAACTTCACTGTTGCTGTTGGAGCCAAATGCAGTACACATCAATGCAGGGAATACAAATCAGACCACCCAATAACACGACTTTTTTGAAAAGCCATCAAAACCTGCACAGAAATGTCATGGTCTTCTTTCTAGACAGGTAAAAAAATCTCTCCTAGTTGCTCTTATTTCCAGAAGGAATAACATCCAGTTTCATTCTTTCCCATTTCCAGATCACGGCTCCTTGCTGAGCACATTTCAGACACAAGGTTAATGCAGCAAAAGGATTTGTGCACTCCCATGTCCAGGGATGATCCCCGCTTCTTTATATTTGTGACACATCATTTCTCTTTGCATTTTTTTTCCCTCAAGAGAGGGGTTTTTTAGGAAATTAAAGTTGTGAGCATTTGCCCATAACTCAACTCATATGAGGGCAGTAAGTAACATCCAGGCACAGAACAGAGAATTTCTGTAGTAGCCTGGATTCAATGTCTCCTGTACTTCATACAGCTGTTCCCACATTTTATGTGCACTTATTTAACTTGGCTTTATAATTCTCACTCAAGAAAATTGTAGAGGAATAAAATACCCAGCAGAAGAAGCTAAATACTTGGGATTAATCTCTTAGGAAAATAGAAGGGTCTGTGTTGAAAGGGGCTTTAAAGATCATCCAGTTCAAGCCCCCTGCCATGGGCAGGGACATCTTCCACTAGATCAGGTTGCTCAGAGTCCCATCCAGCCTGGCTTTGAACGCTTCTGGGGAATGGGGCATCCACAGCTTCTCTGGGCAACCTGTGCCAGGGCCTCACCACCCTGATGGTGAAGAATTTCCTCCCAACATCTCATCTAAAACTGCCCTTTTTCAGTTTAAAGCCATTCCCCTTTCGTCCTACATGGCCTGCAATATTAATGGGGAAAGTGTGAACACTAAATCTAATGCCATAATTACTTATTACAGAAGGAAAGCTATATTTTTCCCTAAATTGTGCCAGTGGAGTACTGAAACCCGTTTGTCTCTCGTGGTACTTTTGTCATAAATCCAAAAGGCAATTAGAGCATTTTAAATCTTGCCTGAAGTAACTTCTTGATTTACAGATTTTCCTGCACAGCTGTGAACAGCCAAATTGGGCTTAAAATTCTCCAGTGACAGTGAGAAAGCTCATTTTTTTGTTAGATATGTCGATCCCCTTTTATAACCCTGTGAGGAGTTTGGATGCTCCACAGGCTCTCCAGGCTATCATTGTAGCCTTAAGTGTGGAGTTGGATGTCCAGCTGTGGACAGAGCTGCTGTTCTCATTTGCATCTCAGCCAGACACATCTGCAATATCAGTGGGGAAAGTCTGTGGAAACAAAGACTGAGAAACCACTTCAGCATTGGGCCATCTCAAAGGCTGAGAATGATGAGCAAGGGTCGCTACAGTTCTGTCCCTTTAGGGGCCAGGGATGACATTTACCTTGTGGCAGGCAGAGTTTCCTTCCTCATCTTTGTCCCCCAGGTCTCATTCCAGCAAAACCTTTCTGGTGTTGCTGTGGTGCTCACAATCAGGAATGGGAGTCCCCTGCACAGACTTCCCTCTACGTCCCACTCAGAAGATTTGCCTGTGATGGACGTGGTTTAGTCCAGAGCAGAATATACCCATCTTCTGTATCTCCCTGGTGCAGCCTGGAGTAACATCTCCCTGGTAACCCCTCAGTATCAGCTGGGGGATGGATGTGCTTCTCTTTACCCCTGTGTATGCACAGTACCCATCTGCACTGGTTCATCCCATTTATTTAGGGAACTAAGTTTCACAGCATGACGATCTATGTGCATCTTAGAGAAGCTGGGGTGGGAAATTTCAGCTATCCAGTGCAGAGTTGGAGCCTTCTTACCTTGAAGCTTCCACACTCCATCTCTTTCCTTCTGTGCTTGGATCCATCCCTGCAGTTTTATCCCTGTCACACATTTTTTAAGGTATTTGTCCCAGAAGTGTAAATGTTTAAACAGTGTTGGCATCAGAATGAACATTTTGAATTTTTGTGAGTGTGTGGAAAAGCCTCAGGATATGAGATGATGATAGATGATGAAAAACACCTTTCACTGATGAGACGAACCAGCCACGGGTATTGCCAGCAAGCTCTAGAAAACTGGACAGAACCGGGTGACAGGTCCATCCTTTTCTCCTGAGGGACAGGAGAAGGAGGTGGTCTCCTGAAGCACAGCACCAAGAGAGACACTGAAGGGAGAAAAAGTCCCTGCAGCTCTGGCTTGCTTCAACAGCAGAACTTCTGTGTTCTTTTTTTATGGTGCATCCCCCCGTGCCAGGAATGAGATACCCACCCCCGGACACTGGGAACTTGGTGCCAAGCAAGAGGATGGAGGTCCAGATCCACCTCTGCTGGCTCCCCTTGCCTGTGGCAAGTCGTGCTGGTCCCATCCAGCACAGGATGGCTGCTGCCTGCAGCCAGAGGTGCTTTTTGAAGGTGGCAGAAAACTGACGGATCAAAAGTTTAGCCCAGAGGCTGCTGTCAGTGTGCTCAAGCAAATAACTTCATACTTTCAGCTTTCAGAGATTGGTGGGATCTCCCTGTGCAGAAGGGAAACAGAAATAAATGGGAAAAATTTCTGGAGAAAAGACTAACTCTTGCTCCAGGGCCTCTCAGCTGGGTGTAGATGGGGAAAAGAAAGGGTTGTGGCACTGGAAGTGGGGGAAGCAATAGGGCCAGTGCTGGGCTGGGGCAGATAAGCAGGAGGGGACCCCAAAGGGCACCAGGAAGGGCAGGTCCTTCCACTGAGCACTGCAGAGCAGAGCCAGCCCCATGCAATTAAATCTAACATGCATGTATTTACACAGTGCACATCTGCCCCTCTGGACAGATACACTCATGGAGGGACACAAGAGCATCTCATTTTGCTGTGCTGCACCACCCAGAAAGAGCCAGCCCAGAGCCCAAAGGGTCTGCTGAAGTGGCCAGAGGTATTTGCAAGGTACCTGGCACCAAGACACAAGAATCTGTGTTTGAACACTTTATCCTGGTGTTCAGTAATTCACTAAACCCGGACAAAGAGTTTTAAACCAACCATTTGAAAATCAGCTGTACTGCAATTCAGACAGACACCTTTCCTCTGCCAGGCCATGGGTTTAATAAACACACCAGGCTCATGCCTGAGCTCACAGAGGATAACCTGTAAGCACTGAGTGACAGATCTGACACTTTTTTTGAGACATACTAGAAATCCCAATTGCTGGAATCGATGTAAAAATTTTCTCTCCCTTTAGGGTTTTATTTGTAACCTCTTAGCTTCTTGCCTTGGGAGACAGGGGCAGGGAAGAGGATGACTGAGAAGTAAGTTTCCTAGGAATGTTGTTTTAATGATGCTCTCTTTATATGATTATTTGGAGTAATATGAAACCTTGTCATGCTCTTTTTTTTTTTTCTTTCTTTCACTCTTGTATTATGTGGGTTTGGTCTAGTTCCTTTTTAGTTCCTTTAGTTCCCCGTGCTTAACAAAACACAACTGCTAGCTGGAACTTATGAACAGAGTCCTGACACTGAAAGGACATCACCTGAGAGCAGGTGACTTCCACTTTGGAAGATCATGGCTTTTTTAGTTCTGCTGTGCTTCAGATGGGCTGGGACTGCAGTGGTTTATCCTGGATTTTGGCAAGTAGGACACAAAAGGGATCAGACCCTGGCCCAGCCTCCCTCCCCACCCTCCTGAGGAAACAGACTCAGGCCCCTGGGCAACCAGCAAAGGGGCACAGTAGAGAGCACTGGCAAAAAGGAGCTCCTGTTTCCACTTGTGCTGGGCTGGCTCTGAAGCTGATGCCTTGCAGTGGGGTAACTTTCACAAGCGTGGGTGAAAATGCTGCGGGGCCAACGAGGTGAAGAAAATGCTCCAGTTTTGCTTCCTTTGGTGATGGTGGTGCAGGGGAGAGGGCACTTCTCCCCCGGAGTGACGCCCTCAGACCCTGTCCTGACCTCGGTGCTGGGCTCTGGTACCATCAGAGGGCTGAAGCCCAGGGACAGCTCCTGGTCACGGGCTGCCGGGCAGGAGACAGGCAAGAGGGAGCTGTGGCTCACTGCTGATCTGGGGACTTGGCATCCTTAACTCAGCTCCAGGTTTGACCTGTAAGGACAAAGAGACCACATGCCTGGCAGCGACTGTGCTCTGCCTCCGTGCCAGCCTGCCAGCGGGGGGCTTGTTCTTTTTTGCTTAGGGTTTTATTTTTAGGTAGAGCCCAGAGATGTGACTGTGCAGGGAGGGCACAGGCAGGGCTTCACCCTCCAGAGCACAGGCAGTATTGGAATATGTGATTTCACGAGAATCTTGCTTGCCTGGAACTGCACACAATAAAGCCTTTGGAGCAAATGTTTCTTAATTGCTCGGTTGTGTCATAAACAAGGCTTTTCCTGGTCAGATGATTGTTGTTGGGAATGTCATCATCATCATTATTCCTCTGCCTCATGCAGACCTGGCACATGCAGGGACCAGCTCACCTGGTGTTTTCTATGCCTAAACCATAACATTCCTCATCCCAACAAGCTCTCAATCCACAGAGCCATGGGAGAAAGGAGCTCTTAGCTACCTTTTACAATTCAATTACAAACAACAAACAGGGCCTCTGCTCTTTTCCAAGGTCACCTGCAAGGTCACTGCAGTATCAGTGCTCAACAAATTAGTGCAATACCTGAAAACTTTACCCCGGCTCCTGGAATGAAGCACATCACCCCGAGGAGCACAAGTGCTTCATTTTGTGCTGGAGTTCAGGGGACATACATCACTCAGAAATTGGATTTGCGTTGGTTTGGTCTCAGCCTGGGCTCTGTGTCCCCTCGGTGGCTCGGCCACTCACCAGCTGTTGTGTTCCAGCCCTTCCTGGATCATTTAAACCTGTTGATTTGCACCTCCCAAGCCCAGAGCAGTTACATTCAGCAGCTGATTGACATATTGAGGAAGATTTAATTGAACAGGCCCTCTCAGAGACAGTATTATTGGGACTTGGATGCTTTTCACTCAGCTTCTGGAGGCACATGTCAAAAAGGTTATGAGTGAATTTCCCGCTTGGAAAACCTGATGGGCAACCAATACCATGCAGTTCATTCTCATTAGTGACAGGAAAACACCACGGGTGTTACCTGAATATTTCTGGTCTCTGCCTGCATAAGCAATACCCAGAGTGATACCGAGTCCCTCTTTTCCTGGACGAGCAGCTTGATTTATTAACCTGATAATTCATACTGTTGCTGCAGATCACCATTCACTAACCTTATGGGGAGCTGGATAAATGTTACAGCCATAAATTCAGGACAGAGGAGGGTCCTTGTGCAGGAGGTCTGTGGTTTTTAAGATGCTTTGGCTGAGTAGTAACAGCAGCTCCTGTAAACCTGCTGCCCTGTGACTCCCCTGCTGACCATGGGGAAGAGATGTCAATCTGATGCTTAAGACAACATTTCACATTTTGGACGCTGAGACATTTCAAAATTGTTGTACTGTTTTGGTGTAATCGTGTCAGAAACAAACCCACAAAAACCCCATGAGGCCAAACAAGACCGAGTGCAAGGTGCTGCAGCTGGGAGAGGGCAATCCCCTCTGTCAATACACCTGGGGGTGAATGGACTGAGAGCAGCCCCGCCAAGAAGGGCCTGGGGACACTGATGGACGAGAAACTGAACGACCCAGCCACGTGCAGCTGCAGCTCAGAACGCCAACCACACCCTGGCTGCATCACAAGGGACTGTCCCCCTCTATCTGCTCCGGAGACACCCCCCCCTCTCAGGGTGCCTCGCCAGGCCTGGGGCCACCAGCGCCAGAGGACGTTGACTTGTCAGAGTGAGTCCAGAGGAGGCCACAAAGATGCCACAAAGAGGGCTGGAGCACCTCTCTTCTGAAAACAAGAGGTGAGACTGTTCAGCCCAGAGAAAAGAGAGCTCCAGTGAGACCTTACTGAGGTCTTTAAATACTTGAAGAAAGAGGATTTGTAAGAAAGATGAGAGTGACAAGGAAATGGGGTAATGGCTTCAAACTGGAAGAGGACAGGTATAGACAAGATATTTGGGAGAAATTTTTTACTGTGAGGCTGGTGAGGCCCTAGCACAGGTTTCCCAGAGAAGCTGTAGATGTCCCATCCTGGAAGTATCCAAGGCCAGGCTGGGCAGCGCTTGGAACAACCTGAAACAGTGGAAGGAGTCGCTGGGAACTTGGACTAAATGATCATAAAAGATCCCTTCCAACCCAAACCATTCTATATTTCTATTAATTTAGTAAGCTAACTAAATATATTTATTAGTCAGCTCCAAATCTACTTGCGTGGTGCCCAGGAGTGTGCTGGAACTGAGCTGAGGGCTCCCCTGGAGGAGCAGAGGGACCGTGAGTGCCAGTGAGCTCTTACAACACTCCCTAACCCCCATTGCTTCATCTTTCCTTGAGAGTTAATACATTTTATGAAATTTGACATTGAAATGCCTCCCTTATACAGCAGATTATGGTTGTAATTAGCTACAGGACAAATAACACTGTAGTGAGCATTACACTAGACTTCTCCTTTATTCTGTCACTGAAGCATGTTTTTCCCCTATTGCTTCTCCCAAATCATCATGAGACTTTTGTAAAGAGAATATTTGCACAAAGACCTGTGGGCAATTGCTCTTGAAAAGATTCTTGCAGTTACTTAATACTGTGAAAGGGCAAAATGAAATGCTATTTAAATGTATTTTCATGCTAAATTAGAATAATGAAACTTCCTCTTGATGCTCTGGCAATGAAATTGGAGACAACTCACCTCACCCAGGTAAACTATGCAGACTGGGAGCAGCTCCTCAAACAGGAGGAATGGGGATTATCAGAAGATGCATTTATTGTAATATTTTAGATGGTTCTTTGCTTTAAAAAAATTAAAATATTGTAGTCTACTTCACTTGAAAACTAACTTTTAATGTGTCACAAGATGGGGGAAAGAGGATTCTTGGTGGGAGTTGGGAAAGCTCCTAGCTCCCAGTGGAAAGCAAGGCTGGTTACAGTTTCAGGGGTCCCAGCATGAGGAGCTGGAGAGGGACTGTGCTCAGCAAAAGGAAGCGACACTCTCTGAGCATCATCGAGGAGACAGGAGACACCATAATTTCACAGTACATCATCCTCAGGCTCCTCTGGGAGCCTCTGCTGCATCTCCCACCATCCCAGCTCCCCAAACCACCCCAAAACCACAAAAGCCCCACAGCCTTTTGCCGCCAGTAGCTGCTGCAGTCACCATCCTCCTCTCGAACTGACATCATTCCCTTCCCTCTGGACGAGGCTCTGTAAACAAACCCTCTCCTCTGTGACAAGCCATTAGTTCAGGTGATGCTGAGGCTCTGAATAGAAAGTCCCCGAGCCAGCCAAAGCCCAGAGCTGATATTTTCTCCGTGGCAGTGCCCTTGTGCTTCCGTTCCTCGCAGCTCTGGAGCAGCGTGTGGCCGGGCTCGCCATATGTGCTGCAGTTCCTGCCTGCCCCTCCTCGCTGGAGCAGCATTCCAGCCTGGATCTGGGGCTGGGCAGCGATAAACCCGGGACAATGAGACCTTTATTCCTGCCCTTGACCTTACCAGTGTCCGCAGCCCTCAAGGTTCAGTTTGCTGGCATGAGATGCTCGGGTTGATGACGTTTCTCCTTCCATGTTTCACTCCCAAAACCTCCTGATCCTATTCCTGAAGCAAATAGGCTGGAGCTGCGGGAAGAGAAACAGGGTTAGGAAGCCCAGATGTGCAAAGAAGGCACGAGGGGAGTGGCAGCTTTGGTAAATACAAATAACCACAGTGAGGGACAGGGATCTCAGCAGCCCCAGGACAGAGGTGTCCCCCAAGTATGCACACTCTGGTAAAAATGCTAACACTCACCTTCTGTGTGTGTGTTTTATAAATATATCTATAAAATTATGTTTGCTGGTGTTTTATGTATATATATGCATGTGTATATGTGCATGTGTGTGTATATGTGCATATTTACACAAATATATCCATATATAAATATTTGTGTGTAAACAGATATGTGTGTACATTTCCCTCTATCTCTCCTCTCTCTTGATGATGTCTAAATAACATCATTTCTCCATGCTGGGCACAGTCCATCCCCAGTGTTCCTCCTGCTGGAACCCCTGAACCTGAAACCAGCATTATTTCTTTACAGGGAGCCAAGACCTGTCCTAATTCCCATCAAGAAATCCTCTTGCCTCCATCTTGTGACACTTAAAAAATTAGTTTATAAGTGAAGCAGGCATTTAAAAAAATTAAAATAAAAAAAAAAAAGAACCCTAAAGGAAAAAAAAACAAGACCTGAAATGCCACTAAAGATATGTTTACTGATTCACTGTATAAGCAGACACACACACACAGAGAAAAGCCCAGCCCAAACCACAACCCTGCACCTCGTGGCGGAACCCCCCCAGCCTGACTCAGCAATAAGCAGCTCCCCTGATTATCATTTCACAATTCAGAGCACCTAACCTCACGTCAGATGTGTACTTTCCTGTCGTACAGCTCACCTGAGGCTACGTAAGCCTGGCTGAGCTGCTGCTGCCTGTCTCAGCAACGGGAATACAACTTAATGATTCACTCCTCGCCCGGACCAACATGTCAGCCCCTCCTGATCGTACGACTTGTTTAACCTCTTAGGAATAGGAGCTACCCTGACACCCGATGTGTCACATCAGCTATCAGGATGCAAGAGAGAGATCTGGCTGCCCCATCTCCATAAATCCTTGATCTCTGTAGCAGGGCTGTCACTTCTCCCTGCAGAGACTGTAATTTCGGGTTTGCTTTGAGCTGGCTGTGGTACACCTTGGGTTTGATATCTTCATCATGGCTCAGAGTCTCTGCGCCAGCCCAGGGTGCTGCTGCTATGACTGCTCTCCATGGTGGGGCAGGGTGCCCAGAGAGGGCTCCAAAGCCTTTGCAGACGCTTTTTAATGAAGCCTCATAGTGAGCTATAAAGGAAAGGAGCATCATTAAATGTCTGCGCTGACACGCAGAGGAATTATCGCCGCTGAGACCATCCCTTCAGGTCACACCACTGAGTGGGCTCCACCAGGATGGGGCAGCCCCCGTGTCCTGCCCCATTCGTTAGAAATCACTTTCTTTTAACAGAATTGACACCTCTGTAGCAGCACAGTGGCCATAAATCACAGTATTAAAGCCCGGAGAGCAGCGCTGCTGCTCTGAATGCAGCCCACTGCTGCACATCCCTCTCCACATCAGGGTGTGCCCTTCTTTCCTCTCTCCTGGAAAAAAGAAATCCTGGAAAAGAAGCAGTCCAGCCTGGGAAAATCCCACGTTCCAAACTGGGAAATGCCACCTATTACACCTATTACAAGAACTTTTTCCCCCCTTTTTTTCACCCATCCATTTTCTGTTTCCATGGAAACATGGCCAGTAAATCGGCTGGCCAGAGGCAGCCCGGGAGTGGGGAAACCCCTGGAGAGGTTTCCATACCTGAAAACTACAAGGGGTAATTTGCAAAACATAGGCTTTTTGTTCCTTGGGGGCTCCCAAGTCTCTCAAAATGTTTAAATGCAAATAAAAGATGAGTGAGTTTCCCTTACCTAAACATAAGCACAGAGTTTAACAGTTAAATGCTCCCACCTGGACCTGAGTGATGCTTTGGAGAGTCTCAGCTTCAGGTGGAGATTCTTGAGCATGGCCTTGTCCCTTGCACTGGAGGCAGATTTTGGGGCTTGGGGGTAAAGGTAAGACCAGGGTGGCTGCTGAGGGGAGATATAGGACATAAATAGAAGTGTCTAAGTATTGACACAAGCAAAAAGCAAAAGAGATAAAAACCCCACAAGTTTTAAATATTTTGAATGTTTTCTAGTGACAGAAAGCACTAGCAATTGCAGCTATGGACCAGCCTTGGAAACCAGAAATCATTTCCCAGCCATCAGAAAGAGTGTCCAGCCTCAACCAGATGCACCATTCCATGCCGTCCCACTGCAGGGAAAACAGTCTGACATGATGCACGTGGAAGCAATGCCACCTTTTTGACCTATCAGTAAAGAAATTCCCAAAACTATAGGATAAAAAAAAGATACATCATCTGGGATGGTCTTATATTGGACACCCAGGCAAGCAAGGCTCGAGAAAACCCGAGCCCTTGGCTGCATCTTGTTGCTGACCTTCCCACTCGCTGTGTTTAATGCAGAAATCCAATTATATCACTTCTAAATCCCCAAATCTTGTGCTCTTTCTCCTGTGCACATCTCTTCTCCAGCCCTGATCAATATTTCCAAGCCTCTTACCGGGGAGCAAACCACAACTGCGCCGCAGGATTTGCTCTCACGCCGCAGGAGCAAAGCTCTTCCCTGCTGCTGCCCACGAGCTGCCCTGCTGGCCAGGGAAAATCACTGCGGGTGGGTGGACGGCTCTAGTGCACCTCTCTGTTGCTAGAAAATGAAAATTAAAAGCCAGCTGTGGGCTGAAGGCGGGCTGGCAGGCAGCAGCGTGCGCTCCCTCTGCCGTTGTGGCCGCAGCAGCGAAGGGCCCCGGGCAGGGCTCTCCGAGCAGGGATGCACCAAGCAGGGAGGCAAGCCCAGCCCGAGAGCTTGTCTGCCCATTAAAGTAGGAGTTTTAATGGCTGATGAGGATGATCTCTGCCTGGCCACCTGTGTCAGGCTGCTCCTGGCACGCAGAAAGGCGAGCTGGACTCCTCTGGGAGGGAGCAAAATGTCTGTGAGGCAGCAAAGGTGTGGTATGGTGATTGCTCTGGAGCCCCTAAATCTGCATTTCAGAGCAATGGTCAGGGGCTCAAAGAACAGATATTTGGAAGACTGGAGGATCAATGGGTGCCTGAATAGGGGCAAGATTTATTCCTGGGAGCTTTGCAATACACACACTGACTGGTATCCGCACTGCTGCTTGTCTTAGAGAGGCTGTAACATCACTAAGAAGTCAGCTGAAGGAAGGAGGTGATTTTTATCCCCCTTAGTTCCCTTGCAGCATCAGCCCAGCCAGCCCTGAGCGGCCCTGCTCTCCCTTGCAGAAGGTTTAACCCATAACTAAATATTCTGTGACTGGACCAAATGCATCACGAGCTCCAGGACATGTGTGGGATGGAGGCAGAAGCACAGCCCTGTCAGTGTCCCCCAGGGATGGACATCTCCCAGCTCACAGATGTGCCTGTCCTGAAAGCAAGCAGAGGCTGAGCACTGCTGGTGCTCTTCCACGATGCAAGTAGCTGGCCAAGCCCACTGTCTGAAACACAGGGCACTGGGAGGTGCTCCAAGTTCTGCCCCCAGAACCTTCTTTTCTCCAGTGGGAACAACCCCACCTGTCTCAGGCTCTCTCCAGGAGCAGGTGCTCCAGCCCTCAGATCATCTTCATGAAGTCCTCTGACCCTGCTCAAGCAGGTCCACATCGTGCCTATACTTAGGGGCCCTGAATAATTTGTATCACTGTTTATCTCACATTAAGAATATGTTCAAATCCTTCTTGTCTGGCCTTCGGGGGCTCCCCTGGGTCAGGATACCCAAAGTTACTCTGTGTAGCTGCTGAGTGTGACAGCACAGGAGAAATTCCTGCAGTTACTACTCAGCTGAATGCACAAAACTAGCCATTTTCTTATCTTTATTTCAAAATATCTTCAACCAGGGATGTGCCTTGCACCCAGTAGCACCGGGGGCTGCCTCCACTTCCCCCTGCAGGCTGTGGGAGTGACGTTTCTCCTTGTGGATGGGGTAATGAGGAGGACACAAGTCCCTGCAAAGCTCCCCCCGTGCCTTCAGCACCAATTCCATCAAAAAGGACCCAGAGGACAGCGGCTGGGGACATACATGCATGTTTTCTCTAAGTGGGGAGGATGGCAAAATTGGCAAGGGGCCAGCGGGAAGTATTTGTAAACACTTTGTAAATGATCCAATTTTCCTGAGCATCTGTTCACGACTCACTTGCCAGCTCCATGGCACCAGTGCTTGGTTGCTCAAATGGCAAAGGCTGGAAAAACCCCAGACTCGCTGTGACTTCCATCCCAGCACCAAAGCAATTAATTGGCAGCAGCTTCGCTCTGACAACGCAGGCTCCTGGAAATAACAAAACCCAATACCAGGAAGGTGCCTGCATCGTTATGGCACTGCTCCTCAGAGCACTGTGCTCCAGCCCACGGACACTTGCAGCTGGCCTCCCGGCAGCATCCTTTGCCATGGCAAGGACGTTGGCTGCATTCCTCCTGGGAAGGTGCTCACAGCGGTTTGAGTAGGTGCCTTTGCCATGCTGCAGCTAGGGCTAACTATGACTTAAACCTAAGTTTGGTCCTAGTTAAGCCAGCAGCAGTGGGAACAAGTGTTTTCCATAGGGGGTTAAATATTACAGCAAAGCTTGACACAGTTTTCTAGGTTTTTGGATAAAGACTGAGCTCAGGAATTGGCAGCAGCCTGTCAAGATGAAATGACCTCATGTAATCTCTGATTTCTATGTCCTGCTATGCCCTTTCCCATTGAAAGTAATCAAATATTTTTTAAAAAATAAGCAATATTTTGCAAAGGGGTTTCCTCTTAATAAAAAACCTGTAAAGAAAGCACAAGGACATCAGGCTCCACAGACCTGAACGGGGAGTGATTATTCAGTGCTCTGGTCCCAGCTACATCTTCATCTGCTTTAGTTTTTTCCTCTTTAAATTGGGATGGAATCACAAGACCAAATCTCCACTTCCAGCATAGACTGGGACTGTCTCTGGGCAGCCTGGATCTGCAGTCAGGAGAGCTTAGCTTGGATTTGGAGCAGACTGAAGAAGCAGAAGGGCTGTACTGCTTCTTCACCCCGTGTTAGTTCACTGTCCCAAAGACCACGGGGTGTTTCCTGCTTCTTGCCATTACCTGGGAATTTCATGTGGAAAATTCCTCATTTCTGAAGGATACAATGATTCTAGAGATGCTTTTCATCCCCGCTCTTCTTTCACTCCAGTAAATTAGTGCTTATGTGGGAAATGAGCTCAGACATTGCCCCGGGGTCAGTGCATCTGCCAGTGTTTGGCCAGTCCAGCACTGCCATCAGTGCCCATCAAGTTGTGCTTTCACACCCTGGCCTGGGGTTTTCAGAGGTGATATATAAATTTTTTAATTTTTTTTTTTTTCAGGTGAAGATGACCCCATTCATGGCTCCTCATCTCTTTGTCCTCATGCTAATAATTAGAGCAGTGAGAGGCTGGGGGAGCACGCCTGGCATGCCTGGGAAAGAAAAACTCTCCTGCCTCGGGGAGGGTTTCTTCAGCCAAAGGAGAAATTGCTAAAAGAAGAAAAGAAGAAGAAAAGAAAAGCCAGCAGCCCTTAGAAGGGTTGTGTCTGTCTCAAGGACAAAATATCCCTCCCCACAATTGCTGATACAGAAAGGGAAGGTAACACCTCCATCAGGAAGGAACCACAGAAGAGGCATGGAAGGGAGGAATCACAGTCTGTTGGGTGAACAATATAGAATCTTGTGCTGAAAACAAAACATCACCATCATCAGGAATCATTTTCCTGGATTTAACAGGATGATCTATTTGAAGCAAGAGGGGAAATTCTGTCCTTTGCTGTATTACTCAGAAATCCCAGCGGGTTTCTTGTCATGCAGGCTCATCTGTAAAAGAATTCTGGAGTCAAAAAGCCCAACCAACCTTCAAACTAGCCTTGTTTCAGTGACTTTATGGTTTTGGGAGCTACTTTTGGGAGATGTGGGCTCAGCTAGGTGTGCTCCTTGCTGTGAGGATGCTCCTTGGGATCAGTCTCAGCAATGCCATGGTTTTGCCTAAACTAGCTGGGGGTGGGTTAAATAAACTGAGTTTATGTTATTTTTTTTTTTTTTGTCATTCTTTTGCTCTATCTCTTCCCTTACTTCTCACTGGGAAAATGGATGTGAAATTACAGGCACAGAACTGGATGGTCACAGATTAGCTCATTGCCACAGAAGAGCAGTAGTTTGACATTTCATCTCTCTCCCCTCCAACAAGAA
>VWZN01011061.1:21012-43547 GCA_013396955.1 Regulus satrapa | reverse complement strand
TTTTTTTTTTTACACCACTCATCTTTTTCTCCCTATCCCCCTCTTTTTTTTCCCTTTATTTGTTTCCCTCCCCCTTGGGAAGCAAGCCCAGCACATTCTTCCACTCCCCACATTCCCTGCCCAGCTTTGACCCGGGGGGGGCAGGAGACACTTCAAAGAAGACACTGACCA
Organism: Regulus satrapa; assembly: GCA_013396955.1. Taxonomy (NCBI): domain Eukaryota; kingdom Metazoa; phylum Chordata; class Aves; order Passeriformes; family Regulidae; genus Regulus; species Regulus satrapa. Next base: position 43,376 of record VWZN01011061.1, on the reverse strand, counting down.
AGTTCCCCCAGTGCTCTGGGCATTATTCCTCCTCGCAGTCTCCATGGGATGGAGATTTCCTGGTGCTCCACATCACCACGAGACTGGAGACCCTGGAGCCCCGAGCAGGGGGTTTCTCAGCCAGGCCTGCGGAAGTGGCGGATGTTCCTTGCTGAATTTTGCAAGTCTCTGGATTAAATTGCTTCCTGTGCAAATATTCTCAGGGCGGCTCCTTCCTTTCCAATTCTCTGGGCCAGGGCCAGCTCCTGTCTCCTTTACAGCACAATCAATCCAGACCCTTTCCCAGTAACTGTGGTTGAATTCCGGGGGCGGTGGGAAGTCCCCCACGGTGCTGGTGGCTTCCACTCCCCAAACCCAGCACGGGGGCAAACCACAGAGCAGTGAGAACAGAACACTTTGTTGGGGGGTTGTTTTCCTTTAAAATTACTAAATAACACTCAACAGCCCCCTGGGAATGGCTGTGAGGAGCCCCCTCCCCTCCCTAGTCCTGCCCCAGGATGCTCCCGGGGCTTTGCCACTGCCTTTCCCCATCTCATGGGTCTGTTCTTGATTTGAGGATTGATCACTGTAGAAAATGGATGGTTTTAAATAAGCAACTGCAAAACCAGTTCTTGCAATGTTTCAACCCCAACTGATGTCTGGACTGTGAGGTTGGTCACCCTCATGGTCTCTCTGGAAGCACCCTTCCTTCCCCTTCCTTCCTCTTCCTTCCTCTTCCTCCTCTTCCTTCCCCCTTCCTCCCCTTCCCCCTTTCCACGCTGTAAATAATAGGATGCAACTGAAATTTCATCTCAGCCTCCAGGCTTTGCAGCATCAAGCCAAGCCCCCAAATATCCATCCCCTTGCAATGACCTTGGGAAATGCAGGTGTGTGGAGAAAGCAGGGGGGGGTTCCTGCTGCTTTTGGCAGCTTTTATCCAGTTCTCCCTCCTTTCTCCTGGTGCTCCAATGGGCCCTCTGAGCTTAATCCTGTAACGTGCCCGGCATCAAAGGGAGTGGGGGCTTTGAAGAGCCCTGATCCCATTTGCTGCTTGGGTGGCTGTGCTGGGTGAGGGGGTCAGGGAGCTGGGCTGGAGAATCCAGTGATACCCACGACACTGCTTGGAGTGGGCATCCCCTGGCCCAGGCAGGGGATGGGGATTTTGGGGAGGGAGCAGCTCCCCTTCTCCCCTCCCACAGCCACAGCTGGCTTGGTTTTGGCATCGTTCCCTCCTCCCTCGAGCACTGGTAAAATTCTGTTGCAAAGGAAGGATTTGGAGATGATGGGATCTGGAGCTGTCCTGGAAGAGGGTCAGTGCCTGGCTGCAGAGCGCAGGATTGAGGGGTGATCCTCAATCCCACCCTGGGGATGTTCCAGAGGGTGCTGGGGTGTGAGGAGGCCAGAATGAGGTGATGATGCTGCGTGGAAGAAGAGCTGGAATAGAGGAATATTGGGATACCTATAGTGTTTGTATATATAAATATATAAAAAGATATATATGGGGCACAGGAAAACCTGGGTATGGTCCTGGAATTGCAGCCCAGGCAGATTCTCTGGTGTCTGCTCTGAGGGCAATGCTCACCATTTCCTGTCCTCCCTGAGTTCCTTGGAGCCATTAAGGGCTTTCTCCTCTCCTACACCATCTAATCCCACATAAATTTAGGACTGGCTATCTCTGAGATCTCTCCACCTTCATGACTTTAAACCAAAGCTGGCAAACCCACGTTTGTCAGCTTTGGGGCTGCCCCTTTCCTCAGCTGAGCCCCAGCCCCAAATCCCTCTGATATGGCCAAATCCCAAACTCCGTGAAGACCGTGATTCGCAGCGGAAATGTCCCGAGCCGTTTCTGTTGACCAGATGTTTTTACAGGAAGGGGAAGGGAAATGGGATTTGCATTTGTGCTGCTTTCTTTATAGCGTTTTAATGAAATCCAGTGCATCCCGTAAATTGATGGCATGCCGGGACTCGCCGGGAAGACTCCTTCCGGAGAGAGCCCTTGGAGCCTCTGCCACAGCTCAAACATCTTTGCTGAAGCCACGGGAGGAGCAGTATTTTTATCTCTGCTCAGTGTGAGGCTGCTTTGACTTCCTTTTTTTTTTTCTCTTTTTTCTCTTCTTTTTTTAAAATTTTGGTTTTTTGGGTTTTTTTTTGGTTTGGTTTTTTTTTTGGAGTTTTTTTAAAATTTTATTTTTTACCCCTTTCACCTGAATCTGGTTTCTGAGAACTGCCGCCTCCTGAGCCAGCAGGTTCCTGTCCCCAATTTTCGGTGCTTGGGGCTGTGAGTGGCAGTTGCTCAGGAACATCCCAGTGTTTTGGTCCCCTATTCCCTACCCCTGCTCCTCCTGGAGCTGCTCAAGCGTGGCCTGAGGGACTCAGCCAAGGAAAGGTGGTGGTGGAGGGGGAGCTTTCCTCCCTGGAACATCTTGAGAAGAGTTTTGCCAGGGATGGGAAGCACCTCAGTGTCCCATCACCCCATCCCTGGTGCAGGAAAGGGCATGTTTGTGTCAATCTGGATCCCTCTCCTGGCATCCTTTCCCTGGCATTCCTGGGGACTTCATCCCTCTCTTGGTATCCTCCTCTGGGCATTCTCAGGGACTGCATCCCTCTCTTGGCATCTCCAGGGGCTGCATCCTGTCCTGATGCAGCTGAAGATGTCCCTGCTCATTGCAGGGGGTTGGACTCGTTGACTTTTCAAGATCCTTTCCAACCCAAACTATTCTGTGCTTCTATGATCCCTCTCCAAACATCCCAGCATCCCTCTCCTGGCATTCCCAGGGAATGCATCCCTTTTTTGGCATTTCCAGGGGCTGCATCCTGATCTGGTCGGTGTCCCTGCTTATGGCAGAGGGGTTGGCCTGGGTGGCCTTTGAAGGTGCCTTCCAACCCAAATTATTCTGTGATCCTGCTCCCAGTATCCTCAAGGACCGCATCCCTCTCCTGGCAGCTCCAAGGACCACACATCCAGGAGCTGGGAAAACTGCTGTGATGAGGAGCCGGAGGGGTTTGGGTGTCCTGCAAATCCCTTGGGAGCCGCAAAGCCTTCCCAGAGATGCTCCAAACCCCTGGGGCAGCCTCTCCCCGGGGCAGGGCGGGCGCATCCCTCGAGCCGCGCTCTCTGCTCTCTGTTCTTCGAAGGCGCCGGGGGCTGGGCAGCCTCAAGGCTTTGTGAGATTTCGGTGGTGACTTTTGCTCTGTTCCCCCTCCCCCCCAGGCTCTGTTTTCGGGTATCGAGGGGGGTGGGTGGGAAGGCGAGGAGACAAAGGTTATTTGTCATTTATTAACCACAACTTTTTCCATCCTTGGTCATGCACGGAAAAAACACTTTTAGCAGCGTAACCACAGCCCCGGCGTTAATTGCTGAAGAGCGGAGTTTCTTATTTTGGAAACTGTTGCTGGGATGGGGTTTGCCGGGGCCTGGGTGCAAGGGGAAGGGTGCAGGATGGACCCCAACCTCAGCTTCCTTGAGCTCTGGGGTTCTGGGCTCGGAAAGATCCCATCCTTTTAACCCCATCCTTTAAAATCCGCCCTTCCCGGGAGTGTTGTCCTGCTGCTGTGCCCACCCTGCTTATCAGAGTGTCACTCACAGGGATGCTCGGGGTGGAGAGCACCAGAGAAGTGGGCAAAGAATGGAGATACTGAGCAAACCGCAGGAAAAAGGACTGGGAAAATACTCAAGGAATGCGTTGCTTCTCCCCGAAAGCTTCCCACGAGAAGAGAAGAGCTGTGGGGGGCTGCTGAGTGCAGGTTCCCCACAGCCGATGTGAGATGCTTAGTGGTTTTTTTCCGGTGGCTGTATCACTTCTTTTTCCCTTTTTTTTTTTCTTTTTTTCTTTTTATTTTTTTATTCTTTATTTTCTCTCTCTTTTCACGGCCCAGGATGTGGTTGTTTCGAGGCCGAGAGCTGCTTCTTTCAAAGGTAAATATTTATGAGAGCCTGAGCAGGCAGCGCAGGGTCTGGAAGGATTCAAGGATTCATCCCAGCCGTGGTGGGGGCTCAGCTGGGGTGGACCCCGCTCCTTCCCTCCCCGCAGGCAGTCCTGACTCCAGTGTCTGTGATGGGCACTGTGATGTTCAATGTCGGTGTGGGATTGTGTTAAAAACCAGCGTTTTGGGCAAACTCACTTCCTCCAGCCCCGGGCAAGGGGCAGGAATGACAATACCCATCCAGTGGGATCGAACGCTCCCACTTTTGGGCTTTTGAACCTCGTCCATCACCCTGGGTGATGCAAAACCTCGGGATGACACAAAATCCCAGGATGTCTCCGGGACTGTGGGGAGCCTGCCGAGTCTGTGCTGGACCCCCCCATCCCTCTGGGGCTGAGGTTTGGGGTGACTCAGTCCTGGCTGCAGTGGCTCCCACTTGCATGCAGACACCTTGTTTACTTTCCATGCTCGTTATTTATTCCAGGAAATTATTAAAGCAGCCCACGCTGGAACCGAATTTGGCATCAAACAAATTTTAAAAAAAAAAAAAAATTAAAAAAAAAATCAAGGGTCTGGTGAATGCCGGCTGTTTACAGATCTTGTTTATACACCCTCATCTCCCTCAGCCCTGCTGTGAGCCGACAGGCTCGCTGGTTTTGGGGGGCTTTGCAGGGTTTTGGGGGGCTTTGCAGGGTTTTGGGGGGCTTTGCAGCAGTTTGGGAATGTTGGCTCCTTTGTGCAGAGCACGGAGTTTTCTCACTGAACAGAGAAACACTGAACCAGCTCCAGGGATGGCTGTGGATTCCTGCCCAGACCCCCCCAAAATCCCACCCCACAGGCTCACCCCGCAGCTCTTGGGGTGCTGTTTGGCAGCACCCCGGATTAATCGAGTCGGAAACGGGGGCTCAGGGCGCGACGGGGTCGGGGCTGTGCTTTCTCCCATCGCCGTTCGCCGGCGCTCGGCGGCCGCCCGGAGCGGGAACAGAGGGACCTTTGTGCCCCGGCCGCCCCCGAGCCAGCCCTTCAGGCCGGCACAACGGTGCCTCTTGTCACCGCTGGGCACGGTCCCCTCGGCGACGGCTCTGTCCCCTGCCACGGCCCGCGGGATGCTCGGAGACAGGCTGTCCTGGAAACTCCTTTGTGCTGCTGGTGTCAGGCTGAGGATGCTGGTGGGGCTTTGGGGTGGGCAGAGAGGGTTTTTCGGCAGGTAATTGACCGGGGGTTGGGGGGCGTTGAGCTCGCACAGCAGTGGGAATCACCTCCCGTGTTCCTGTTTGACAGTGGGGGAACCTCCAGCTCCGGTTCCCCAAGCCCAGAGCAGAGCCCAGGATGGTGCTTGGTGCTGGCAGGTTTCCAAATGAGCAGCCCCCCACCTGTGGAGAGGCAGGAATGTTTTGGGAAAGTGTCACCCTGGGGCCAGGGGGAGCTGAGCTGAGCTAAGGGTCCCTGCAGCAGGCATGGAAGGCCCAAATCAGTGGGATTTCTGTCCCTGTCCCCAAAACCAGCACTGGCAGGGGCTGCCCAGGGTGATCCTCTCCCTTTGGGATGAGCTGTGATGCAAACACCTGAGGAAGAGCACCGGGATGAACTGTGCTGTCAGCTCCTCCTGAGCACTGGGATTAGCTGCTGGAGGACAGAGGGATTAGTCACGCTGCAGATCCCCGAGGATGAATACCAGAATTAGCCACGGTGCCCATCCCTGAGGATGAATAACTGGAGTGGTTGTGGTGCGGATCCCTGCGGATGAACACCAGGATTAGCCGTGGTGCAAACCCTGAGGACACGTTTTGGGATTATCTATGGTGCAAAAGCGCTCAAGGGTGAGTGTAGGGTTTGACTATGGTGAAACTCCCAAGGGAAACCACCGGGATTTCCTGCCACACAAAATCCCCGAGGATGAAGGTTGGGATTGCCCATGGGGCAAACTGCTGAGGATTATGGCTGCTCCAGCAGACTTTGCACTCTCCAGCAGGACCCTTGGAGCCCTCACAGCCTCCCCCTGCCCTGCCATGGCACCAGGGGCTGTTTCCCACCCAGTTCATCCAGCATTCTCTGGAAAAGGTCTGTGTGTATCCATGCTCCTGGAAAATTGCTCCCAACTTCCCCCGGAGCTGTTTTGTGTCCATCCAGGGCAGCCAGGCCAAGCCAGGCCTGGCACCACAGCTCCGGCTGAGGTTTGTCCCTTGCCTAAGGGACACAGAGCTCCGTGATTTACAAGAAGTGACAAATCTCACCCGTGTCTGTTGGGGACCTTGCACAAGGGCTCAGGCACTTCCCCTGAGTGGGGGTGACTCAGAGTGGAAGTGAGAGCCGGCGTGGGTAAACCCCTGGAGTGCGGAGGGGCCGGGGGCAGCTCCTGCTGCTCTCGAAGGATGTGCTCTGCACGAACCTGGCCTGATGGCACAGCCACTGCCCTCATCACCGTGACAATGCCATCATCACCGTGCCACTGCTGTTGTCACCGCTGTGCCACCACTGCCAGACCACCACCCTCATCACTGCGCTACTGCCATCATCACCACGCTGCTGCCATCGTCACCATGCCACCGTTGCCATCATCATGCCACTGCCATCGTTGTCGCGCCACCGTTCTCATTCTTGGAGAGACGTCTTCCACCTCACCTGAGTGGTAAAAGCTCCCCCAGCACCCTCAGTTGTCTGCTGAGCATCCAGACAGGACGTGCTCCTTATGGCAGCAGCTCACAGGAACGTGGGGAGAGCATTCCTGGCACAGGTGGGCGAGCTTTGCCGTGAAAAACGCCATAAATCCCAAATAACCTTGTTGCAGATTTGTAAGGGACCTGTGCCAAGGCAGTGATTTCCCCACCATAGGCAAGGGAAGGTGTGCTGGGAGAGCTGCTGGAGGAACATCACCGCCCAAGGAGCCAGTGGCAGGTGCCACATAGACGGGGAGTGAAGAGAGTGGCTGTGCCAGCGGTGGGCAGGGCTGGCACTGGGGTTTGCCAGGAGGAAATGCTGCCCTGACCTTGGCCTGACCTTCGCTCGCACTCCTGGCACGGCCACAGCGCCGAGCTGGCGTCGGGCTCCTTCCCAGACCTGGCAACTTCCCCTTTCTCCCAGCTGCCCTGCCCTCCCTGGTGGCTGGTGGCTGTGGGTGCCCTGGTGGCCCTGCCTGTGCCCTGCTGGTTGCTCCTGCGCTGTGCCAGTGCTTCCTGTGACACCCTGTGGGGGTGTCTGGGATAGGGGATGTGGGGACACACCGTCGGCTCTGGTGGGATGCTCAGGGCGGGGAGCAAGAGGCTCTTCTGTTCTTGGGGGCATTTTCCTCTCTCTTCCAGTTTGCTCCATGTGCCCTGGCACTGGGAGCAGCCCTGGCCTGGGTGAAACTTTGTACTTTGAAACTAGGGAAAAATTCCCTGCAGAAGCTCAAGAATAGCGGTGTATTCCAGCAGGTGCTGAGAGCTGGTGCACCTCCTCTGTCCTCATCCTACGGAGCCGTCACAACCAGAGGTGGCCACGTGTTCCCAGCAAGGCTCAGCCATCGGGAGAGGGAGTTTGGGGGAGCTGGGCCAGACCCCGCAGGCTTGGGAGCTGGAGAATGACCCATGGCACAGCCCAGGACGCCCAGGAATGTGTGCCAGGACAGCGATGGCAGGGTGGCAGCTCTGCTCTGGGGGCTTGGCAGTGCAGCTTCACGGGGTGCCACAACCCAGGTGATTTTGGGGGGGTGCTCGACCTCATGCTGGGCTTTCCCCCATTTGCACAGGATCTGTTTGTGAGCAATGGGGTCAATCTCCATACGGAATATGGCACAGGATCTGTTTGTGAGCAGTGGGGTCAATCTCCATACGGAATATGATGCTGATGGGGCTGGGGCTGAGCCGGAGCAACACCTGTAGCATCCTAAACATTCCATCCCATCCTGAGCACAGCGAGCCAGCCAGCAGCAGGCATCACCCATCCCTACCGAGCTGCTGGGGGCACCTCTAGCCCAGAAGGAGCCCCGTGGGTGAGCCCTGGGCGCGTTGAGTGTGCACTTTTGGTTACTGAGAACTCCCTTTCCCGGTAGCATCGAGCAGGGCATCTTGCGGTCAGGTGCGGCGCCCGGCAGCGCGGGCTCCGTGCCTGCGGTAGGCACTTCTCCGAAGCCAGCCTGGTTTTTCGGACGCCCTATCTCTGTGCTGCATCATTTCCTTCTCCCTTCGCCTTCCAGCTGCGCTCTCCGCGCCGAGAGACACGGGGGGCTTCGCCGAACTCCCTTTTCCTGGAATTTCCCGGTTTCCTAAGAAGCCGATCCCAGCGCTGTGGTTTGGGATGTTGATAAAACCCGCTCAGGGTCACGCCGGACGTCACAACCCCTGTGCGGGAAAGCGGCCAGGACGAGCGATCCTTTCTCCACACGGGACTTTGCACAGGGCACGGTTACGTTCCAAAGGTGGCAGAAAAATCCGATTCCTCCAGGATAAAGCCCCAGGCGCCTCCCTGGCAGCCCGGTGACACTGATTGCAGCACAGCACAGCTGCAATCACTGTCACCAGCGGGCCCGGGGGTGCCGGAGCCACCGCAGTGTCACCAGCCCCGTGCATGACGCTGTACACCGGTGACTTCTAAGAACTTTCTTTTCGGTGCAGCTCGGTGCTGATAAGGGCTGATCCCTCTCGCGCTGCGTTTCCGGCCCCAGAGAACACCGAGTGCTCGGCCGAGAGAGGGAGAGGAAGAAGGGGGGAGGGGAATTAAAAAAAAAAAAAAAAAAAAAAAAAAAGGCACAGCTAAAGCTGGTGTGGTTAGGTGACCAAGAACGCTCTGAGTGTCATACAGGTAGCTGGGGACATGGTGGGGATGGGTATGCTGTGAGTATCACTAGCTCAGAGCAGATTTTGGGCAGTCTGTTGTCAAATGCTGTTGTGGGGTGAAGTGCCACAGCCCAGCATGTAGAGACATTGTCCCCATGTAGGGACAGTGGCCGTGGGGCGAAGAGGGCACTGGAACCAGCATCCCACGGGATGATAAAGCCACTGTGTGAATCACAGCCAGCTAAAATGTGGAAACGTGGAGCAGCGAGCCTGGCGCAGGGGGATGAGCGTGCCTGGCAGGGGTGGCACTGCCTGGGCCTTGCCAGGATGCCTGGGGAGGCTCTGGCTGTGGGGCTGAGCACAGAGCGTTGGCTCCATCACCCGGCACCGTTGCAGGGGTGCTCAGGAAATGTTTGCCCCCCTGGCACCCTGGATCCTGTGCCACGTGCCGCAGCCTCCCGGCAGTCAGCGGGACGGCAGAGGAACCGAAAGCTGCCGCAGGGATATTTTAGCCTTTGTGGAAGTGTTTGCTCAGCATTTTGTCACGTGCCTGTGTCAGTGCCAAACCCTGCGGGGAGCCCTTGGCAGGCCAGTGACCCTCACACCCATGAGCAGGATGTTCCCCACCTGCACCCCAGTTTCCCCATGGGTGCCACATCCCTGGAATGTGCTGCCATGCTGGGAACCCCCTTCTCCTTCGTCTCCTCCACCCATCCCTCCTCTGCCGGGTCCTTGGGACCCCTGAGATGGGTCTGGATGTCCCTCAGCCCCCCTGGGGTGTCCCGACAGTGACTGAGCAGTGCTGTGGGGGGTATTTCCTTGCCACAATGGGGTATTTCCTCATCACACAGGGTATTTCTTTGCTGGTGGGATATTTCCCTTCAGAGCTGGGTATTTCCTTGTTGGCTGCTGTGCCTCGGGTGGCTCCTGGACGTGGTGGAGCAGTGAGGCGTGGGGCAGTGTTTTGGGGTGTGGGGGAGTTGGGGCTCGGCTCAGGCTCTGTGTTCCCCCTCACAGGGCTCCAAGCCGAAGCTGCTCGTCGCCTGCTCCGCTGTGCAGGAGGTGCGGAGGTGCACACGCCTCGAGATGCCCGATAACCTCCACACCTTCGTGCTCAAGGTAGGACCTGCTGAAGGGGTCTGCAGCCACCCCTGAGGCCTTTCCCACCCTCTGGGGCACACATGGCTCCCTAAAACTCCCGTGCCAAATTTCAGTTCCTCTTCCCATCTGGGGAGGGGATGCACAGGGGGATGTGGCGCGGGGGATGCGCTGTCCCTGCGGGCATCCCGAGCACGGCTGGGTGGGTGGGTGTGTGGAGGATGCACATCTCTCTCTGAAGACCCCATGTCCCTCTCTGATGTCCCCCAGGTCACCAACGCCACCGACATCCTGTTTGAGGCAGGGGATGAGCAGCAGCTCAGCTGCTGGACGGCCGAGATCCGGGAGTGTGTGCGCCGGGGGTAAGCGCCTGCTGTGTGTCCCTGAGCCCGGGGATGGGGACAGTGGCTCTGTGTCCCCACTGCCAGCACTCAGCCTGGCTTTTCCCGTCCCCAGCAGGTCTGACTCGGGTGACCCCGAGCTCCTGACGTGCCGACAGCCCGACCCTACATCTGCCAGCCCCACCACCAGCGCCGACCCCCTCAGTCAAGGTGAGCTGGGGACACTCAGGGGACCCTGGGGACAGAGCATCCCTCACCGGGGGGGTCACCATGTCCTGCCATGGCTGGGCTGATTGGCCTTCCCCAGATGGCACAAGGGGGGGATGGAGAGGGGCAGGGGCAATGGGCAGGGGTCCCATATCCCAGGGACACTCATCCATCCCTGTGCCTGGCAGGGGCGTTGCCGGGGGGCCCGGGGGAGGCGGCGGGGCCGAAGATGGAGCAGTTCCTCTCCTCCTGCCCCTGGTTCCACGGGCCCATCTCCCGCGTGAAGGCGGCTCAGCTGGGGCAGCTGGGGGGGCTGGAGGGCCACGGCGTGTTCCTGGTGCGGCAGAGCGAGACGCGCCGCGGCGAGTACGTGCTCACCTTCAACTTCCAGGGCAGAGCGAAGGTACCCGTGGGGCAGGGCTGGCATGGGGAGGGGAATCTCGCAGGCGCCCCTGGGGCAGTTCCCCTGCTGCAGGACCCCACCCCAGGGCGATGTTCTCCTGGTCTCTGCCCCGATGCTTGCAGCGGGCTGGCACCCTTTTCCCAGAGGGGCGAAATCCCCAGGGAGCCGCAGGCTGGGGACGTCGTGCTAAATCCATTTGTGCCCCCTCCCCCAATATCCCAAATATCCCCAGCGTGTCCTCCAGGAGGGAGGGTAACGGGTCCCTGCTCCTCTCCGCAGCACCTGCGGCTGGCGCTGACGGAGCGGGGCCAGTGCCGCGTCCAGCACCTGCGCTTCTCCTCCATCGTGGAGATGCTGCACCACTTCCACCGCTACCCCATCCCGCTGGAGTGCGGCACCGCCTGCGACGTGCGCCTCTCCAGCTACGTCGTGGTGCTGCCCCAGGCACAAGGTGTGCGGGAAGGGGGGGGGATGTTCCCGTGGGATTCGGGGATGGACGCCCCGGGGCTGGGCAGAGCTGGGTCCTTTGGTTCCCCTGGTGGAGTGGGGAAGCGGAAGCCTCGGGGCAGTGGCACTGAAGGTGGCTCCCAAGCTCCCAGCTTCCTCTTTTGAGAAAGGAGAANTGCACCCCCAGAGAGGGGGTGGCAGGAGCATCCCCGTGACCAGAATCTCCTCCCTCCGCCCGCAGCTCCCGGCTCCAGCCCCACGGTCCCGCTCCCCCTGCCCTTTCCCGGCTGGAGCCCCGAGTTCAGCCTCGTCCCCGCCGGCTCCTCCTGCCCGCACGGCCCTGATGAGCCCCCCGGGGGTCCCCCAGCGGAGCAGATCTTCCACCTGGTGCCGCCGCCGGCCGAGCTGGCGCAGAGTCTGCGCCCGGCCAGGGCCACCACGGCCACCACGGCCCGGCCCCGCGACTCGGACTATGAGGTGGAGGCACCGGGCCGGGGCCACGTCCGTGCCATCGACAACCAGTACACGCCGCTCTGACCCGCACCGTGCCGGCACTGGGATGCACTTTTGGGTGGAGAAATCCTGGAAACCTTCTGGGGCATCCATCGAGAGAAAGAATGTACCTGTTTCTTCCTTCTGGTTAGGGATGATTATTGTATTTTTGCAAGGAAGGGGGTAATTTTTCACTCCTGTACGGGTGTGCTCCCTCTCGTTGGCCTGTTAAAGGGCCTCTTATTGTTGTTTTTGTTGTTCTTATCAAAGCTTTCTCATTACTGTTTACACAATGCCGCTCGTGCCTGCGCCGGGCTCTGTGTCCTGCATGTCCCTGACACGACAGCGCCCAGCCAAGGAACCAGGGGCTTGTGTTGCAATTGTCCACGGAATTGGAGAAAGCTGCAAAAAACCCAGGATGACAAGGAAAAAAAAGGATTCTAAATTCATTGCCAAGTTGCTGCTCCAGGCCTCGTCCTCCCGCCCTGGCTGCTGAACCCACCAGCAAAGCCCGACCCGAGCTGAGCTCCCACGAAGGGTGATGAGCAGGGTTTGGGATTATTTTTTAAGCTAAGGCAAAAACTGGCCTTTTCTTGCTTTTTAACCCAGCACAGCCGTGGTCACTCCCTGCGCCAGCCAGAGGGATCCTCATCCGGCTCTCCCGGCTGATTGAGACTGAACACTAATTGCTCCATCCTTAGCCATGGCGCCAGCCGAGAACTAACACAGAGACTGACACGAACCACTCCTGCTGGTGAGGGAGGGGTTTATCCCGTTTTATTTTGGTGATGGGTGCGTTCTTGTCCCGGTAATGGAGGCTTTTTATCCCTGTGGTGGATGGGTTTTTATCCTGGTGATGGAGGTGTTTTTATCCCCGTGACGGAGCTGTTTTATCCTGGTGATGGAACAGTTTTATCCCGGTGATGGGACCTTTTTATCCCAGTGATTTTAGGCACAAATCTAAAGTCAGTTTTCCCCTTAAAGACCCCCCCTGCTCTCGCTTACCTTTTTCCCCCCCAAACACCCTGTCACCAGGAGCTTGGTGGCATTTACAACTCCACAACAGCCTCTTGCAGGCGATGGGGGTCCCTGGGGGACACCTCCTCACCTGGAGGAAAAACTCATCCAAATCCCTGGGTCTCAGCATCCCCAGCTGTCCCCAAACTCTGCTGCCATTCCCGAGGCTGCTTCACCTGCCCGGGGCAGCCGTGAGAGAGGAAGCACTTCTGAGAAGGTGCCACTATTTTAGGAAAGAGGAAGGGCTGGAGCTGTTGCGCCACACAGGAGGGGATGTTCACAGCATTCAACTTTCAGCCTTCCCTGGGATTTCAGATGCAAACCTTGCCTTGAGATTGCCTTACAGAAAGCTTTTTTAAATTTCTATTTTCCTTGAAATTGCAATACAGGTGGGAGCCCTCAGGAGCATTAACATTTAGCAATTAATTTGAAAACCAGCAAACACAAAGCCTTGTTGGGCTGAGTTAGGGAATTCCACAAAAATCCAGCCTCTAGGACAGGCTTTGGTGTGAAGCAGGTTCTGGGTGAGCCCGAAGTCCAAGGAAAGAAGGGCAAGGAGCTGAAGGGCAAGGTCAGAATATCTGGGGCCAAACAGCCCCAGGAAGCATTCATGAGAACAAATCTGGGTTTATAAATGAAAGTGTGAGGCTGAGACAAATGGGAACCGTCAACTGGAGAAACCATTTAGATTTTCCTCTCGTGCCTCCCCATTGCTTGCTCTTGCTGTCTCCTGGGCTTTGTGCATTTAGAGCAGGCAAAGGCTTTTTTTCCCCCCTGCTTTCTCTACACTCGTGCCTGAAACTGGAGCATTAAGAGCAAATTGCACTGGTCCCACAGCCCTGCCAGCCCCGGAGAGGCTGATGGAGAAACAAAGCCAGCCCTGTCCTCGCTGGGCTCCTCAGCTGTATCCGCATCCCATTCTCCTCCCTGGAGCAGCACAAAGGCTGCAGCCAGAGGCAGGAGCACATCCCCGGGGCTGGCTTGTGCCAGGCAAGGCAGCTCCCTCCGAGGCTCATAAATAACTCCCCGTGCTCTTGCATTTATAGGGATGGGGAAGGGAAGGGGGGATGGCGCAGCACAAGTTGTCGTTTCCTTTCCCCGCTTGCTGCCTGCTTCCCAAAGCCTTGGAAAACACAGGGATGTGCTAAAATCTTGCTAAGATTCCTGTTTTTAGTCCCAGGGAGGTCCAGGGAGCTGCATTCAATGGGGTTTTCCCCCAAAAGGCAAGGTGGAATCACCCGAATCTCCCTACATCTGCAAAGAAAGGATGGGCTGGGAAAAGGCAGCGCTATTCACATCCCTTGCCAGATGAATCCAGAGAAATCCTTGCCAGATAAATCAGATGCTGCTGGGGTGGGTTGTTTTGGCATGCCAGGACTTTATTGTTCCAGTGCCAGAACTGAAACATGCGTGTGCATGTGGTATTTTTAACCTGCAGTTTAATTACAAGGGGGGTTCTCCGCAGTTTAAATGGAAATTGCTGCGCTTGATTAGTAAAATACACGTTGGGTTCATTATCTCCCCGCCAGCCACTTCCCCATGCAAACAAACTCCAGTGGGGGAGAACTCCCTGTTCTCCCCACCAGCGAGCAGTGGGGGAGTCCCTCTGATTATTTAATAGTTAATTCCATCCCCAAACTCACCCACAGGCAGCTGAGGGCTGTCCAGCCCTCCACCAGCTCCTCATTTCAGATCCACCGCAGCAGGACCTCAGGGAATTTTGGGGCTATTTCCCAAGCTCCCGGGGGGGACTGAGTTTGAAATCCCGTTTCTCCTAGAAAAACATCTGGCTTGTGACACAGGTCAGACCTGACTCTGCTCCTGCCAGCACATTACTCCAGCCCTAAGGTCCTCCTCTGCTCTACAGCAGTGGGCAAAGAGCATTAAACCATTCTACCCTGTGGAATAGAAGCATTTTGCAGGACTTTTATATCTTTGTGAGTTGAGAGAAGCACCCAGGGCTGGGCAGGTTTAGTTCCCCAGCCCCTGTGGGCTTTTACTGGCATTTATGGGAATTTTGGAAGGAGGGGAAGCCAAGGGGAAAGCCCCTGGGTGGTTCTGTGGAGCTGCAGCCTCCTCAGAAATAAAGTCAGGCCAGTCTGTGCCTTGGCCCTGGAGATGGGCATGGGGAGCAGGAGTTTGGATCCCACCTAAGGAATCCAGGAGCCACAGGAGCAGCTCTTGGAGCCGGGCTGGAGGCCTCCCCCGGGAGAGGCTGGGGAGCCCCATTTCATCCAGCTACTCAGGACAGTTTTTAGCAATAAAGATGAAAACCAGGCAGTGCCTTTGCTCTCTGACAGCCGGGACCTGGTTTAGGGCACAATCCAAGACTCGGGCCCGGCCAGAATTCCTCCCCCTCCTCTTCCTCTTGCTGTTTGCTGCCAGCTGCTCCTGCTCGGTGGCCTCGGTGTCCCCAGGGCTGGCAGGGCCTGAAGGAGCTCCTGCCGTGGATCTTTAGCTGTTGTCTCCCTCCCACATCCCAGCACCAGCAGGTACCGAACACTGACACCACCGTTCCTCACCCATCCCTTGGGACCGAAGCTATTCTGGGGTGAAACTTCCAGGAAAAGATCCAGGGAGAAGCCAAAGCTTCTCATTCCTCATCTGGATCTCCAAATCCCAGTGTCCTCCAGCATTCCAAACTTCTAGCTTTGATCCAAAAACATCCCAGACCGTTCCCCAGCAGCTCCCAGAGGCAGGGAAGCAACTGTGTATTCCCTAACTCAGCCTTTAGCAGGACGATTAAAGCCAACAATTTTGTTGGAGTGTATTAATTTGAAAGTTCTACTTTTCACCTGCACAGAAAAGTTCTTCTTGTATAGTAATTTTTTTTCTATATATTGTTCCTGTATGTACTGTACAAGTAACTTATTCTTGAATAATGCGATTTTACCGTAATATTAAAAAAAAAAAATCTGCTCTTAATAAACTGTTTTTAGAACTTGTTTCTCACTTGTAGTCTTCAGTCTGCTTCTCTCCAGGTGCCTGGACATGGTTTTAGTGGATACTGGATGCCAAAAGGCAGAGATGCTCCCTTGGATGTGGGAATCCTCTGGTCTGTCCCCATGGGATGATGCCTGCGCCACGCAGGAGTCAGGCCAGGGCAGGGATAACTTTGTCCCCCCATCTTTTTGAGGCATTTTGGCAGGAAATTCTCACCCTTCCTCTCCTTCTCCAGCAGCGCCGCTGACTTTTACACCTTCATCACCGCCAAGGCCCATCCGGGACTTTTCCTGGAGCAGCCCAAGGCTGAGGGGATCAAAACCACAAAATCACCTGAATGCAAAACCTCGTTAGAAAAATGTACTGAGTTCGTGATTCCCAAACTTTCCCTCGTTCCTGCAATGCCCCTGCAGCAACAGCAACACACTCAGGGCAAACCCTGGCTCCAGCTGGGATCAGAGCTGGAGCAGCCGGTAAGGGAAAGAGAGCCAAAAATCACCACACAAACACCGAGGAAGGGTCAGTTTTTAAAACTTTTTTTATTTTTTAATTTTTTTTTTTAAGTTTTTATTTTATATTATCTACAAAGTAAAAGTTTTCTTAACTTAAAAGTTACATCACTGTCTCACGATAGTGATTATCTCATCAAACGTGATTTATAAATAATAACTCATCCGTTTGACGATTAGAATTTTTTTTTTTTTTTTACTGAACCTGTTTCAAGTTTAGTTAGAAGTAAAAGGGATCTCCAAGTCTTGATTTTTAGTGATAATAGCAGCAAGAATCACTCTTGTTACTTCTTTTGCTAGCTGACGAGTTCATAACTTTGAAGGGTCATTAAAAAATAAATAACTTCCAGTTTTCAGCAAGCAGAGTTGGGGCACTTGCAGGACTCAGATACAGTGCATGGAATTATGGAATAGCCCACAAGTTCCTAAATGCCTCTACTCAGTCCGAATCTCTCCCACTGCAAGATGAACTGTTAGCATTCCTAGTGGATGTTACAAGAAATAAAATTAAAAAAAAAAAAAAAATTTTTTTTTTTTTAAAAAAAAAAAAAATANNNNAAAAAAAAAAAAAAATTTTTTTTTTTTTAAACAAAATAAAATGAAATTCTAGTTTTCTGTGCTTCCAGTTGGCAGAAGCAGTAGAAGGAGGGTATTTGGCCTACAAAAGGTATCCAGCCTTTCAGTTATTCCAGATGAGCCTTACAACTGCTGTTGGTGGTGGGCTTGTACTGTAAAAAAAAAGTTCAAATGTAAATAATAAATTGGCAAGCCACACAACAGTTTGCTAGTAAAGTGGTCACAGGACAACTACTGAGCTCAACTTTCTTTTATTTTTTTTCTCTTTATTTTTTTTAAGAGAACAAAACAAAACCCTGCACATCAAGATGTCCTTGGGATGGTTTTTTTTGTTTTTTTTCTTTCTTTTTCCCTACCTAAGCCCTCAGAAAGCAGCTTGGTTCTGCTCACACATTCCCCAGGAAACATCAGGTAAAACTACATCACTACAGAAGTTCAGAGGCCGTTTGAACTTGAGTAATCAAAGAAGCCTAAATAAAGTTAAATTTAAAGTGGAAAGAAGTCACACAACTCCTGCTTTTCCCCCAAAGCAAAGCTGCAGAATGTTACTCTGAATTAAAAGTTTAGATTTCAGTTGTCCCTTTACTTTAACAGCAGCCTAGCAGCCCTACCCCCACACGACATTTGACTCCTGTCCTCAAGATTTAATCAAACCTCAGATCATTATAAACTCCACACAGTCCATCCCCCACGGCAAATCCACGGCAAATCCACCTGGAAAAACTCAGCCCCACAGTGCCAGTGCCTCACACTTATCCTTTTCTCTACTCCAGCTAGAGAAAAAAACAAGAACATTCCCTGCATTAGGTACATCTCACCAGTTAAACCTACGCTCCTCTAGGCTGCCAAAGCCTGAAATACAAGGACATCTTAAGGTTGGTCGGTTTGGTTTTTTTTCTGGTTTTTTTTGCAATTTTTTGTTATTTTTTTTTTCCCCAAAATCCGGTTTCTCCCAGTTCTCACTCCTCGACCTGGCTCAGTTAGGGTGCAGGTCTCCCGGGCACACACTCCTCACCTGAAGGGTGGGTCATATAGGGGAAATGTGTTGTTGTCGAGACTGGAATGGGCTGTAGTGCACTTTGAGCGAGGGCGGCTTGGGGACCACCGGGAGGCTGTGTCGTCATTAGCATCATTGGAGCATGGGCAGTTGGGTGAGAAGGAACCATTCCTGACTGTACATGAGCCTGAAACAAAGAGCTCTTTAGTATCATGGTCACAAGGAGGCAGCAACTCCTGGCCACATGACTGGCGAAAGTTTGCTCCGGCTGCAAATCCGGAGGTTTACTCTTCTTTTTTTAATTTTTTTAAAGTTTTTTTAAACTAGGTTAGGGGTTAAGGCAGAGGTTGTAACACATAAAAAAAAAAATAACAACAACAAAAAGGAAAAATAATAATTTAAAAAAGGGCTCCTTACTGCTGGCTCTGAGTCGCGTTCTCAATTTTAGCCATTTTGCCAGCGTTAAACACGAGGGTATTAAAAAAAAAACCAAAAACAATTCAGCAACAAATCTTCAAAACATTTCTGTTAGTCACCTACATCAAAGCACTTCCTAGAGGGTACAGATAGGAACTTCACAGGCACTGGGAGTCTGGCATCCCTTCCCCAGCTCTCTCCTTGCACAACCCCACGTTCTCTGCTGGCTCCCTGCCCTGGGAACCTCCCTGTCCTCTCCAGTGACCTGTGCCCACACTGCTCAGCCAAGTCCTCCTGACATGAGTGATTTCATCCCTTCACACTCTCGGGGCAGCTTTGTTCTGCTTCCAGTTCAGCTCATCGCAGTTCTTGTGTAATCTGAGCAATCAGGGCTAAGTCTCAGTGGAAAAGGAGATTAATCCTTCCCATGGCTGATCACCTCTGGCAAACAAGTTCAGGAACTTGGTGGGTTCTTTAGCTCACAGCAGTTCATGTCTCTAGAGGTCATCAATTTATTTTATTTTAAAACCTAGCAAACATATTCGTTTCTTAAAAGCACAAAGGAACTCGGAGCTCTCAGTGGATTTCTCCTGGGGAAAAAAAAAAAAGCCCCAAAACCCCATCATTTGTACTTAAAGTTTGCTTTGTCCTTCTACCATATCCCAGAACTGCAGCCTCACAGGTCTCCCGTGCCAGTAAAGACAGATAGCAGGTAGTGGCTAGAATTTTATTTCTTAAAGACAAAAAGGGTTACTTGACTTATCACAGACATTCCCCAAACTCTTTGATGAGATTTGCACGTGTTAGTAGCACCCCAGAAGCCTTTAAAGGCAGGAACTGCAATTCAAATCTCACTCTTGCTCTAAAAAAAGATTTAGGAGATCAGGCTGTGGAACAGAAATACCTCCCAGGACTGGCTCCACGTTGACTTTGACAAACATGCTATTGTAGAAGCCATCATTATAAAGCAGCTATTCATAGAGCAGCTGGAGTCAATACACACAGTGGATAAAATTTTTCTGCTGTGGCTCAAACATTTTGCAAATTGGCAGCTGACAGCACTCTGTAATGAATTTTAAAGTACTGGTTCTCAAGTGAGATATCTACCAGCTCGAGATTCATCTGATAACCTGAGGGGAAATTGGATTGATCCCCTGTGTTGGCCTAACTGAAATTCATACTACGTGGTATTTCAGAATTGTGTTTAGAAGCTGGGAATGAGGCTGCTAAAAAAACTATTAAATCCAGTGATTAGTTTCCCCACCACGGAATAATTACATGCATAGAAAATTTCTGACAGAACTGTAGTTATTCCTTCACTAGAGATTTTTGAGGGAACTACTTCATTGGGAAAGTCAATTAGTTTGCTGTAAATATCACAAAATGCAGCTTTCGTTCTAAAAAAAAACCCCAAAATCGCAGAAGAGACTGCACAAATTAAAATCAAGGGCAAGGCAGGCTTTGTCTGTGATTGCTAAAAATCCTGCCTGAGCGATCAGTTCTGACTCAAAGTTGGATCTGATTTGTTTAAATTGGTTTGCTTGGCACACAGAAAGGAAGGCAATGGTCACATCCTGCATCCCTGGCGTGGCCAGGGCACAATTCAGGAACAGCTTTACCCTTTCATGGCCTTCAAGGAAACGTTTCCTGCTTCAAATCACAGCACTGGACATGCCACTAAGCCAAGACCCCTCTGAGAAGCTCTAAACACAACCCAGGCATTCACAGCAGTGCCCTCACACCAGAGCAGAGCAGGAGTCTCGTTTCTGGCAGAAACCAGAGAAGAGCAGGACGTGCCAAGATGCCACAGCAATCATCAGCTTTGGCCATCCTCTCTCCTTATCCTCCCCCCCCCCAAAAAAAAGCAGAGAAATCAAAAGCCTAAGATAATCAAAAAGCTAAAAACTCAACGTCAGTAAAACGATTCCTAAAAGAACTATTGATTTATTGGCTTAACTGACTGTCCCAGGGACCAAAGCAAAGATTTTTATCAGAATTCTGCAAGGGACTGGATACCTGTCAGATTAAACATCCCTAATCACAGTTAGTCACCTTATCCCAAACTATTGTTAACTTGTATGAGAAGGCAGACACCAAGTTCTCAGTCTGAAGAAGAAATCCTGCAGGCAAATTACTGATTGAACTGCCCATTCCTTGACAAAGGACACTAAATCCAGGAGATTTAGCAAACATCAGAAAATCTGTGTCACACTGCTTTACAAGGAGCTCTTGATTAATCTATCATGTGCTTCCCTTCCCCAAATCCTTTTTCTCAGGGAGCTGACCACAAGAGAGCAGTTAAGAGAAGTGGGTTTCTGATTCTGAAGCAAAGACTTGTTTTAGGTTGCCCAACAATCTTTGGGGATCTAAATGATCTAATGAGCTGCACAAGCAGCTCATTTAGAACCACACACACAGCACACACACACACCACACACGCACACACAGAGGCTTCTTTCTGCAAGGATTGTCCTGCAGTCACCTTAACTCTCTCCCCTCTCCCTGCCCTGCCTTGCTACCCCCTGGAAATCCCGTCCTATCCTTTTCTGGATGTATTTGTACAAAATCTGTCTACGATGCACAGCCTGAAACTGCCACCAAAAGCAGCAATTCAGCCTTTCTGCACTCAGCTCCCACCTCCAACCTTTCTGTATGCCAGCTCTTCCTGGGATCAGGCACCTGACTGAGCAAGGAACTGGTTTGACCAAGAAATGGCCTGAAAAGGGGGTAGGGGAGGCACATTTCAGCTGAATCGTGTCCCCGGGCTAGTCTGCTCCACGGCCAAGCAGTTCTTTGAGCAGAGTGGTGGGGCAGGGACAAGGATGGGAGCCAGGAACTGGGAAGAGAGCTCAATTTATTTCAGTAGCAGTGCCAGCTTAAGATGTCTTCATTAAACTACAGTTGCAGATGTACTAGGTGTTGGAAACTGAGGTCCAAATACACCTTGTCAAATTCTAAATAAAGGCAATGTACAGACAGAAACCTAAATAACAACAACAGGTAAGTCTGTGCTGAGAGGTGACAGATTGGCAATCACTTCAGCAGGCCCGACTGTCCTAACTTTTTTTTTAAATTTTTTTTTTGTTTGTTTGGTTTTTTTTGTTGTTTTGTTTTTGTTTTTTTTTTTTGTGGCATTAAGACATTTAGTCTTGAAGGTTGTTAAACTGTGTTTACCTGGGGGACATGGGCCATGTGTGGCGGATTGGTATATGCAGGTTGAACATGGGAGGGATGAATGGTGAAGACTGTTTGTTGTGCTGTAGGAAAATTGTTTTGTGGAGACTGCGTGTTGGAGCCTGGCGTCATGGAAGGAGGGGTTGGAGCTAGACCTGCGTGGTAAATCGCCGACTGCTGCTGGGGGTTGGCCAGGTGCAGGGCCTGGGCAGCCTGGTGCTGGTGGTGCTGCAAGAAAACACAAGAGATCATTTAGGTTAGGGCTGAGGAGTTACACTGATTGCTGTGAAGGAGAGAGGAGTGGGAAACTGCTCTCAGTTTCAAATGGTGAGTGTAAGGATGGCCTGGCATGGTGGGGAAACTCTTTACAACCCCACCAGGCTCAGCTGGTGCTGGCAAAAAGAACCCAGGCTGCCAGGTAAAAACCATGGGGAACCTGGAGCTGGGAGTGCCTCACAGCTGCAGCCAGAGTTACTCCCAGGAGGGAATTCAGGAATGCAGCACCATTCCAAGGACCACTTTGTTTCCAGCTGCTTTGACGAAATCCAATCAAACACTTCTCAGCATTTATCTGCTATTTCCACTTCACTCACATGAAAGCACTGACATGATTTTGATCCTTCCTTAACCCTTAAAATGAAACATCCCCCACCCCCTGTGAACTGTGAAGGAGGGGGGGAGAAATGAACCTCTGCTCCATCCTACCCTTTTTCCTCTCAGAGAAATCAACATCTCCACATCAAACACCACTCAGCTGCCATCCCTTAAGCACAATTAAACACAATTTGCAGCCGCTCGAGGGGCCCTGGGTCGTGTTACCTGCACGGGGCTTGGAGCAGGGTGGCTTCCAGCATGTTGGCTTTGCTGCTGGCCAGTTGGGGTGGCAGAAGGCTGAGGATGCGGAGGATGCGGATGCAGGGTAGCATTAGGGTGGGCATACTGCTGAGCAAGTGAGCCAGTGGAAACTAGGATGGAAAAAGAGGAATATTTAACACCGGGTACAGGACGTGCACCTCTATCAAGTCACTATCTTGAAGATTTCACTACAACTCAAGTCTGTAAATATATTCCCTCCCCCTTCTAAAA
>VWZN01011061.1:578-17084 GCA_013396955.1 Regulus satrapa | reverse complement strand
AAAAGAAAAGAAACAAACCAGGAGAGTGCCTGGCATGGGCTGCACGGACTTACAGACAGACACAGCAACAAGTGCCACGGCAGGACAGGAGCAAGAACAGAAACACCCTGAAACTGCAACTCCTCCTTCCCCATGGCTGGGAGTTCATCCTGCAAGCACCCCCTCAAAGCTCGGCTTCCTCAAAGCAGCTGCTGAACACCAGCAGAGAAAGCAGTTTTTCTGCAGTTCTCTGCCTTTCCCACTCAGTGTGGACGAGCTGGATCAGGCTGTTGTGTCCAGAGAGCTCCAGCCCCTCTCCCCGTGCCTCCAGTGATGCTGATCACCAGCACAGCCCCACCTGAGCCAGGGAATGGAACAGATAAAGTTCATCTGCCAAGGAGCCCTCATCTCATCCCTGTCACCCAATCGTGACCACAAGCTGTTCCCAGCACTCCTCCAGTGGCAGCTCTACAGAAAACTTCCTCCACCCCCAGCTGCAACTCGAGTTATTTCCTGCCAGGGGCTCAAAACTTGAGCCACAGCTTTTTATAGGGATGAGGCCCAAGTTCCTTCTCCTTTTAAGAAGCTGGTAACTTGTCAGGTGTAAAAATCCTGTTTGGCTCATGAAAGGGAGCAAGGCAGCTCCCAGAGGGTTGAGTAGAGGCCACAGAATCACAGCATGGTTTGGGTGGGAAGGGAATTCAAGATCATCTTGTTCCACCCCTGCCAGGGGCAGGGGCACCTTCCACCATCCCAGGGTGCTCCAAGCCCCGTCCAACCCTGGCCTTGGGCACTTCCAGGGATCCAGAGGTAGCTACAGCTGCTCTGGGCACCTGTGCCAGGGCCTCACAGAAAGGGATTTCTCAGAGTTCGTTTCTGGCTGCAGGTGAAAAGACTGGGTAGTGAAGTCAGAGATTATTCCATATTCAAAACAAATTTCTGAAGAATTGACAACTCATCTTCCTGTGATCATATAAATCTGTTCCAAAGCTCCATTCCCTGCCCACTGAGAGGAACCTTCCTGCGTTTTCCACATCCTGGTTTGGTGCAAGGAAACTTGTTCCCTCAACACGTCCCATTCCTTTAACATGTGGTTCTTTAGAAAGTGCTTTTCTGTACAATCAAAATTAGTACAAAAAACCCAACTCACTGGCAAAGTAGAAAGAAGGGCCTGTCTCCTTGCTGTATGGTATTTTGGGACATGCTGAATTTGGGAAATAGAAAGGTAAATTAGCCTCTTGCCACGTGCATACTTCCCATCTTCTGGAAAGGTCAGTGTCAGTTTTAAATTTTTTTTTAATTTTTTTGAAGACTCTAAAACCATGCAGATATTTTTATTTACTTAGCTGATATCAGAGCTAAATATTTATTTTTTTTTACAAATGAGTGGAGATGAAACACAAATCTCAAGTAAGCCTTCCTTCTTAACAGCGCCACTCAGGTCTGCAGTTCTTAATTAACACAAAAAAGAAACTTTATGTAAATTCACCGTCTATTACTGTCCACTGTAACAAGAAGGTTAAAATGCAATTACACTAGAGCAGAAACTGGCCCTTGCTTTTTCAGCTATAGCACTGCCATTCTGAACAGTTCCAAGACAACTTTGGTGACTGGTGCACTCTTAATCCCTGGAGAATCCTCTGAAGTTTATATTATATCCACCATTGTACTACCAGGGGAATAGAATTTACTCTACTGCTGAGACAGAAACCAGATAAAGTTAGAGACAACACCAGACCAGTAAAACATATGCAGAAGGGGAAAGGGGAAGGGAAAACTGGGACAGGAATGAGAGCACAGAAACCAGGAAACGCATCTGTGTAAAACCAAGGTCTGGTTTTACACCAGTTCTTAAAACACAAAAGTTAAGTTTTTCAGAGGACTCCAATTATCTGGAAAACAATTCAGCCACACGGAAAACTGACACCAGTTCATTGTCACAAGAATGGACAGATCCACCCTCTACTCGGTAACCAAATTTTCTACCAGCAGCAGCAGCAGCAGCAGCAGAAGCCTGGCTGGGCTTTGTGTGACACAGGAGCCAAACTGGGACCGTGGCCAGCAAACTCCAGCAGCCCAAGGACAGGGACTGGGAGGCCACCCCGAGCCAGCAGCTGCCAGACACACACAGAACCTTCTGGACCCAAGGTGCAGCTGAGCAGGGGAAGGACGACACCTCCAGGTGGGCTGTGTGGCAGGTAAAGGTGTCCCATTTCAAACTCTCCTGGGCACGGGCGGCTCCGCAGCTGAAGTGTCACAGACGTTGTTATCGTCTGGCTGGGAAGAAAGTTGTGTGGACATTGTCCTTCCCCGTTTTGAGGGGAAAACCCCAGTGATCTGAACACTCCTCTGTCCTGTCTTTAGCTGGGGTTAACCGGGACCACACAGCTCTGCTTCTCTCTCTTGGCAACAGCGGGGTTGTGACACTGGGAAGTGGCAAGGAAATCCCAGAAGTGCAGGAATATCCCATTAAACAGCATTAGACAAAAGCACTTTTCTTTAAAATGGAACAGTGCTTAGCACCAAGTGTAGGTCACTGTATGTATTTTGAATTCAGCTATCTCTTCACAAGACAGGAAGGAATACAACCCCAAACTTTTGGCAGTGAGGGGGGCTCCCTTAAATCGACAGGAATTTCTCTTGGCTGCCAGGCTGTTACTATTTGCCACAGACTTTCAACTCGTCCCAAACCATTAGTGAAGGTGGAGTTTCAGATCTTACCAGAAAACATTTCACACCTTAGGAATACTCGATAAGCTGATTTCCCCCCAACCCCCAGGTCTCAGCACAGTAGTTCTTGCAGACATCTTCTCTCTACCACATATGCAGGAGAAAAACTGAGTGAATTTTGCAGGAATAACTCAAAGCAAGCACCAGTACCTTGAAGAGTAAAAGGGCAGTGTGGCCCACTGAATCCTGATATCAGTGCTAAAAATAAGTAATAATAAATATATATTTTTAAAAATCAGATAGCAATTTTAAAGAGCCGGAGGGGAAATTGTTTGAGCAAAATCAAAAGCAGCAGCGGTGGTTGTTTCTCAGGAAGTTGTTATTCTGTACTTTCAAATTATTTTTTAAGAGAAGACCAGAATCAAAGTGCACAGGTATATTTAGTTCAAACGTGGGTAAACTTAAGATTCCCAAAAGACAGAGCATAAGTTACGGATATTTTCTTATAGTCACTCAGTCAGATGTGAACAATTCCAACATGATGTTCCTTAGCTCCAAAAGCAGCTCAGACTGGTCACCTCTGGCACGCCTGCCTTTTCCCACACATGGATAAATGGAAGCTGAAGTGGACACGTTACAGCTGGACACACTTTGAGGAAGCACAGTCCATCTGGGCCAGGTCTTCAGGCACTCAGCACATGGAAGACTTGCAAAAATGTGAATTGAGAGGGTGCTGCAGAACATCAGGAGTCATTTCCATGTGTCACTGTCACCTTGGAGGGTGAAGGGTACATTTGAGACAGTTCATGTTCACTAAACATGTCTGCACTGGGGCAAGAACACACCCTTAAAAAAGGTCTATCACATGGAGTTCACGATCCTCTTGGGTTGAATGGTTTCAGTGACAAAAATTTCAAGCACTCCATCATTTACTGGAAGGTGGGAGAATATTTAGAAGAGTTCACCAAGTAGCTACTTGAAAGAACAGAGGAGGACAGGCCATTTCTGTTAAACTGGGTGCTCTTGGGAAAGTAATATTTAATTACATGGCAGGAAATACCAAAGAATTCTCAAGTTTGACCCAACTTAGTTGTTTGCACTGGCAGGTAGTCACATATCTACAACAGACAAGCTGCAAAACCAACACAAAATGAGATCTAACAGTTGTAAGTTAGAGTATCAGTGAAAAAAACTATACAGACATCTGATCAAAGCCAAGCAAGGCAACGGGCTTGTACTTCAACGCTGCAGAACCCACTGATTACAGAAGATAAGGATGGTGCACAATGGGAAATTGCTAGGAAGTCACATGCAACCATTCTGAATCAAATCTCAGATTATCTCATGTTTGGTTTTATTTTAATTAGAATTTGAGAGGAGAGTTTTCACCAATAAAGGTCTGAAAGCCTTTGATCATTCGCTTTATCGGAATTCTATTTAATCTAATGAAAAAGCAAACAGAAGATCTGTTTACATGGACACCTCAAGCACAAGAGTTGAAAAGATCAAAGTAATACAATTAGCAAGGACCTCTGAGAGAAAGATTAATCTCTACAAGTAACTTCCATTTCAGCTTCAGCACAAATGAGCTCAAATGTTCTTCCTCCGAGCGTCAAAATAAGTTATTTTTGTTTCTTAACTCTGTTATCACACCACTGCAGAGATCTGACAGGATGTTTTCAGACGGGTAAGACACCTCTTAAAATCAGAATTAATTTCCCACTAAACTCCAGATTCTCTGTAAGTTTTCATGACATGTCATGGACTTCCATTAAGTAGCAGTGTAAAACTAAGCACCCGAAAACATACAAAGATGTCTAAAGGTACAGAAAATCTTTTATTAGAATCTAAGTCAATAATATACGTGACCCAATAAAACTTTTCCTCAGATGCTATAACAAGTATTGAAATGCCATGTTTTCAAGAGACCATCTGCTGTTTTGACATTTTATGACAATTTCCAAGCCTTAAACAACCTTGATTCTACCTCTTTCAATAGCATGTTTTGCAGTGAGCTCTTTTTCCTCCAAGCTGGGCCTTGATTTATCATACATTTATAATGCTTTAGAAAGTTCTTGCACATTTTACTTTCGTCACAAGGTAACCCACATTTTCAGCACTTCGCTGTAAGTGAAGAATGCCCAGCTGATAATGCTAGAGACTAATTGTCCAAGTGAGAGCAATACATGAGCTGTTCCATTTACTTATTCTTGACTTACCAAATGAGAAAGGTAAGCAACACATGGTTTATTTTGCTTAAACAGCAGTGTTCATACTGTTAATAATGCCAGTAGTATCATAAAGACAGCATTTCACTAGTTGCCAGAACTAAAGTCAAGTTTGAAACTGAGGTCATAACCTTGCAATAAAACAAGTACTAATTATAATCAAGGAACAAACAAGGAATGATGTATCAAGAGCATCAAGAGAACTTGAACAAACTTCTTTCAGCAGATATTCTTTAGCAGCTCCCAGGTTGAAATCTCATCTTGGTCACTGGCATCCTACCGAAATCAGCACACTTGAGTTTTCAATGCTCTGCTCATCATCATCATCATCATCTTATGAAATATAAACCACATCTACTGAACGATACCCACGTTTGAAGGCTGAGATTAAATACATCCCCTGCACAAGGTAAGGACTTAAAAAGTTACATATAACACAAAACGTTTCCTACCATACATAGCATGTGTCTGTTCATGCGCACCGTACTGTGTTGCAGAGGAAGATACTAAACCCGGCTGTGCGTGTGCTGGTGGGGCCATCATCCTAGCGTTGCCCTGTATTACAGGGCTATAAACATGAGGATGCTGCAGGCAGAACAAAAGGAAAAAAAAAAAAAAGCACACGGTTAATTGGGGAATTACTCCACAAAGAGATTTTTGGCATCTAAACGGTCGCGAGCGAAACAGCGGCGGCAGCTCGGCCTCGCTCAAATGCAGAGCGAGCTGAGGGTTTCACGCTGCTGTGATTGTCCCAATTGTTTCCAAAATTTAAGGGCTAGAAACTGACAGAAAACATGGGCATATCCAATTTTTGCCTCTCTAATAATGCACTGAGCGTATACGTTTAGAATCCAATTCTGCACGTAGATTTAACAGCCTCTGAAGTAAGGGCAGTCCACTAAGTGAGTTATTTTCAGCGCACTTAACCAGGAGATGTGCTGGCCACGACCTAAAGGAATTCTTCAAAGAGCTAAAAAACCATATCAATAATAAATGCCAACTTCTAAACTGACCTTAAAATTCATTAGGACCTTATAATTTTTTACAGGCTTTGAAGCCCATTCCAAGATCACCACACGTGTGCTCCAGAACCCAGAAACTCTTCAGGGTGACTTAGGACTGGACACAAGGGAGTTAATTTAGCTCTGAGCCACTTCATTATTTGTGCTTGGATTGATCAGGAGCAGGGAAAGCACTCTTACCTGAGATTGGTAGTGTGGCACATGCTGCACAAGAGGCTGATTAGGAAACTGTTGGGGGCTATATGCAACATATTGTGTAGAGTAAGCAGGTGGAGTAGCTACAATTGGAGGGCCTGCTGCTGAGGCAGGATGCATCATGGTGCTCTGGTGGTGTTGGTCTTGCCGCTGCTGGGGCATATTTGGTACTGGAAAACAAAGATTGTCTCATGTGAGAAACACAGATAAAAAAAACCTGGGAGCTTTCTGAAAGGTTATATGTTATAATAATGTTATTTGGACCACTTGGAATATCCTCACCCCACATCTTTTAACCATGGGTTAGAGTTCTGTCAGAAAAGGAGAGTTTCTCCAGGAAACACGTGATTTTCATCACTGCCTTTGGGCTGGATATACACAGCCACAAACCCAGCCCTGTCTTTTTTGTGAAAGAAGAAAGGTGGATGGAGAGAAAGACTGACAAGAATCAGAGGTGGAAAAGAAAGGTTATATCAGGATACCTACAAAAACCAATTAATCCTGTCCCCTTTAAGAGGCTTTTTCACCCTCTATGGGAATGATTGGGCCACTGTTCCATCAGCTGAGTTTTTATGTTAAAATGACTTGTGCTTATGGCTGAGGAGAGCACAATACAGGTCTCCACGCAGCTACAACTCAAGGTAATCACATCTTTTGAGCTCTGTGCTACCCCTCAGGGCAGCAGAAAGCAAATTTTAGGTCACAGACAACACTGAGAGAGACAAAACCTATAAGGACTAGGAATAATAAAGAGAGAACAAAGATGGAAAGAGCAGAGCAGCGTGGGAATCACCTGAAATCTCCTGGGAAGGTGACCACCCAACTCACTTGGAACAAACTAACTCAACCTCCAAAACATGGGGGCACGGGAGCTGCAGGAGAGCCCCAGGAGGGTTCCAGCTCCCTGCAGTCAGGCTGCAGCTATTAACTGAGCTACCTCAAGCACCTCTGAACTCCACTGCAGGGGCAATGCCCCAAATCCCTTAGGGAGAGGAGAGGGAAATGTTGAAGACATCATTAAATTCACTCAGTGATTTTATTTACACTGCAGATCAACAAGAGAAAGAAGTAAATACAGGAGGCACCTTGAACAGTATAAAGGCACGGAGCTGTAACCCAGGCAGCTCCCTCAGGGCTGTGCTGCACACAGATGTGATACGCAGAAAATATTGGAACTTTAAAAGGAATTCAGAATTGGAGCTGCCTCACCCGGTAAGCAGCACTCAGCAATGTATTTCTGATTAAAACAGTGTTACCAACCAGAAGAATCCAGGGGTGAGGCCACAGTGAAGTTACTGTGTTTTAACACAGGAATACATAGCAGGGTTTTGTCTCCCCTGGGTCCATAAAGGCCGTTTGTTTGTTTCTAAACAGCAGGACACAATTTCCTGCTGCAGTGACTGGAGCTGCAGTGCTGCTGCACTGCCTGCCAC
Source organism: Regulus satrapa (assembly GCA_013396955.1). Classification (NCBI taxonomy): domain Eukaryota; kingdom Metazoa; phylum Chordata; class Aves; order Passeriformes; family Regulidae; genus Regulus; species Regulus satrapa. The sequence goes on along the minus strand of VWZN01011061.1, from coordinate 9,557 downwards.
TGCAGAAGCATTCACTGGGCACAGTTACAGCATTCCCTGGAACAGGAGCACGAGAACAAGAGCAGCACTTTCTCCTTCCTCACTGTCCTGCCCAGCACAGGGAACATCTCACCACGCATGGTGACTCCACAGCCACGGCTGTCACTTAAACACGTGGCACTGTCACTGTTGGTCCAGCTGTTCAGTCGTTGGGGCAGCAGGAATGAACAAGAACAAACTGGAACCAGCTCTTTCCAGTAGGGCAGCAGAGCAAAATCTTCCTGAAGAAACAGTGACTCTGCATGTTGTTAAAAAAACCTCTCTATTAAAGCACCAACTGGGGCAGTGCTGCAAACCAGTACAGAAAACCAGCAGAGAAGTTCCCTTTAAACAAATCTGTATTATTTATGAAATGTAGGAGATGATTAGCTCACCCTAATGCTCCAAGTAACAGAGACATTTTCTTGTTTGCCAAATCGAATTCCAAACCAAGCAACCCTCATTACTCAAACCTGGCATGTTTTGGCTGAATTAGTTTATCTAAAAATTCATCAGTATTTCCACTTACTTCCCTTTATTTAAAATAGCATTTAAAATATTGATTGAAACCAAATTACCATGGATTAGAAAACACACAAACATTTGTCATTTAGCCATGCTGCATGCAGACTGAGAACCAAACAGGCAGTATTATTCTCACCTTTACCTGCTCTATATGTCTTGGCTTGGTTCACTGGCATGGGCGTCATGGGAATAGGATACAAAGGCTGAAACAGAAGAAATGGAAGGTATGATATTCCTTTAAAAACTCAGTGTGTGCTGGGGTGGGGGCCCCACTCAGCTTTGATGTGTTTCCCTCTGCTCTGTTACACAGTTTAGTGAACTCTGCCTAACCTATGAGATTTTCTTGGATCGGTGTCACTAAGTCTGCACGGACACACAACTAAGACCAGATGGTTGGCAGCAACCAGCCCAGGAATGCTACTGCTGCTACTGCAGGCATTGGGCTCAACCTGACAGCCTCACTGCAGCTCTTTGGTACAGAGCTGAGGCAGAACAGACCCCAGAGGGTGCTGGACACTGAACAGGCTCCCCAGGGAATGGTTCTGGCCCCAAGGCTGCCGGAGCCCCAGGAAAGCTTGGACAATGCTCCCAGGGACAGGGTGGGATTGCTGGGGAATCTGTGCAGGGACAGGGGTTGGGCTGAAGATCCCTTCCAACGCAGGATATGCCATGATTCTATGACAATGGAGCTAGATTTGAAATCCCGGGGATCCCTACAGCAACCAAAAACCAGTGGGACACAGCTGGAAACAAAGAAACGGCCGCAGAGAGTGAGACTGTGCTTGGAGAACTGGGAGGAACAGATCTGCACAGATCTGCAGTAAATGTGGGCTGCTGGCATTTACAAGTGTTTGGGATTATTTGAACATCCAGATTGAGGGAGCACTGGGAAAAGTCAGTATTTACACAGCCAAAACTTAACAACAAGGTGATATATATTTACAAGAGCAATACAAGCTGTATTATTTCACTGTTTTAACTAAGAGCTCCCAAGCTGCAACGAGCTGATCTTTTAAGGTCCTTCCCAACCCAACCCATTCTGAGACTCCTAAATCTGCTCAGCCTCCTGAGGATCTCTTGTGAAGTGTTGAGGAGTTTGCAGCACTTTACCTGCACGCCTGGACTCACTGGAACCGGGTACATCATATTTGGTGCAAAACAAACAGGCTGAGTGTACACGGGGGTTGGCTGCTGATGCCCCACCATGGAGGGGCTGGGCTGAGCTTGAGGACGAGGGGAGGTTGGTGTAGTAGAAGGTTTCGGCTGCAGACAGAGGTGAGCAATGGATATGGCAGGGTTAGTTTGAGTATGCTCCAAAGGAAAAGGTTGGTTTATAAAGATCCACTCAAAGGCATCAAAATCACTTACTTGAGCAAAAGATCGAGGGTTGAACTCTTTAGCATTAGGATTAAGTGTTGATTTTCTAACTTGCCTAAACGTAAAGAACAAAAAATTAAGTTGGGAGTTATTCTTTTACAGGAGCATTGCAATTAATCATTTAAGAAACACCTCATTTCCATCTTTGAGTCAGATTTCTGAGAAGGCAAACATCTCATGGCACGCAAAAAGCCACTCCCATTGAGGGACTCTTACTACAACTACCCATTAGAGTTTTCCAATTGATACCACAGCTCATGTGAGCCAGGAAAACATTGAAATAAGCTCTCAGATGTGAACTAGGCATCAACAGGACCAGAGCTCTGCACTGAGTTCAGGAGATGACTCCCAGGGCAGTTGTTCCTCCTGTGTAACAGCACTTGGAGCCAGGAACGTGTCACCCAGTCATGACTTCTACACAAGGCCTGATGTTCATAAAGATGTGTTTATTCCAAAAGGCATAATTACTCACTCAGAAGTATCTTTCTTGTCCTCTTTATCCTCTTTGTCCTGTTTACTTCCAGGCCCAGATGTCTGCACACCTTGGGAGGTCACCTCAGGCCCTCGCTTTTGCTCAGAGCTGTTACTCATGGAAGGAGAAATACTGGGACTGTTGGGTTTGCTACTGCCACCATTGGAGTTGGTGTTACTGCCAGCTTCTATGATAGATTCTTTAGGGGTGGATTCTGTCTTTTCTTTAACTACATCTCTTGATTTTTCACCTTCTCGGGTTTTGTTTAGCAGCTGATCCACTGCATCTGAAGAGGAACTGGACTGTAACTGAAAAAACCCAAGGGATATATTCAGTAAATTGGTACAAAACTCAGGAGAGACCATCTAATGCTGTCACAAACACAGAGTAAAACACGGTCCCACGAGCCTCAATCATCTGGAAACGACCTTTTAAAACACACATTTCCATTTCTACTAGGGAAGAAATCCATGAGCACTGACAGTGTTTAAGCTGGCACTGTGTAAGGAGCTCTTTAGCCACTCAAGTGACCTGTATGTTGATTAGGGAGTGACAGGAAAGCTTCAGACAACCCTCTGGACTCATCCCCTGAGTGATTTAACAGCACCACTTGAAAAGCTAACCTGATTTATTAAACCCTTATAACAAGGAAATAAGTAATATGAATTCATCTTCAATTTTCCTCAGCAAAACTCTTCATTTAATTTTGCAACAGCTCCTCCATATGGAGTGTGAGATAATTATTTCTGCCTAATGATCAAACAGGTTTCAAGTCCTGTCTTCAGTGTGCAGTCAATACTCACATTTATGAGCATTAAGCATTTGTACAAACAAGAGTCAGCATTGATTTTACAATACCTAACGTGAATTCTTACAGACATTTTCATAAATTAAGCAAAAGTATAAAGACCTGTAAACATTTGCTGTGTGTTCAATTCATTAAAATAAGCTGGATGCACATGAGAACGATGACACCATTAACAGACAGAAACTTACCCTAAAGTCATTCTTAAATTTCTTTAAATCATCAATCTGTTTTCTATGCTCTGAAACAATTGGAGAGACACCTGCCAAATACAAGATCAACATTGTCCAAGCATTTCTTACACAAGTCTTAACACACATTACTCAGTATGCAGAAAGAGAATGGTTTTGCAGATATAAAAATGAAATCCAGCTCCTTATTTTGGGTTTTAATTTGGTACAATTCCATGACCTACGTGTACGAGCACACAGAAGGGCTCTGTGAAAGCAGAGCATTACATAACTGATTTATCTTTAGTTCTGATGCACCACACCAAGGCAGAAGCCCCGAGGTGCAGGGACTGCAGAACTCACTGAACACAAAGAACATGCAACAAAACCCCCAACACAGCCTGTGCCAGCATTTCAAAACACAGCAAGTGAAGGAGAAACACTGATCAAGGTGAGCTTTATGGTTGGACCCATCCTAAAGGTCTCTCCAGGGAGAGAATGAATCAATCTAGTTCCCAGTTTAACTAGATGAAAAGACTTTTTTTTTTTTTTTGAGAACTGTATGAACAAACAAAGCTACAGAGACAAACAAATGTAAGGCATAATAGGAAAAAGCACAGTTAGAAAAGCTCTGCTGACCACGATGCTCAGAAGTATTGTGAGCACAGCTCTAAGCAGAAACATATTCAGTCCAAAGGCAGCTAAAAAGCAGCTCTGTGAGAAGGGGGAAGAAAGAAGGGGGGGGAAAAAAGAAAAAACAAGTGAAATCACACCATCCACATGAGCATCTCTGCACTTGGTGTTGATGAAATGAGTCACAAACAACATTTCAAAGTGCCACTTCACAACTACATGACCAAATTTCACTGTAGAACACCAGACTGCCTCCAAGCCTTCCTTAAAATGCCAACTAAAGCAGCCAGGACAGCAGGTTTAATGTGCACAATTCCTACAGCACTCGGGTACATGAAACCCTTGGATACAAACCTTTGTTTTCAGGTTTAGAAAAACTAGGAGGAGTCTCACTTGGCTTTATATTCTCCTTGTTTCCAGTTGCAGAATTTTGCCTCTGGTCCTGAAGCCTTGTATCTTTAGCTGGAAAGAAATTAACCAAAGTCATTCTCTTATACACAACTCCAACTGACCAGAGACAGAAGGCAAGAGAGAAACAGGGGAGAGATTTGACCATTTTTAGCTTGAAAAACCTTTTAAGTTACGCATTTCCTGCTACCTAGTTAGTGCCTGGAGGATCATCCTCCCTCCCTCTCCATCCTACTGTCAAATGAAAAAAAAAACCTCAATTAAACTCATCCTTCCCATCATACACAAAACCTTAACCAGGCTGAACAAACTGTAAACTACAGAGTCAATTATTTCCAGCAGTCCAAGCTCTTCATACATTCAAGCTCCTCAAATCTGCTACAAAGATTTGAGAGTTCTCAGACATTTGACTGTGCTCCTGAAAGTTTGGTGTTTTTTCCCCATTCCTTTTGCCGTGTTCAAAATAGTTCTTTGAAACCAAAGGCCTGCAGTTCTTTAACACGGAAAAGAGGCAGGAACTCAGTTTGGAAAAAGAAAATCCTCAATTAAGCCAGACACCTATAAACCCATATTCCTTAAGGGCACAAGAAACTAAGCATAAAGACTTCTCAAAAAGCCTATCACCAACCTTCCTTTAAAGCTGGAGAAATGGGAACTCAACAGTAAAATTGAATGCATCCCCAAGTTTTCCCAACATTCAGCAAGCAGCTCTTGCCTTGCCCAGGCACATTCCTGGTCAGGAATTAGGGAAAGGGAGCATTTGCAAGGTGGAGAGGGCCACTTACCTTCATTGGAAGGGGTGACAGCTCTGTTGGATGCAGGGCTGGCAGGTGTAGGAGAGGCAGCTGGAACAGGCATGGCAACAGATTCAGTGGGAATAGTACCAGGCTGAGGAGAAGGCAGAGCTGGTCCCATGGGAGTGCTGCTCTGCCTTGGAGACCTAGGCCTGTGTGTTTTAGGGGATAATCTCGGAACTAGAAACAAACAGGAAAAAGCAGTTATAGGATGAGCTTCCCCATCTGCTCAGCAGTTTGTTTTAGTTTTCAAATGGCTAAAAACATGCTTTGAAACGCTTGGTGAGACATTATATGGTGACTGAAAACCTGTTTTACCTTTCAGGCACATCTCCTAGTTCTTTACAACGCAGCATTTCAGATAATGGGGTGATTTCTCTGCAGATTGTCCCCCAGAATTTATCACTGCTCTCTAATCCCACCAAGAATCTGCAAAATGCTTCCCCAAGTCCCCAGGAGTACAACTACAACAGCTCACATTAACCCACTTTCAGGCAGAACACAAAAGGTGGTCAGGTCTCCACACAAAGAGATGTAAAACATTTTTTAAGAGGGCTGAAAAAACACATCCATTTTACAGCGTCCTCTTTTGGAGGTTTGCCAGCTGGAAAAAAAACAACACAGCCTATTGAAAAAAGAGTGTTTTTAGGTATATTTTTGCCCCTGTGTTAAAGCAGCAAGGAAAGTTGTGTATTCTTTGAACAGTAAGTCATAGCTCCTGCTTCCTGCTCATCCCACTTGTGCTTTTTGTCACATTATTAACTCCCAGTGAGAGAGCAGAAAGGCAGCTAAGTGGTTAAACAGTCCTACTTGCATGTTAATAATGTATAAACAGGGAAGGTGAATCACAAATAATGCCACAACAGAAGAGCTGAAGTTTTTTCCACAAGGCAACAAGTCTATGTAGGTCTGATTTATACCTTCTGTCTCAGAAATGTGTTCCCACTACGCTCCTCTAGAATTCTGCCCTGCTAAAAAATACCCAGAAAGTACCTAAAAAGGACCAAACTGTTGCTCTCTTGCCCTCAAGTCAACACTCAGCTCCTGACATCTCACCAGAACATGGCCTCAACTCAAGAGCTCCACACTAGACCTGTGGCACAAGACCGAGCTTTAAGTCAAATATTGAAAAATATATCTATATATTAACTGATTTTTTAAAAAGACACTCCCTGTAACTGCTCCTACAGTAGCCAAGAACAACATCACCACTTTAAATTCATGTAAATTTTAAAGGAGAAATATATCCAACTTAACTTAAGTATCAATTCATCTTTTAACACCAACCTTCCTCTACCCAAACACCTCCTTCATTTGGAAACCACAACCCAGCCACGCTGCCATAACCAAACTCAGGGATGCAGTGGCAAATCTCTAACTCCTCCAACAAATCCCCTAAAAATGAGTCCTTTCAACAACTAATTTTCCTTCCTTTCCCTTCACTCAGTCCCTGACTGCATAGTTAGGACAATATTGCACCGACTCTCACTCAGCTACCTGGGAACATCCTTCTCCCACTTCAACCTTAGCCCAGTATTTGATTATTCAGAGCCTGAATTGCCTGGAAAGGCAGGATTCTGCTGAGCATTCCCACTCTGAGGATCCCCCTGCAAGCCATCTGCAATTAAGCCAAGCTTTACCTACCCCCACTGACAACTGATGACCACGTCCCACCTGAAGGGCTGCCTCGTGCCACTGCAGCAGTAGATGCTTCCCCAGGTGCATTATGAGATACAAATTCTAAGCCACTTGAAATTGTACCCCTACCAGTAGAGACTCTGTGACCTCGAGGGTGCCGTTGAGCCTTTGGAGACATCCGTGGAGGCCCTGAGGAAAAAAAGACAACCCCACACAATAAGTGCTTCGTGTCCACCGCAGAAAACCCAAACATCTCTTCTTCAAACTGCATTTCATCTTACAAAACTCTCAATAAAGCAGCAATAAAATCAAGCAATTGGTACTGAGATCCTAAAAAGATCGAGCCATTGGTTCAGCCAGGCTGCCAACACATTCATCACCTCCCCAGGGCAGCTCCTGGGTATTCAGAGGCTTTATCAGCACTGAAACAGGTGTGCGAGGCTTGGATTTAAAACATTTCAATCCAAGCATCCACCACCGCCAAGTGCAAGCCAAGCCACAAAGGTCAGTGGTGCAACTGGCCCTGGATAAGCACAGTTCCAGGCTATCAAACGTTTGGTTTTTTTTTCCAGAAAATAAAAAATTCCCAACTGCTTTTGTCAGGTGGTCAGTGATCCCCAACCATTTATAATCACCGCTGGCTGACCAATGCTCTTGGGGAATTTCAGCAGAGCGTTCTCTGCAGCGAGGCTGAACTGCCTGCAGCAGGTCACAATTCATTTACCAGTCAGCAAAAATTGCAACTAAACGAGGGATTGTTATCCCAAGGTTCAAGTCATGCATGTTTAACACCAGAAGCCAAAGTCATAAGTGAATACAGGAATTCTGCACAGCCTGTACAGCTGCCACACCATAGTTATGCTCAAAATACAGTTCTTACATCCTAATGAACATTTTCTTTACAGGATTAGACTCGAATGTTGATACTTCGGCAGGAAAAAACTGTGTGTGAACAGAATCTGGCTGATTGCAGTTCATTTTGAACGTAGGTCAGTAAGAGGGACAAGTTCAGATAATGGCTTTTAGATTTCAGAATAAAACTTCTAAAATACCAAGTACCTCTCCTGGTTACATAAGTCTTTAAATGTCAGCCTCTATTTTAACCATGAATCTCAAGTCCACTTCAATGCAAATTTTGTACAGGTGAGTATTTCAAGGAATACACATTTCCCAGGAATAATCTTGCAGCAGCTCACTGCGTGCCTGACAAACCAACCACAAGTGCTAAGAAATAATTCAGTTTGCAGGTGGATTCTCAGTTGCTAACCCCAGAAAAAAAAAAAACCACAATAAATGGACAGTAGGGCAGACAGATGTGGCTACCACCCACTTTTTGCTTAGGAGCATTTCCCAGTGTTCCTGCTCAGTCTGAGGGATCATTCCTCTCTCTCCCACGGCCCCAGTGAAGCCAGCTACAGCACCCACTGCAAGTTTCCAGGGAGCTCAGGAAAACCACTTGGCATTTTCTAGGCTTGTTACACCATGTTGTGCAGGGTTTAAGTGCACTTGAAATAAAAATCATAAACCATGGTCCTTATTGTAGCCTCCCAGGGCAAATTTAGTTGGGATAATTCTGCAGGCAGCTACCAAAGACTCACAGGTCAACCTTTCTCTGCGTATTATTGACTGCTAGGGAGCTGATTTATTGTTCTGAATAAAAATTTCCTACAAATTCACCTTTGAAGCAGCTCATTCTACTCTATTGCACAGTTCACTTCTGTGAATAGAGCATTTTTATTATCATTATTGTCACTGGTTGCTTTGCAAGAGTTAATTCAATTATTTAGTTAAGCTTTTTATGGAATAATGGTGTTAGAATTGGTATTTTATATGAATTTATAGTCCTAAAAATGCTCTCTAAAGTTATCAGGTCCTGCATGTTGCTGTTGGTTAATTTAAGACACTGAGCAGCGTTTACAAAGCTGAGTTTAATTTCATACCAAACTCGGGAAATTTCACAGCTTTCTTTCGTTTTTGTAAAGCTCTTCAAACCAAACAAACGAACAAAAAAAAAAACCAAACCACCAACCAAACCAACGAAACAACAACAAAAAAAATAAAAGGTTAATAGAAATAGTCTGATAAACTAAAGTTAAACACAAATTACAGGTTAAGTAATGAAGAGGAAAAAAAAAAAAA
>VWZN01011009.1:5378-20254 GCA_013396955.1 Regulus satrapa | reverse complement strand
TAGATACTTGCACCCCTACAATACCTCCTACTGGAAAATTGCATGGGATTTTTTGAAGTCTCCTGAGATTTCATTCAAAAATGAGGAAATAATTGTTTTGTCTCTCATTGTCTGCTGGAAGTTTTCTTACTGTTCTTCAGATTGAAATAAACTGCATGTCTAGTATGAAAACTAATGGCTGTCATGTTCTGGCAAGTCCAGGTAAAATTCATGGAAAGAGCAGGGGAAACTGAGGCAACTTATGATCCCTATTTTTAGGGTAGGGGGATCTCTAAGATGTTTGAAAGAAGTTTTAAGATTGTTTTTTTATTTGTATTCATAAAATGATACCTTTAATTTCATAGTAAATCTGAACACAACATTGGGGCAGATATAATTATTTTCTCTCACTATCAAAATAGTGCAATGTTTCCAAAATAGGAATATTAGGTTATGAAACTCAAAATAATAAACATATTTTTGCTTGAAGTTTGAAAAAATGGACTAATAAATTATATGTGAAGCTGCATGTGAAAAAGTAATTTTTTTTAATTTTTAATTTTTTTTTACTTGTTTTTTCTATGACTATAATGAAGATTTAGAAAGTTAAGTGAACAAGGGTCTTGTTCTTGTCTTTTTAAAAGCTTTGTCTTTTACTTTACAGAAAATGGCTGTCTGTACATAGTGATGGATTACTGTGAAGGAGGAGACCTATTTAAAAAGATAAATGCCCAGAAAGGAATCCTGTTCTCTGAAGATCAGGTAACAGAAGGCTGCTGCTATAGTGTTTTGTTGCAGGATACTCTTTCATGAATTTTAAATTATTTTGGTTCAGGTTATAGGTGTCGTTGCTTAGTCTAAAAGTACTCAAATAATTATTCTTGTTGCCCTTGGTCAATGTATCATTAAAAAGCAAAATCAAACCAAACCACAAACCAAAAAACCAACTGCACCAAAAAAAAACCCAGAAAGAAAATATAATTGGAATTCCTGGATAATGGTGTAAATGTAATGGTATATGATTTTTGTATTGTAATACTGATTTTCATGTGTCATAAGTATAAAATAATACACTTTGTAAGTATAATAATATGAAATATGGAACTATGGAGATGGAATCATTCAAAAGTTCATTTTGCTGGTAATATAAATTTAATATTCTGTTGTATACTTCCAATCCATTTTATTTTTCCACAAAACTGGTTATAAAGTAATTTTTGGTGAAAGAGAAGTGACATTGTTTGGAATAAATGAAAGGATTTTAAGTACAGATTTGATTAAATTAAGTAAACATAAGTTATGTAGGATTCAGGATGGATTTTTTTGTTAGGACTGACATGTTTCTTTGTTTATAAATTGTTTCTGTGCTTTTGTGTTTGCATCCACTAGGATCTCAATTTACCTGGGATTGGAAAGCCTTAGTAATATATTAAGTATTTGATATATAATTTGTAAAACTTTTAATTTATCTCACTTGACCTCACTTTCATAAGAAGGAGTTGAAGTAGAAAAATGAAAATTATGCCTTGCATTATACTATAATTTTGTCATGTCTGTACTTCTAAGTAATGTAAAACCACTATTCATATGGCACAGGTCTTTGTCATTAGTCACTTCTTGTGATTTTTGCCAATTTACCTTAAAAAGGACATTGTTGGCTTGTTCATAATCTTATCGTTAGATGTTTCTTGCTTTTGTCATCAAAATCTAATAGTTTTCCTTTCAAGCGAAGATACACAAGTTTACTACATTTAAAAATACGTGTTTCTGTGAGCTTCAGTAGGGCTTTTTAGGACCTTTGGTCGACTAACTGAGTGCAAGAAAACTTGTATTGGCTACATCAAAAGTAAAATCTTTTAATGTGCAAGTCCCACACCTTAGGCATTTTAGCCAATCAAATCCATATTAAGTTTCTAATTTTCCTATGGTATAAATGAAGAGGGTAAGTGGGGAAGGAAGGTAAAATCCATAGTTATAATTAAAGTCTGATTTGATCTTGTAAGTGGGGAAGTTTCAGATAAATGAAGTTGATGTTGTGTTTTCTTTTATTATTAGATTCTGGATTGGTTTGTACAAATCTGTTTAGCACTAAAACACATACATGATAGAAAAATCTTGCATCGGGACATAAAGTCACAGGTATGTAGGTGGCTATTTTTCAACTGAATTGTCTTTCAAAGTGATTATATTAATATCATCTTTGTTTCAGTGTGCAGGAGATTTATATATTTGTACAAACAGATGAAACTATTTGATAAAGTTACAAGGGTTAGTCATGTATTTATGTGTGGGGACAGAAAAGTTTGACAATGTGAGGTAGTGTTTTCTCATATCAATAAAGTAGGACTTATATAAGTCTGGTGTTCTATAGTAGTCAATAACAATGACTTCAGGGGTATTGAATGGTAGAAAATGTTCTTCTCAAAATCTGTAGGGAACAAAAGGTGTGCAATTGTATGAATATTTTAATTAACAGATTTCTTAACATTTCTCTATCAAGAATATATTTTTAACCAAAGATGGAACAATACAGCTGGGAGATTTTGGAATTGCCAGAATTCTGAACAGGTAACTCCTTTTTGGTAACTGTTTTTCCTCTGACTTAATTTAAATTGCTTTGATCAAGAAGAACACAATCTGTGCACTTGATGTGAGTTAGCCAGTTAACATCCATCCTTATTTTTGTCTTAGTACTGCAGAGCTGGCACGCACTTGCATAGGAACACCGTACTATTTGTCACCTGAAATATGTCAGAACAAGCCTTACAACAATAAAAGGTACTGATAAGGATTTTTATCAAACATTTTTGGTAAATAGAAGAAAATTGATGATTTTAGGAATCTAAAACTGTTCTAATCAAATGATGGTGAACATCTGTTAGTTTTTCTCTTACCCAGGTAGGTACTGAGCTTCACTATAGAGGTGGTACCTCAGTACCTCCTGATCTGCAGTAGAATGCAATATCGTAGAGAAATTACTTAGCTTAATGCTCCAAGTTCTAGATCCAGTTGTGTTCTTAGTTGTGGCTCTACTTTTGCCTGTCTGCACAGGCAGTGGTTGTACTGCCTTAATTTATGCACCACTAATGTGAAACTCTGTTAAAGATGAAACACAGCAGTTTGATTATCTGAGTGCATGACATGCGTACGTGGGTGACTCAGCTTGCACCAGATAAAGAAGTCATAGGGATTCCTCGCTTACACCATCGCTGCTATGGCAGCAACCTGTACCCGGTGACAGTGTCCCATGTGTAATTTAGCAATTGTTAGCAACTTACCCTTCCGTGGTTCCAAGCTGTTGCATTCATTGCTGTGAGTGCTTTTCACTCATTTCAATGAATTTCTTAAGAGATAAAAATTGTTACAGTTTTTTTCCCCTTAATTTCTTCTACATGGGATTTATTATCCAGCGGTGTACATGGGATCTATTATCCAGTGGTGTTGTAGCCAAGTCCTGTAATAAGTGAGGTTAAATTTCTGCTAAGCAGAATAAATTTGCTTTGGGGATTGTATTTGCTGAAGTAGGTGAAAAGGGTTTTTTAAAATTTTGTTTATTTAATTTGAAGACCTCAGGCAAATGTATATATTTAAGCAAAAGATGCCTTTTTCCATAATTTGTCTAATTTCTGTGGCTAAGATGGTTCTGAATCAGAAGCCAAATACCATCATCTGGTTTTCAGGGTGTCCTTATTTTGGCTGATGAATTTGTTTTGAAGTTTTTTGGGGTTTTTTTTGGTTTTGCAGGGTCAAAGAAATCTATAGAGGGGAGCTTGTATGTACTAAAAACATCTATCCTCTCCTCGCCAGAGATAAATTTCACAGACATTAGTTACTTGACAATGTTAGTCTAGAACTAAGTTTTAAAGTAATGTGTTCTCTTTGATTTAGTGATATCTGGGCCCTTGGTTGTGTTCTCTATGAAATGTGTACACTTAAACATGCGGTGAGTAGAAATTTTGTGTGTCTATAATAGAACAGTGGTTTCAAATGGAATTTATTTCTGATGTTAGGCAGATATATTTTAGCTGATGAAAGGCTTTCATGATAGCTGAATTATCTTCAGCGTTTTCATCTCTGCTTCCTGTGCCAAGCAACATTTTTCATTAGTGTTTTGTTTCATGCCAATCTTTCAGATATCTTAGCACTTTTGTTTTTAATAGATTTGTGTTAGCTGAAAAAATTGTTAGGTGTTGCAATAAGGGGTACTAGGAATAGTGGGGGGGGTATTTGTGGAGGTTTTTGTTTGGTCGATTTGGGGTTTTTGGTCGTTTTGGTTTTGTTGTTGTTTGGTGTTATTGTTGGTTTTTGTGGTTTTGGTTGGTTAGTTTGGATTGGGTTTTATTCCCAAAAAAGCTTGAATTCATTGAAAGGTTCATTGAAAGTCTGACTCTGGATTCTGCTTTTTTGCAGATGGATGAATGTATTTCTGTTTAGAATAGAAATAGTGCTTAGAAAAAACTCCTGAGGTGGAAGAGTGGCCTTTTTCCAGTGTTTCTTCTACCTATGTGTGTGTGTGGTTTGAAGAATGTCTTCTTCATCTATCTTTCATTAGGAAGGGAAGAAAATGTTTGGGTTTCTTCCTCTCCTGTTTTGGAATTTTTTTGTGAATTTGTTTGTTACGTTTGGAGCTTTGTTGTATCTATTTTTATTAAAAGAAAATATTATAACCACATGAAAATGAAAATAAATATTTTCAAGGGAAAAGGATTTAATTACATTTCAAACTTTTGTAATTTCTTCTTATTTGGTCTTTTATGTGGTAACACTGCTGACAATGTTGAATTTCTGAGAGTTGATGTCAACAATTTGTTTTCTGTAAGCTGGGTTATAACATCTTGTTTCCTTTTTATTGTACAAAGGAATTGAAATGGTACCCTCTGTTACTTAAACTGAAGTCTGAGCATTGCCTTGGATTTCATCCTGACTAAGTGTAGATGCTTTGCATTCTGTTATTTGAAATGGAGGGTTGCTAAAAAGGTCAGAAGGCATGTTGTGGTTCAAAGCCTTTGGAAGAGCAGATAATTATTTTTTCCTTAGTTGTATATCACTGTCAGTCTCGATCTGGAGGGAAATAATTACTTGTAGCAACATTTATGTCTCCATGGTATGAAATACCTGTATTGTGATGTACTTTTAATTGGAATTTTAATTTGAATACTTGGTAACAGATTTTTTTTTTTAACTGGTGGTGTTCACCTTGAAAATGTGTATGTTGAGGCAAAGGAAGGTGCACTGTTTAGTTTGCTTTCCTCATCATCTCTATGTGCAGCCTTGCAGGGAGGCAGGTGATAAAAATAAGCACTTTCTTCCTTGTGCGATACAGTTTGAAGCCGGGAACATGAAGAACTTGGTCCTGAAGATCATCTCTGGACCTTTTCCTCCCGTTTCTATGCATTACTCCTATGACCTACGTAATCTACTGTCGCAGCTATTTAAAAGGAATCCTAGGAGTAGACCATCAGTAAACTGCATATTGGAGAAAAACTTTATAGCCAAACGGGTTGAAAAATTTCTCACACCAGAGGTATGCAGTTGGTTTAATTCTAACTTTGCTAAAGACTTCATTGGACTTTCCTTTTATTTTCTTAGAGCTCTTATAGACAGGTCAGTTGAGGGAAAAATAGATTTATCATGAATTGTAAAGAAATGTCCCAAATTTTTAAGTGTTTGGTAGTTTTCATAAGTAAATCTAAAGGGACATTTTCTGAGGTGCATTGTTTTGAGTGTTTTTCGATACTGTGAGGAATCACAACAGATTGTTTGGATATGCATCTTTCATGAAATGCTGCTGTCAATTATTTCAGTGTTGTTGCTGTATAGAATTTCTTCATTCCATTTTTTGTTTGTAATTTGGAATGACCTGAGAGCCTGTTCTAGATAATAATGCTAATAAAAATCATCTTTAAATTTCCTTAGGCTTAAATGTATCATGTGTATATAGCCTCAAAGAAGTTGCTGTTTAAAGTCTATTCATATCATATGATATCTAATAATATCCTTCTAGTATGAATCTAGTCAGAAGAGATCAAGATTACCAAGTGAATAATAGTATTGATATGAGGTAAATAAATATAGGAGAGAAAGGACATGGAGGAAGTACAGCATAAATAATTCTAACAGATTCTTAACTCACAACTAAAGAAATCTAATGAGAAAGCCATATATAATTGGAATTTCTATTGTGTTGAAGTAGACTTTCTACTTACTTCAAATTTAAGTCACATAGAAAGGTAAAATTCAAAAGTCTTTACAGATAGGTTTGTTCTAACATTTGCAACAGTAATAGTTTGATCTGATTTTCTTTCCAGTAGCTAGAATGGATATGAAATTTTTATTTGCAGTTAGTCACTCAAAGTATAATTAGTAATAGTCTGTCTCTAAACCCAGATGGTGATACTAATTTGTCCTAGATTGAGTATGAATACTTAGGCATGGTTTTTCCAGCTGTACACTGCTGGTTTTGACTTAGAGGTGTTATCTAATATTTAAATCAAACAAAAAAAATCCAAAAAACCACACAGAAAGCACGTTTTACTAAATTTATCAGTATGGTACATTCATATTCAGCCGTAAGTGATCATTCTGTGACATGGCTGTAATGGTTATTTTCTTTCAGTATCATTCATGGTTAGTGCTGTTGTCCTCTGTTTTCCTTAGTCTAAGCTTTAAAATTACTTCGTAGTTGACATTGTCAGGTTGTTGTAACTCTTGCTGAAATCTTATTCTTAAATGTCAGGAAAGCAGTCTTCCAGTTTTATGTAAATTCTTTCTTAAGCTTCATAGTTACAAAGTTGCATTAAAGAGTGGACCTAAATTAGCAGTAATTTTTAAAAAGAAGAGGTTGCTCTTTGAATGATACTGAAGAGTTGGGTTTCTTTTCTGTTAGTAAAGGTGTTATCATATAAATATCGTACTTCAGTTGCTACAGCTTACCACTCAAAAGTTTAAAGATCACTAAAATACTATTAGTAGGAAGCTATAGGAAACTGTGCAACTTCGAGCTTATAGAATCTTTGATGCCGGACTATACAAATTAAAAATTTGCTCTGCCATCCTATGCAGAGTCTTAAGTTCTGCACTTTGGTACTTATTTTGGGGTTTTTTTTCAGGTTTAACTCTTCAATAGCTATTGTAACTGCCTGGTACATTGTACTGACTGGTACAAATCAAAGAATCTGGGTAGTTTAAGATTCTGTAAAGTCTATTCTTGAACTGACACTTCATTTATACTTGCTGCTCTTCCTTGAATATTTTCCATTTCTACTGCATAGGTTTTGAGCTGTTTGGTTCAGAACTACCCACAGTATTTAAGATGATGGCCTGTTAATATTTGAATATTCTTTGTCTAGTCTCAAATTTTTCACCCCAGGAAGACTGCTTTCCATATTTTATTATGCTAATTTGATGTGCCTGACAGCATGCTGTATATGTTTATACAGCTATCCACATATGTGGTCATTTTCCCATCTTGAAATGGATAGCAACACTTTAAAACTGCAGACATTTTAAAATAATTATTTTTTTACACAAGTTGTATGAGAAATTGAGATGAATTTTGGCATCTACTCAAAAATCTAAAATGAATTATGCATAAAAATTGTGTTGAGGCTCACATTAACTTTCTTCTAGATTCTTAGCTAGTTCATAAATGAGATAACATGTGCCACCCAGAAGTCAGACTAAATTGCTTTTTAAAATTACTTGAGTAATTATGCCAAAAATGTTTAAAAATACTCCAGCTTCATTTTGGTCTTAGTAATACTAGATTCAATGCATAAAGTTGAGTATTCATTTAAATGGAATTTACAGTAAATGCTCTTAGTTAAGTGCTTACTGCTAATGGCACATTTGTCTGAAGATGAGTTCTTCCTAGCTTTGGTCACAGGTACTATTGACTAACTCTTCAACCTGTTTAGCTTATTGCAGAAGAATTCAGTCACAAAATTTTCCTCAAACTTGGACCACATGCCTCACCAGGTAAGTTAGTGTCTGTGTTGCTTTTGGCTTTGTCATGATCATGAATGTAGCTTTGTTCTTTTGCTAGGATTTTTGTGTGTGTGTTCTCATACCTGACTCTAGAATTTTCAGGAAAAAGGAAACTATTTCCTTCCCTCCCCTGGGGAACTGGACATATGTTGGGGTACAAGTAATGCAAATGCAAGCCATGGGCCTGTAATATATTGTGTACTTCTTCCTGTTTCAGTTTGCTACACTTCCAAAATTTAAGGAGACAGTGTAGACTGCAAATAATGGAACTAATTCATATGCTATGATTATATGACTTACTTTTATCCCTTGGTAATGACAAATGGCTAATAAGTATGATTTCTTTAAAAAAATGATGTCTGTTTCTTCAGAGATTCCAAGAAAAAGTTCTGGCTTCAGTCTTAATTCAGTAAAATTTCTTCTAGTAGGAGCAAAGTAGATTAATTCTGTCAAGATGGTCTTACTTCATTTTACTGCATTAGTTTGCCTTTTTTTCCCCAGATTTTCTTCCCAATTTATTTCCCTGTAATTATTTGTTGCTCTGTCAAGGGCTTTGATATCTTTTGATAGTGTTGCTATCCGATTCGGTGGTCAAAGAGCCACGCTAACCCAGAATCAAATCCACAATATTGGTGTATATGCAGGAACTCTATGGGGAAAGTAATATCCTTGAAGGCCAGTGAAGCTCTTCTAGAACTCATCTTTTGCTGACATTAGCATACCAGGTTTCAGTCCAGTGTTGTTAGTGGAGACAGGCCTGTCTCTCCATTCCATTAGGAAACCTCTTCCCTGTGTGCATGACCACTGTGCAGTAAAGCAAGGCAGCTGAATTAAGTGTCAGTTATCCAGCTAGAGGGCTTAAGATTTAAAAGCATAGGAATTGCTTCCTTCTATTTCTTATCAAACAGCAAACAAGCTAATACATCAGCTTATGTGATTGAAGTGTTAGCAGTTTGTTACGCATTCAGGAGGATGGCCATGCACAAAAAAACCTGAAATACAACTGCGACTGCAAAGGAAATTTACTTTTATTGCTAGCAGTAGCAAATAATAGATACTCACCCCTGGTTCCTGCAAAGCCACTGGGCAGGAGAAGGACATGGAGAGCATGTTGCTCATGCAGGAGGGGCAGACAGGCAGTGCACCTTCAGAGCATCCCCTGGGTCCATAAGGTGTGCATCCTTTCCTTGTCACCCCTCCACCCAGAACCACACCTCATGGCTTCTCCTCAGGAGTGGAATTTTTCCAGTTACAGTGTCATCTCATGTCTATCACATCAGATAAATCCCCAGTAGTTTATGATCCCACCTCCATGCCAACAACAGCTCCATTGTGTATTGTTCCTCTTTCATGGGTGAAGTTCCCACCTATGGACCAATACATTGTTTCTCTTTCAAGGGTCAAGTTCCCAGTTATACAGTAAAGTTTTCTTCCTTGTCTTGTTGATGTGGACAAGAGCAGACCAAATATGGCAGGGCTTTAAACACAACTTTGGTCCTTGACACCTGGTTCACCCATTTTTCTTCAGTTTTGCTGTTCTAACACTTTGGGAAGGGGAAGTATGATACACTGGCAAAGCTGGGGTTGCTCAAAACCAGGGTTTTTTATTGTGGGTTTTCTTCTTTTCAGCTAAAAGACCAGCTCAAGAACAAACGCTGACTTCAGTTGCACCAGCTCAGAAAATTACCAAACCTGCTGCAAAATATGGAGTGCCTTTAACTGTCAGGAAGTCTTGTGGTGCACCTAAAAAGCCTAATGAGAAGAAGCCATTGCCTAAAATTAGACAGGTAAGAAGTTAAGTTACTTAAATTGAGCTGTTTTTCTCACACCTTATTTAAATACTATGTCATCCTCTTCAAAGTGTCTTAGTATGTGGACATGCCTCATGAACTTGCAGAGAAAATAGAACTAGTAATTTAAATGCTTGGCTTGATTCATTATTGATTGTTTGTTTAGTTGTTTTTAATATATTTTTTCTAAACTCCTACTTTAGGCTTGGGTTTTAATTCCAAGGCTGAATTACATTTGTGTATTTTCATTTGCTTTGTTGGTGTTAACCACTCTTAGAAATACTGGAAGCCTGTCAGGTATACCTAGATATTTGACACTAGATAGGAACCTTTGCATCTTTTTTCTTCCTTCCAAAGTAATTTCAAATTTTCAAAATACACAAACTTTTTCTCACCATTTTACAAAGTATTGTCAGTCAGAGAAACTGTAATTGAAAGAGGAGTTTCCCAGATTTAATTCCATGACTTAATGAAAAACTTTTCTGTATACTGTCATAGAGTACTTCTTCCTGTTTCTTGGTCTTTCCTCCTGTTGTCTTCTCTGTATTCCTTATTGCATAAAATTTTTATTCTCTCTCTTTATTCCATTAATTACTGCATGATCAGGAGTTGGTTCTGCTACAGCTAGTTTTGAGCTATATGGACATGCAAAAAACTAGCAAGGCAGAGGCTGCTGCTTCAGCAAGAGAACTAATTCAGATTTTCTTCTGAATAAGTAACATGGTTGTTGTTGTTGTGGGGTTTGTTTTGGGCTTTTTTTCTTTTTCCGATAGCACTTCATGGAAGTAATCCTTAGACCTCTATCCATCTGTGAAAGTTGTAGGTGGATAGAAAAATTATTCCTGAGATTCAAATTATTCATGAAGTTCAACAGTTATCAGAAGCTTAGAGAAAAACACATTGATCACACAAGCCTTCTTGGCTCATGAAAAACAGTATGAAAAAGCAAGAAGGAAGAGTGCAGACTTCTCGTTTGTCAAAAAATCACAAGGTTTTATATGTTTGAAAGCTTGGTTGCAAAGCCATCTCTGGGTCTTTGTCAGCTTTGGGCTTCGCCAACCAACACTGATCCAAGTTGCCCCAAGACTTAATAGCAGGGGAGAGACTGAGGAAACATCCTCTTTCTACATGCAACGAGTCAGTAATGCTGCCACTTTAAGACAGCAATTTTGTGAATTTTGATAGAAAAGTGATAAGATGTGGGATAGAAACAATGGCTACAGCTTAATATAAATTTTTTCTCTGTGTCTGAGCTTACAGCTCTTAGCTAGCTTTTCAGAGGAGCATGTAACAATCATCTCCTTTATTTAGCAATATGACATTAACATATTATTATAAATTTCTAAAGGTTTGAAACTTCTGCAATACTTCATTTTAAAGTACTTATTTGATAGGATTGCATGTTGTCAAAAGAAAATACTGTGAAGCTCTGTGTGTTTTAGTATGGTCAGAAAAAAAAGCTTTCAAAGTAATGATTACTCTTTTGAGATTAGAGCAGTACATTTTATTAACTATAGCTGCTTCTTTAGCAGGTATTCAGGGGTGACTGTGTTATCATAGGTGACAAGAACCTTAGTTAGAGTTGGAACCAAGTGAGGTACCAAGCAAAAGAGCCCTACTATAATTTTTTAATATTAATTATAACTGCCAAACATTTTCTCCAAGTTAGAGAATCTTAATATCTAGGCCCCTTCAAAGAGTTACTGTAAAGAAAATATTGTAATGAATAGTGATACTAACAGAGAAGAAAAAAGTAAGACAAAACACATTGAAAAATCAATGCCTTCAGCTTTTGAAGAACTTTTGGTACAGGATGAACAAGTACCCCTAGATTCTAGCAGTGCTTTTCACTTCAAACCTCCAAACAATCAAGTATTTTAAACCCTATTTAGTGCACACTCAGTTATGACTTTAAGAATATGTTTTCCGATATAATTTTTCTCTCATTGTGGCATCATGCTGTCTAATTTGGAGATTCACCGTTTATACAGACATTTCCAACCCCAGTAATGAAAATTATTTTAGTAGAAAAAAAGGAGGAAAACGTTTGAGATATCATGAAATTATGTGTTTTCAAACTGAGCAGAAGCCAAGTCCACAGCAAGAATAAAAACCTTAAAACCTTTCCTCCTCATCTCTTTTCCCAGACATTATACAACAGTTATTTTTTTCTCCTAATCTTCATGGACATACACCAGCAATTGGATCAATAATCCATCTTGACATAGACTTGACAAAGTAATGCCTCAGCAATAAATACCAAACTATATGCTTATTTTTCAGGAACCTTCAAAAAAGAAAAGGCTAGAATTGCCTGAAAAAGAAAAATGCCAGAGAGAGCAGGTAGATAAGTCTTCATATTTTTCTTTATTCCCCCATAGTAATTTTAATTAAATACCTTGTGTTGTGTAAGAATCGTGCATTAGTTTGATTTTCCAGTTCCTCAATATATTTATTATATATTGCAGATCAGTTTACCAAAGGCAGATGAGATAAGAAGATTGGAAAAAGAAAGGGTAAAATGTTTAAAATGTGTTAAGAGTCAAGTAAAATGTTTACTTAGTGGTTCCTTGAATTTTGTTTTCCTGTATTGTTTTCTTCTTCAGATGGAACGAATAAACAGAGCCAGGGAACAAGGATGGAGGAATGTGCTTGGTTCAGGTGGAAGTGGTGTTAAGGTTGGCAGCAGATGCAGAAATATGGTGCAGTCTATTTCCCCCACCTTTGATTATATAAAATGGTGTTCTCTTTCCAGAAAGATCTGCTCTTGGAGGTCAACTCTTGGGTCTGTCCATTATTAATCTGTGGATAATTTGAGTTAGACTGTAACAGCTCCTCCCTGACCTTTTGGAGATTATGTGCAATTTTCATTTTTCATGTTTCCTAAATTTCTGACTCTCTTTCTGCCAGTAATGGTTTTCATGCTCCATTTTCTTATTTCCACACCTGCTTTTGCTACTTTTTCTGTGCTGTGTGTATGCATGAACAGCTTCTTTCACATTCAAGTTTGTTCTTGATTTTTTTTGTTCTCAGGTTTTCACGGTATAGTAATGGACCTCTTTCCCAGTATTAAAAGTTTGCTTCTAAACATTCCTTGTTATTTAGCAACATAAGTGTTTCTATGTATCAATAACATAGGAGGGGGTAAAAAATTCTGAGTAAATCTAATTATTTTCTTTAATGCAGTGTGCTGGTTAGCCATTCACTTTGTGCATAATTTAATCTGATTCCTGTGATAGTTTCTTTTTCCCTATTTGTGCATGTCATGGTTTCATGGAAACATAACTGTCCTGGAAAGTAGTCTCATGAAGTTAGTTGAATATAAGGGTCTGGATACTTTAATAAGACAGAGTCAGTGCAGGAATTTAAGTAGTGCTGTGGTGTAAATCTATCTGACAACAGGAAGGGAATAGAAACATAGGGATTTGTTGCGGTGGTAGTGAATCTTACAAAGATACTTGGTATAAACATGTTTAGTAGGTTTTTTCTAAGCAAGCTTTGACTGAACAATGAAATCAAAATGGACAGAGGTTTTATTGCTATTTCTTGTACACAAATGAGGAATACGCAAACACCGACCAGGTTTCAGTGGCTGCTTATTAAATATTTAATTTCAAATTAGATAGCATCTTTGGATGTGTACCACACATCATATAAGTAAAGCTTAAATGTAAATGCAGACTTAAGCATGCCAGACTTCGGAAACGATGAAGTGCTGATTTATTGAAAAATAAAAATCAAAAAATGTAATTTTCCTCCTGTGTTGTCCTCCTCCCCTTCAAGATCAAACTAACAGGCACCAACTCAAGCTCACATACAACATGATGTGCATGCATCCTCATGTTTGAAGAAGAGCTGCGTGTATTCCTGAACGCAGTGCTTCTGATTAACTCAGCGTTTTTTTGTGAACGTATGAACTGTTGTATTGTAGCTCCAGCTGCACTGTTACCTGTATTCTCAGTTATCTAGGGAGACTGAGGCTAGTGAGTGTGCCTGTTTTCACCAAGTGTCAGTGGTGTAAAACATCATGGTAGGTAGAAAAATCATTGAGATGTCTTCTTCAAATTGGATAGTTGGTACAAATAATACTGTAGACTACTAGTTTACCATCATTTCAGATTTCCATATACTATTATAATATTCTTGATTTAATTATCTCTTTCCTTTCTCCAGCATGAAAGCAGTATATCCAGCAACCTCCTGACAGTGCTGTTGAATAGCATTGTTCAAGCTTTCCAATAACACAAGCCATACAGCCTCTTACAAAGGCACAACAGAGTCATGCACTGCATGGTTCTGTCCTCCTGTTTTCTTCTCGGGTTGGTTGCTGGCACCTGTTTCTGAGGAAAAGTAAGGAAAGAGGTGGCAAGTGTTTGGCTTAGAGTTTGTCGTTCTAGCAGAAACTGTAACTGTTCTCTAGATTGTTGAAAAGCACCTGCTTCATATCATTTGCCTAGAGAAGGATAATTCTCTAGTATTTTTTAAATTTTGGAAACTGAACTCTAATAATGATAGGTGAAACCTTGAATAGTGTTTAAAGTAAGACTTTTGCTTCTATTTGTAGAAACTATAGTCATTTACAGGTTTTTTTATTCAGACCAACAGTCTACCTGCAGTCTACATATTTGTTTGAATGCCTAGAGAAATCGTTAATTTAGTACTCTCATCTGGATTATGGAGAGCCATTGATGGGCATTGAACAACTGAAACTCAGAATGTGAGATAAATTCTATTGTCAGATACAATCTCTTCAAGAACTTCTAAATGGGCAGCCTTAAAGCTGTCACGCCTGTCACATCTGTACTCACCTGTTTTAATTTATATTAAATACTTGAGACCACTCTGGAAGGAAGTTTGACAATGTTGTTAAGAAAAATTCCATAGATTTACTACCATGACTATTTGACTGCTTCCCCTAGGCATAAAGGAAACATTTTTATGCATGTGCTGACAACCTTAACCTTGCTTTGCCAGTTTCACATTTTCTGCCTCCATCCTTGGCTATTACTGTACACAGCTGCTTGAAACATTATTTTTTTCATTATTTTCAGTTGAAATTTTTTCAGGAATTTTAATGCTTTGAGAATGACAGGGATAATTTGCATAAAGCAGTACCTTGTG
>VWZN01010983.1:608-23125 GCA_013396955.1 Regulus satrapa | reverse complement strand
AATAATTAGCTTTTGTAAAACTCTGTTCTATTTTAAGTATTGTATTTTCAGTTAAGGAACTTGGAAGCAACCATCCACAAAAGTCTCACTAATAATTGTTTCTGATTAACACAAGAACATCAATAAAAAAGATAATTGAACACTTTTTTTTAATTAAAATAATCAAGTCAAGGAAAACAGTGTACGTGACAGATTGCTTGTGTAAAAATAATTGACTCATTAATCTTAACTATATGAACATGTTCACATTAGCAGGGTCAGCTACTAGAAAGGATGGAACCATCGTTACTTATTCACAAAGGTGTGAAGTTGAAGTTACCCTAACTGAAAATCTTTCCTTAGGACTTAATGGAACCTTTAGAGATAGCTTTAGATAGCCATGCCATGCTAAATGCAGAGAAATTTTCAGTGACTCTCAAATCATGGGACATGCATTAAAAACATTTGCATCAAAGAAATGCCCTTCTATCATACAAAATGATCAGAACAAAGATGTTTGAATCACTTACTGAGGTCTCTATCTACAGAAATATATCCTTAACCTCTGTGTTAAAGCTGGTTTTTGGTGATAAGGTAACTAGACATTCTAAGCGAAATAGCTCCAGAGTTGAACTGGGTTAATACAAAAGGTTTCACCGCTGCAGCAAACATTGATAACAGCATAGGAAACTACATACATACTCAGGAAGACTTCAACAATGTGTGTATAGCCACTGAATGAAATCAGTCCTTCTGTTGATTACATATATGTGCATATATATGTATATACATACACAAATACTGGTAGCTGTGCATCACCATAATGATGGTGCTGGCAGTGCCCATAACAGGCCACAAGCTTTGCCTTAAGCTGACAATTCAGGGCTTAGTTCCCAAAAAAGTTTACCTAAATTTCATTTCATCTCCCTGGAGATTTATTTTAGTCCATCAGAAAGAACAATCATCTAATGACCGGGTAACTATTGTATGTTTTGTTCAGCTTTGAAAGTAAACTGCTTTGAAATAGATATCACTATGCAGAGATATGTGTTTAATAGATAAAAGCAGTAATAATGTCGTTAATCTATATGGAGAGAGATAACTGTGACTTAGAAAGAAATGAAGCACAGATAAGCAGTGGAGTCAGATGGCATCAGGATCCTCCAAAGCCCAAGCACAGAAAGCACCAGATGCCCTGGGCAGATAACCAGTCATTCTTTGTCACCTTGGGAGCTGGGCAAAAACACTTCTCATGGTAATAAAGAGAAAAAGAACAAATACCTAAACAAGAGTAAAACACACCTTGTATGGCATAACATGGACTTGCAGATTAGTGAAAGAAAAGCAATCTGCAGATTGTATTGCTAAGCACAAAATTGGCCATGAGTATATCCTAGCTGGAAAAGAAAAACTGCTATGATCAACTCCATCTTACCCCCTGAAAATAGCTTAGGATACTGGTGATGGGCAATACACCAAAGTCCTCAGATTGAAGCTACGATTAACTTCAAGGCCCAGAAGGTTAGTGAAAGGTCAAGCACATCACTATCAGAAATGTAGACTTCAGGAGGTTTGTCATGGTGCCATTTTAACTACATTTGTTTTGATCTGTAAGCATTAGTTGCATAATAGTATCATTGTAACTGGGCTGCTAACATTCTTCAATTAAACTATTAAGATTTTCATTAACCTAAAAATTGATTATTAGCTTCACATGTAAGGTGGGGGGCTTTCTGCTTACAAAGGGTTTTGAGTGTAAAAAACTCTCAAGAATTATAAAGGCTGTTTTGTAACCCAGGTAAGATAGATATGTAGTACTTCACATCAGTTTGGTTATTCGATGCAGAGGCTGGCAGAAGAGGACAGCATGTGTATGACACAATGCTGCTGCACAGAGCACCTGCCTTTCTGAAGCACCTCAGTTCTTTCACTCCTGGAATTCCAGCCTTAAGAGAGCACAGAAGCTACAGCTACGCATTTCCAAGTTGCTGCTTGATTGGACCCACATGGGGCATTTTCAGTTGTCCTCTGTGCTACTGGACCATAAGATTTCTACACATGAAAGTCAGCTATTGTGATTGCATTGCCAATAATAATACACTGTAATAAAATGGGATGCAAATAAGTGCTTGGAGCCCAGCCAGCTGCTTTAAATCTCAGCTAAGCTGAGAGGACAACTCCTTGAAACTATCCAAGCTAAAACAATTGATGGCAGCTGAAGATCTGGGTCAGCATGTTATAGAACAAGGAACTATCTTCACTTTGATTATTTTGAGAATAATCGTTGAGATAAGCTTATTACTCTGATCTTCGCAAACATCTGCCTTTTCAGTGTCCATGATTGCCATCTCTTAATTCTCTTTCAATTTTTTAGTTCAGAGAGCACGTTAGCTCATTAAAGCCTACATTATTTTCTTAATATACTGCAGGGTTTTCCCCAGAATCAATATAGTCTATCAAGTACCATGTTTTTCACTAGGGACTGTGAAGGCAAACCTTTGCCATCCAAGCACATCTTTTCTAGAGCAATATAAATAGTTTATCTTTAAAGAAGTACAAATAAAATTGTACCATGGCTTATGTCTTAATCAATGAAAGTTATCAGGTATTTTCATGCCTCCCACTAAAAAATTAATATACACGTAACAACTGTGACTAGTGTCTGTATATGACTTAACTATTTCAACATAGTTTTAAGTATATTACTTATCTCTTTTTAAAATGAGGTCTTCATAAAAGTTCCTTTATATATGGCTTTTCTGATAGGGTCTTTTTAATGCTTATGGAAGTAGTGTCCATGACCAGACTCAGTGAAAAACTTGGAAATATCCAGGCTATGGACACCACAGAATTTAAACATATCAATTGACAATACTGGATTTCAAAATAATTAACTGATCTTTCTAAAAATTTCTTTCTGTTTTCATACCCTCTTCCAAACCAAGGAAAGCAATTTCCTTCTCAATTTTAAACTATCTGCAGTCATTAGATGATTAACCAATCATCTACAACTTCTTACATGGAAATAAATTAAATTAATGTTTGAGAAATACATTGAAGGAAAGGAAAGTCACAAAACTAATTTGTGGGAACTAGGGGGCAGTTGCAGTACAAATGCAAACATCAAATGCCACAAAAAAACAAGAAGGTTCATTTTAAAGTTATATTCAGAAGTGCAAAAAAGTATTCTAATAGAGCTTAGACCAAAGAAGGACATTTTCCTACAGCCGAGAGATCTAAAGAGGGAGCACACTTTGTCTCATTCAGAAAGAGATTTGTAAGGGTATTTTACTGTGGGAAGTAACTTAACAGTGCAGATTTTAACCACAATAATTTTACAATAAATAAATACTGGAAATACAGAAGAGATATTTTTTGTATTTGTCTTGAAAGAAGGCATTAACTAAGCAAAACACACACACACACACACACACACACACACATTCTAAAAAAAGAATCCTAGTGCGAGTTAATAATACTCTTCTGTATCCAGAATGATGTATTTTCATATCAGTTAAATGACATACGTGTTTTCCTCACTTTCTTTTTCACACATGCTTTAATAAAATTCTTAATTCTTGGTGTACTGCAGTCATCCTCAGTGTGTTCTTTTTCACATTCACTGGCATATAAGCACAACCAGTTATTTTAAAAAGAAAACAGTTAGCTAACTGACAGGGAAGGGACTGTGAGATTGACAGGTGTATTAAACAAACCTATGAGAAGCTCCCAGAAGACTGAAGTTTTACCTTGAAATATAAATAGAAAGTTTTAAAAGTTATTCAATATATTGTCTTCTATGAAGATACAGTTATATCACTAACAGGTGTGAGGCAAACTAAGGTCTACTGAGGAAGGTCTGAAAAGTAAAAGATACAGGAGGAAAAGGGTTGTGGAGCTTGTCATGGTAACTATGTCTAGACATGTATTTAAACACATCTTTGAGATGTCTGCATTCACCAACATTCCCAAATGTAGATCTCTTTTCTACAGCTCTGGTGATTTTTTCCAGATATTTTATAAAAATAAGCATCCATGAGACTATTTTCCCCCAAAGCTGTTTTTCATTGTTAAGCAGATCAGATTTCGACTCAGCAAAGACAGCTTTACAATTATGTGGACTTGCCAAGACACAGGCCTAGTGACCTCCTCCTGCCCTCTTCTGTCTAGAACTCACAGTGGAGCAATTTGCTTCATAGAATGTCTTGAACTGTTATGATGTAATTTCCTTTTAACTTTGCATTCTCTGAGTTCTAGAAACACCAGGTTATGACTGCATAGATACCAGGGAAAAAACAACCCAGAGCTTCAGTTAGTATTCCTAATTTTTCCCTGCTAAAATAAAAGGAAGAGTAAATTTTGCTTGAATTTCTATTTCCTATGATGTTTGATTTATTACATGATTTAGAGTACTTCTGTATTTTTACAACAAAATCAAAAACAAATTATGAAAAAAAATCATATCACTCTATAGATAAATTCACACTTTTTTCACTTCACTATAGATCACCCTTATACATTTACTTTCAAATCCTCTCTAAAATTGATTCTTACTAAATTCAGAAGAGACTGTAATGAAAGGCAAATACGTTTATGTTTAAGTTCTTTTATATTCTGTTTCTCTTACAGTTTTCATGTTGCATCTTTCTCTTTATCTCCTTCCAAGTCCTAGAAACTATTTTATCCTCTAAAATAGATATATCTAAGATCTGAAGAAGAGCTGTAAAAAAAATCAGGGAATATTTACTTTTACTCATAAAGGGCCTGTTTTCCCTTCTCAATGAATTTTCATGCTATTTTAATATTTTAATATTATGTCATTATAAAAATGAGACAAAAAAATAGTTCTATGATTTTAATTTTTTTTTCAGGTTATCATTAGAATGACAACCAAAATTCTCGACAGGATTTCACAACTCAATATGCTCAGTATTCACTACATGCTTTCATGTGAATGCATGTACACTAAACTGATGGAAGAAGATGAAGGACCTGCATGGACCAGGGAAAAACTAGAAGGCAAGTTCCCTAGATATTTGTAAAAATATAATAAATTTTTTTCTATATAGTTATTTCTCTCAAACATTTTCTTCCTATTTCCTAGGTGTTTCATAGCAGTACTACTTCTTCCTGTGAAAATGCTATTAAATCTGTGAAATCCTTCATGTAATGATTCAGGTATAACAAGAGAAACTAACTGAAATAGTACAAGAGGTACTTGACAATGTTGGTAGAATAGTGGAGTAGAACTGATGATAGTACACGCTTTTCACAACAATGAACCTCCAGAACTCTTGGCCAAAGGAGGCAGAGATGAGTATAACAGCATGTTCAGAAGGATGTCAAACTCACTCAAGTAAAAGAGGTTTCAAATAGGAACAGAGGGTGTTAATAAGGAGGTGTCTCAAAGCACTTCACAGAACCACAGAATGGATCAGGAGAGAAGGAAGTGGGTCATGCGGTACAAAACCTCCCTGCTCAAGCAGAGTCATCCCAGAGCACACAGGATTATGTCCAGGCAGTTCTTGAATATCCCCAGTGATATTGGGTAATCTGTTTTGGGGTTCAGTCACTACACAGAGACAGAGTTCTTCCTCATGTTTAGATGGAATTTCCTGCACGTCAATTTCTGCACACTGCTTTTTGTCCCACTGGGCACAGAGAAAACTTGGCATCACAGAGCAGAGTCTGGCTTCATCCTCTTGACACCCTCACCTCAGATACTTACAGACATTGACAAAATGCACTCTCAGTTGTCTTGTCCTGAGGCAGAACAGAACCACTTCCGATAGCTTTCACTCATAAGAGCGATGCCACAATCCTTTACTCATCCTTGTCACTGTCTGCTGAACCCTCACTGCCCTTCATCTTTTCACGTACTTGTTTCATCACAGAAGGCTAACAAGCCGTTCGAACATGCCTTACCTCCAGTTAATCCATTCTGACTACCCCTGATCCTCTTCTTGTCCTCCATGTGCATAGAAATGGCCTCCAGAATGAGGCACTCCATCACCTTCCCATTGAGCTAAGGCTGACTGCCTGGTAGTTTCCTGAGTTCTTATTTCCCCTTTTCATGCTCAGTGTGACATTTGCTTCCTTCCAGTCCTCAGTCACTTCTCCTGTTCATCCCAGCATTTCAAAGATGGCTGTAAATTGCTCACCTTGGTGTCTATCAGCTCTCACACCGCTTGTGGGGGCATCCCGTCAGAGTCCCATCCCATGGACTTATGGATGCCAGGTTTGTCTGACTCCAGCTCAGTCCTCCTTGAGCAAGGGAAAGTCTTCCTTCAACCCTTCCCTCTCCCTAGTCTCCTGAGTCAGAGATCCCTGAGGGCTGGTCTTGTCAGTGATGACTGATGCAAAGGCAGCATTTGCTAAGTCTGCCTACTCTATGTCCTCCGTCAACAGGGCCCCACTTTCATTTAGTAATGGATATACATTTTCCTTGGTGTTTCTTTTGTTACTGAAGTATTTAAAGAAGCCCCTCTTCTTGTTCTTGGCCTCCTTGGCTTTATGTTGTTGCTCAGATTTCATTCCAAGTGGGCCTTAGCCTTCCTTCTCTCATTTCTACTCACCTTGCCAACCTCTTTCTATGCAATCCAAGTGGTCTGAGCCTGCCTCCATCTCCTAGGTATTTTCTGCTTACTGATAGAGCAACTGACAGGAGTCCTTTATTCATCCACACAGATCTCTTTCAGTCTTTGCCTAATGTCTTGTCCATTAGGATGCATCATTCCTGAGCCTGAAAGTGGTGCTTGAATATCAACCAGCACTCTTGGATCTCTCTTCCCTGCAGGGCCTGTTCCCATGAGATTCTTGCAAGATCCTGGAAGAGGCAAAAGTTGGTTAACTTCTGCTGCAACCATTAGAGATTCTGGGGTAGCATGAATGACTATTGTATCAGGAAAGATAATTTTATTTACTAACAAATAAAATCTCTATTAAGCTTTTCCAGCTTCTTCTACCTATTCCAAATAAAGAAGATCTGAAAGAAAAATAAAGGCAGCAGAATGGAAAATAATTTGGGCAACAACAGACCTGCTAGTCTGACATCACTGAGGTAGAATAGTTAGGTATATTTTTGAAAAGTATATCCAATGAAGCAACTCTCCAAAATGGAGGGAAAAGGCTAGTTTTCTAATTCGATGTAGTTGTTCGTCATTTAATAAAGAAGATTATGTAAAAATTTTGGTTAGAGTGTCAGAAGGCTGGACCTAAAAACCCAAAAATACTTTCCAAAAGGAAAGCAGGACTGTTGACAAATACTAACTTTGAAAAAATTACATATTGAAATGAAATATGACTAAATCACACTAGCCAATTTCCTTATCCTCTTTCTCTTTGTTTTGGGGAGAGGATTCTTGTTGGGTTTTTGTTGAGAACACTTCTGTTCTACTAGAAAATTAGGTAGAAATCTTTATTTGGCAATTTTTATGCAACACATTCAGTGTTGAGCAAAAGCTTAGTCCTGCTGAAGACCAAATAACACGAACTCTCAGGCAGGTATGCATATTTTCAGAATTAAGCCCATGATGATATTTTTCTCCCTGTATACATTTNTTTCTCCCTGTATACATTTATGCAAATTTTTCATTCTACTTTTGTTGTGAGTCTTAAATTACTATCTAAGTGCACTAGCAAAAGCAGACTCACAGTGTAGCCTGAAAGTCAATACTCCTACACTGTTCTGAGATTAAACCTCTAACTTGCAACAGATTGCAACCAAGCAGAATGAGAGAACAACTGATTTTGCCAATGCCTATGTCTAAGAAGGAGTCCTTCTAAAAATGCTTACCATAACAGATTCATACTTTTAAAATTAGGGTAGATTACTTTAGAAGCAGAGATACAGAGATTTGAGCTATTATGGGCAGAAAATGGGCTAATTTGAAAGTACTGTTAGCACATGGGAAAAAGCAAAGCAAAAAGAGAATTAATTCATTGAGTTTGTTTACAAGCAGAGGCTATGTAACCCTATTAATTGGGTAATCAAAACACACATTTTTCTTTTCTCACACCTTTGGCAAAGTAAAAACACAGGTATTAAACAACACAGTCTATATTATGACTCCTTGCTGTATCTATGGAATTATATGTAATAAAATTACTAAATAAAAAATAAACATTCCCATTAATCAGCATATACAACTGCCAAATAATATGTGATTTCCTCAGGTAGAGTTGTTTCAATAGTGCTAGGCCTACAGTATGGCCGAGTTCTGACAGCAGTGTGAAAATTCAGCTGTAAACTGCCAAACACTGAAGAATAGTTTGACTTTGAACATAGTGGTGGCCAATCATTCAAAATCAGGGAATTAGTATCTATAACTTATTTTTAGACTTTTTGGACTTTCAGACACTGAAGCTGAGGCAAGCCAACTCACACTGGTTCTCAAGATGAGAGTTTAGGTACTGCCTGAAAGAAGTATAGCTGTAGCACTATGGATGCTGCAAAACTCACCTAAAATCCTGTTAAAATGATGTTTTATTAGACAAACACATTAAACTGCTCAATAGATTTTTCTAAGACTGGCAACCTTCAAGGAGCAGTAATAACTAAGATCATTGTCCTTAAAACTGCAGGCAGAAAAGTAGCAGCCTTCACTGCTGCTTTTCTGCTAAGTGCTGCAGGGATGCCAACCCTAAGCCAACCAGTATCACCCTGCCTGACAAGTTGATCCACATAGTTCCTGATCCCCTTTTTAGGGCTAGCCCAAAGTACCCAGCAAAATGCAGCATCTTAACTTTGTCATTAGATGTAAACAGTTCTTGGCCAGCACTACTGGTGGTATTGTATAATGTCTTAAATGAAAAACCCTAATTCAATATTTCAAATCCAGTGCTAGCTTTTTGGAGATGGATGGATCCTTAAAAATCACATTTATCATCCCCTAAAGCATCAAATTCAAGGAATAGTTTTACCTTCCAGCTTTTTATAGTATAAAGAATAAATTGTATCTGGAAGGTTTGTAACTGTTTTTAATTCCAGCAAGTGCTTAGCTATGGGCATATTAAGAAATGCTAGTAGAGAAAATGCTTGACATTTTCTGAGAGTAGCTCCTTAAGTTCATAGAAAAGATGGAAGTTAAATAACCTTGCTTATATTAGCTCATATATACTTAATTTTATGGGTTAGGATATGCATGATTAAGCCAAAGAAATTGTTATCACCTCTTACATTTGTCATTATAACCTCAAAGGTAAAAAGTGGCCTTATTTTACATTACATTGGAAAGTTTAAACTCAATCTAATGTTAGGGTTAAGGAAAATGGGGATGGGTAGAGTGGGGAAGAATTACTTTTACCTAGCAGCTAGTCATTTAAGTAGATTCTTTAACCGGTCTCAAGAGTACTCTCAATATGAGAATTACTTGTTTCTAGTATTAGCTGGAAATGAATGAACTAGAAATTGATAGCAACGATGAATAACAACTAATAATGTATATCCATTTAACATCTCAGTTCAAGTCAGGAGTGCTTTTGGGAACTGAATTCAGGTTGTTTCTACTTTACTTGAAATCTCAGTTTAAATACATGAACCAGATGTCTTCTGGATGAAACCAAACCAGAAGAGGAGTTCCATGGTCTCATCTAAAATTAATTAGATGATCTATTAGCAAGAAAACTTTATTCTCATTTAAATTTTATCCATACCTTCATTTTATAAATATTATTTTAAATAAATAAATATATAAATATAAATATAAATATAAATATAAATATAAATANTTCAAACTCTAAAAACCTGAGGACATAGAAAATATGTCTCAAATTCTTTGAACACAGTAGGAAGCTCTCTCCTACTGTTTATACTCGGGCCAGGTCACTATCAGTTTTTTGCAGGAAAGCTAGTGGATATACTTATTATTGTCTTCAAAATCTAATATGAATTTGCTGTAGCATTTGAAGATCTGGTTTGGATAGTCCACATCAATCAAAGCTGGCTAGTACTTCATAAGGTGTCCATATTCCTTCCTGCTAGCATCTGAGCACAGATACCTAGGCATTAATTCTGTCAATTTATTCTTCTTGTAAAGTTGGGACACATCCATGTGTCCCAACTTTATTCTAGCTTGAGTAAAAGCAATGCATCTCACACTCTTGGTCTGCTGTTGTAGGGCTGAGATTTGCTGGCAGTTGCTTCCTCTACCCTTTACTCATTCCTCTGCAAGGAATGGTCGATGCAAATTGCCTCAAACGTGAGCCAAAATCATCTTTTCCTTAAAGAGTTACATTGGGCTTTGATTTTTGGAGTACAAGGCTTCATATCAGGCTGCAGAACACGCTTCTGGGCCCAAAACCTACCCAAAACCACTGTCCTCAGAAGCCCCTGCTTCACACAGGTCTCTGGCGACCTTGCGTGCAACCACTTCAGAAGGGGCCACAGCCATAAGCTCGCCTCTGACGTGCCAAGGAGCTGTGTGACCACCTGAGCCGCCAGCAAGGCTCAAGGTGCAGCTTCAGCATCAGAGCATGTGAAGGGAGCAGCTGCTCTATCAGCAGCAGCTGCAGAAGCAATAGATACGGAAGGAGCCAGTCAAGCTGCAAAAGAAACTTCTGTTGTTTTAGCAGAAATCTGCAAGCTGATCTTTTCCTGTTTAGTGATACATGAGTAGTGGTATGGAAAAAGAATATCAAGGGCATGGGAAAAAAAATCACTTTAAAATCACAATATTAATTCTATGTTCTCTATGTCAATTTAATCTTAAAAAACAGCGATATTTTTAAAACTTACTCCTAAATGATGAGTACAGACTGTGTTTCCTCTTCTTAGCTGAGTAAACACAATGCTCTACTGTAAGAATTCCACATGTTATTGAGACAGACAAGGCAATTTTAAGCATGGCATCTTCAGATAAATTCTTCTTCTTCCCAAATCCAAGAAACAGAGCTTTACAACCCACACCTCACAGTAAATCCGGGAATGGAAGGTTTACTGATTATCTTTGTATAACAACTGGAGCACGGTTAACCTTCTGTTCCTTAAGATTATATAAATTTACCAACAAAAAAATAAAACCAAAGGAAAAACACAACGCAAAAAACCTCCACATACAGCCAACAGGAAAAAAAGACAGGTCTGTGTTACAAGAAAATGCATCATTCCAAAAATATATTGTAGCTTTGTTTTCAGCTTCAATCCACTACTTTAGGAAAACAAAAGCAAAGGGCTATGATCAGTTGCCCTACAATTTTGGGGTTTTTGTTGGTGGTGGTATTTTTTTGGTTCTTGTTTTGTTTTTGTTTTTTTTACTAAAAGGATAAAACATTTTCTTCATGGTCATCTTTATAAATTAACTTTTGTCTATTGAAACAGATTGATGCCTAATCTTGGTTTAGGGATATTTGTAGATTATAGAGTTGTATATTTAATTACAAATGAATAATTCAAAGCACTGAATTACTCAAAGATTCAATCAAATAAAAGTAAAAAAAAAAAATAATTCTTCATTTCCTTGGCTTAGCCAGTTTATTCTTCCCTTCTTGTTGAGACAAATTTTTCTTCAAAGCCAAAAGATATTTATTAATCAGTCATATTACAATGTGTGCAAGTTAATCAAACAACAAAAGCTCGCATGTCAGTAAGAATTCCTCAGGAGAAAATTAAATCTGTTGGATTCCCAGTGGCAATTCAGAGTGTAAGGATCCTATCCAAATTTGTGGCCATGACTGGAAAAAAAGCAGATGACCAAGCACAGTTAGGCTACACTAAGGGCAACATTTTCATATGCGGGAGGGCAATTCAATTTGTCTTTCCNTATAAATTTACCAACAAAAAAATAAAACCAAAGGAAAAACACAACGCAAAAAACCTCCACATACAGCCAACAGGAAAAAAAGACAGGTCTGTGTTACAAGAAAATGCATCATTCCAAAAATATATTGTAGCTTTGTTTTCAGCTTCAATCCACTACTTTAGGAAAACAAAAGCAAAGGGCTATGATCAGTTGCCCTACAATTTTGGGGTTTTTGTTGGTGGTGGTATTTTTTTGGTTCTTGTTTTGTTTTTGTTTTTTTTACTAAAAGGATAAAACATTTTCTTCATGGTCATCTTTATAAATTAACTTTTGTCTATTGAAACAGATTGATGCCTAATCTTGGTTTAGGGATATTTGTAGATTATAGAGTTGTATATTTAATTACAAATGAATAATTCAAAGCACTGAATTACTCAAAGATTCAATCAAATAAAAGTAAAAAAAAAAAATAATTCTTCATTTCCTTGGCTTAGCCAGTTTATTCTTCCCTTCTTGTTGAGACAAATTTTTCTTCAAAGCCAAAAGATATTTATTAATCAGTCATATTACAATGTGTGCAAGTTAATCAAACAACAAAAGCTCGCATGTCAGTAAGAATTCCTCAGGAGAAAATTAAATCTGTTGGATTCCCAGTGGCAATTCAGAGTGTAAGGATCCTATCCAAATTTGTGGCCATGACTGGAAAAAAAGCAGATGACCAAGCACAGTTAGGCTACACTAAGGGCAACATTTTCATATGCGGGAGGGCAATTCAATTTGTCTTTCCTTTTCATGACTTACAAGGGAAGATGCATTTGCACAAAAATATGTGGACATTTTAAAGCAATTAATTAAGTAGCAATTTATACAAAATTTTATTGTTGGACATTATCTAGGCATCAAAAATGTACATGTCATTTCTGTGTCTTCTAATTTGTCAACATCATTTATTTTGATTGTGCAATTAGGAAAGTAGATTAATTAATTTCTGACTTACTACAAGAAGCAAGGCAAATTCAGCAGCCAAGATGTCAAAGCTATGAAGGAAAAAAGAAAGAAAAATCAGGACACAACACTGAAAAGAAAAGCTCCAGGCAAACAGAGCTTCTACATATCAATATAGGGAATATAAGAAACTAGAATTTAAGGAGCAAAAGCTAGGCTAAAATGTGTCATTTAAAGTCTCACTGTGAGAGAAAACACAGTTAATGTCAAATCATATAAACATGGACATAAGAATAAAGGAGGGAAGGTCATCTAGCTCAGAGTGACTTAGTGGTATTAGTGGTTCAGAAATATTTAATGTAGTTCTCATAAGAGCTCCTTGGAAGATTTGCAGGTAAATACATTTTCATCAAATAGGTGTTTCATGGAAGCTGCAATATTTTACAGAGTCATATTTATTTCAATATAGCAGTATCCAGATAAAGAAAGAGACCAACAAATGCTCACAAGATTTACAATAAATGACAAATTCTTCAGCACCATGCAGTGGAAAAAATTAAATATTTTGGTTTGTCTCAGGTGCATAAGCTAAAATAAACTCAAATACTTGAAAAACAGAATAGTCATTCTTAAGACCACACTGGTTTCCCCCTTGGTCCCCTTTCCTGCCGTGAAATCTGTTGGCATTTTCAGCTCAGCTGATGAGATACCTGTGCCCAACAGCATTCCTGACAGTCAGGCTGTTACCTTGAACTCTTTGTGGATCTGCTGCAAGGATTGTGTCACAAGAAAACACATATTTGTATGAAGTGCATTGGTCAGTTTTGGAAGAGCTTATTATATTTTCTGAAATACATCCTTGAGTCCTATAATATGTGACTTCTTCAAACAGAAGAGACTTAGGTAGATGCTTTGACAAGGCTATTCACATTTCCAAGTTTATGAATATATTTCTGTGATCTGTGATACAATCCTAACTTGTATTGTAAAGATTCAGAGAGAATAGGATGGTGTTTTGAAGTTATAAAGATAAAAATCTTTAAGAAAAGATTGTCTGTAATGACTCAGTGTGAGTAATGTTCCCTATAAAGACATATAAATGCTATAAAGTCCTGTAAAAGCTGCTTAGAAAGCTTTCCTCCTCCCCTCCCAACACTTAATGCCCTTTTGCTGAAGCAGTTTTCTTCCATATTTCCCTGTTAACGCTTCCTGTCCAGTAATCCCTTATAGCCTTTCTGACTGAATAACAATCCTCACTAAAACAGCAGCATCATTACTTGTGCATATTTCTGTCTGCAGCAATAGTTAGCCCAAAGTGATACCTCTGAGCCTCACGTCCAATTATATATGTTATTACACTACACCATTATAAATTGCTCTTATTAATGGCAAAATTTCTATCTTAAAATTTTGCTTACATATAGAAAGCACCTAAACCAGATTTATGCTGTTTTTTAAAAGAATATTCGTTTCAGTTTCTTGTTTATTCATGACAAGAACTAAATGCATTGCAGAATCTTCTCACTAAAACCCTTATGTAAGTCACCTTTAGAAAAGATTCCAGCATATAAAAATGTGACAAAGGTACTCAAGAGCAGAACTGTAAATAATCAATTTCTCTTTTTAAATAATATAAGTAGAACTTATAGCCTTGTGCTAGACATTCTCTGGTCCAGACTCCTATTTCAAGAAGAAACAGATCACACAGGGGAAGAGAAGACTCTTCTGAAGATACATCAGGTGTCACTCACTAGCAGCTGTCTGAAACAAAGGATCATACTCTCTAACTTTGACCAAAGCAGATGGGATCACAAACTATAATATTAGATTAATAAATTTACTTTTCCTTGTGAACATCGTTTCTGTGTGTTCAGACACAGAATTAAACAAGCTATGGAGGTCATTGTGATTTATGGATATATGCATTTAGTAGTCACTCTGTCTTGTGATTTATTTGTGTCTTGTGGCTTATCTTGGGCATGTACAAGTTGAAAGTTTGTGAAAAAAGTAGGTATATTTAAAATATTTTGGATGTCTTTGAGAGGGGTATTTTGTTTTCAGATTGGTAACTATAGAGAAAGACATATTTTCAAAGTGCTTACCATGAAATACTATACATTAAGTTTAGAGTTCAATATGGCAACTAGCATGGCACAAATAATATAAAAGGTAATACAAAGCAATGAAATGTCTTGCCATAACAGAAAATATTCTTTTGGATGTTTTACACTAAAATGTGTGTCTTAAATGGCTGGTTTTGACATTAAATGACCTAACATGAAAATTGTCCCAACCAAAGAGAATTTTGATAATTTGTACATAATTGTGTTTAAATTGAAATGTGTATTAATATATAAAAATCCACACAACTTGTGTATTTGTGACTAGTCAAAGAAGTTGCCTTCCTGAGTACTAAGGATAAGACAAACAGGTACCTAAGGTTCTGACACAGATTTTGACAGCCACTGCCTTGGATGTCACTTTGTTGCCACGGTCCATACAGTTAAGGCAAACATTTAGGAATACACAGCTGTGACCCTTTGCCTCCCTTGTCAGGGCTGATCAAGTGCAAGGCAGGCTGAGTTCACAAGATGTATCTCTGCATTAATTTTATATTGTAATTGGACCAATTCATCCTGCTCTGAGCAGGTCTTGTTAGTTGCCAAGGAAGTAACTTCTTGTAGGACTCCCACTGGTTGGAATGAGCAATGAATCAGCCTCAGTTGCTTATTCAGGAGGCATTAATCTTAGGCCAAGGGAGACACCACTCTAAGTTATGCCAAGAAGCAAGGAATCATGGAAGGTCTTAGGTTAATAAGGTTTAGTTACAAGTTAGCTAGCTTACACCACACAAGATTATGCTTCAAATTCTTGTAAATGATTGGTTCTCTATATGTTTATGTTTTTTACTCTCCCCTGTGATTGAACCCTGTACCCTCAACCCTACCTTATATATTTTTGTATTTCCCCTATTGTTGGGTCCCTGGACCCTGCCCTTCATTGTGCATGGATTCTCTAAGTTTGTTGCTTTTCCACATGATTGAAAGTTCCTTTACTTTCTGGAGGATCCATCATTCCCATCCTTCATTTATCTGCCACACTTCCCAACCAATCCAGTGCCGGGATAGCACAGACAAGCAAAGTGTGACAACTTCTCTAATATAATTATGCACCTTCATCAGAAGCGTCTGAGGTGCAACTAGCACAAGGAAAATTATAATGCCTGCACCCTCCCACACAAGCAGAGCCTTCTATACACTGCTGCAGTCAGAATCATATATGTTTTGTAAAGCATAACATAGACCTATTGAGAATCTGCTTTAGTGCCATCCCAACTTTTCTTTTTACGAGAACTAGTACTATCCTGTGAGTAATTCTGTCAAATGGCCACTGTTTCAGAAAGCCCTATGAACACACGAAATTGCATAGTCCTTGGCACTGACACCTGTTTTAGATGTTCAGAACAGCTTCTTTTACAGACCTCACCCTGTATGCTAACTATTAACAAAAAAAACCAGCATTGCCTGGAAAAACTGATCCTTACTGAAAGACTCAAAACCTACAAAAGGACATCTACTCTGTAAACCTGGGTATTTGATAATAGATCAATTTTAAATGGTTGCTTGCTGTCAGCTATTGGCTGGATCCTGACAAGTACTTTGCAGAACACAACAATCCCATATTCATATAAAATTAAAGAGATAACTGACTAGCAAAACAGAGTAATTTAAATTGGCATGTGTCCAAGATGGTGACTTTGCAATCCTTACACTGACTATTCCCAAGGGATCTTTAATGATTTATGGTAGGAAATAATTAATTTTGTGGGCTAGTGTGCCACAATAAAATACTCCTTCCTGCATTCCACCATCTGTGCCAAGGTTTGAGTTCAGGGCTAAGAGAAAAAATTAGGAATTCCCAAATCAGTCTCTGTAGTGCTTTGGCAATAAATGAGCTGATTTTAGCCTCTTAGAACCCTGACATAATTTTCCAGTTTTGGGCATCTAAGGCAGACGTGACTCACAGAATCACATCTTTCCTCCAGAAGTATGTGGTCCTACAACCTATATATAGGTCTATCACAGTGAAAACTGTCAATGAAGTTGATCAGTTCCCTTTTGTTCTCTTTCTATCTATGAGCACAGTGAAAATGTGGGTCATCAAAATAAACAAGTACAAGTACTCAATGCAAAGAAGAAATCAAAGATTTCCATATGTTTCTTTTGAAACTTGTGCAGTTTTCCAGGTGTTCACGGTACAAATCTTATTTGTTGAGAATACTTGGCACTATATTTTCAAGTTAACTCCACTGATTTAATCTTAGCACTGCTTGTGAACCTCAGCCTAAGACCTAGCTAACTACCACTGCCATACTTGTGTACCCAACAAGTGCTACACCACATTTTTTGTTTTAGAATTAGGTTTTACAACCAATCCTTATTTATGCCAAACAAGAGAAAGAAAAGCACTCCTCTTTACCAAGTGAAACATGTAGCTGCCCCTTCCTACTTTGTCGTGGTTTAACACGTCAGCAGCCATGCCCATGAAGCCTCTCTTTCACATTACCACCAGTGAGAACAGGAAGAAAACTGGAGAAGTAAAAAACTGTNTAGAGCAATAGTCTATGTATTAGAGTATGGCTATAATAACTCTTGAGACTGCAAAATGTCTCGTGAGATATGAAGAAGGTCCAAGCTTAATAATGAAGCTCTGTGCATTGTCTTTTGAAGCTTACAAGTCAGCAGTTTATTTGAAATACGCAAGCGTTGTTTTAACCAAATGTACATGTACCTATAGTGGTTGGATAAAGCTACTGTCAGTATGCTTCTGCCTTTTGCTATTGGTCAAAAAACTTTTAAAATATATTGTAAGACTGTGTTCCACGCCTGCTGCAGAGACACGAGCTGCTCACATCTTGCAGTTGTCTCGAGCTGTGTAATGAGACTGATGCTGAGAACAAACAGCACATCAAAAAGCAGTCCCATCCCGTTGTTCTTGATTTGTACATAGTTGCTGGCGTGACAAACTTACCACACTTTCTTCTTCTTTTATATACTGCCATGATACCACATGATCTGGAACATCCCTTTGGTCAGTTTGTCCTGGCTGTGTCTCCTCCCAGCCTCCCAAGCACCCCCAGTCCCCTCACTGGTGTGACCTTACCAAAAGCAGGAAAGGCCTTGGCCCTGTGCCAGCCCTGCCCAGCAGTAACAAAAACATCTCTGTATTATCAACCCTGAGTTCAGCACAAATCCAAAACACAGCCCTGCACTAGCAACTGTGAAGAAAATGAATTCTACCCCAGCCAAAATCAGCACACTTTTTAAAACAAATACTGGCCCAATGAGTTCTGAGTTCCCACACTCACGTGCTGACAAGACGAAACAAAGCTGGTAAGATCCAAGCGGAAATAGAGAGAGGACAAAAATATTTGAAAAAAAAAGTTGCCACTTGTACTGCAGAACTGAAATCCAATATGTGGCTTAGATTAAACTATCATATTTGGTATTACAGCTCATATACAAAAGTGGAGTAAAAAGATATCATTGAAAGTGTTGAACAAAAATAAAAGAAACATTCACATTTAACCAGAGACAAGCCTGCCAACAAGGAAAGCAAATTTCCAAGCAGAGAAAAAGTGTCCATGTCTTTCTGCTGAAGAGAGAAAGTAGGAGGAGTGTAGGTAAATAAATAAAAGAGGCAGCAAATTTAGCATGGCACAACCATGAAAATTAATGCTTGAAGCAAAAAAGAGGGACAAAAAGGATCTGAAAAAGTACTGATAAGCTCAAGAGGAAGAGTTATTATAATGTACATGGAGGAGGAGAAAATAAGAGGAAGAACTATAATGTAAAGAATGCTAAACTGGTAAATCCTGCTATTTTTTATGACACTGGATACAGGAATAGATCATTTAAGATTCTTCCCAAACCCAGGAAAACAATGTCAAATGACAGTCATTTCGTTTCACCTAAGAGAACATTGATGTTAAAAGACACATAGAGACAGAAAAGCAATCTGAAGGAAATTACATGGGTTTTCAACATGAAAGGAATTATTTGTGCTAGCTTTTGTACATAACATGGGGTAATATCATGGGGAAAAATTAAGTATGAAATGGTATAATAAAAATTATTGTTCATTTGCAAATCTAAAGTTGCTGAGGAAGGAGAATGAATTGTGGGCTGTTTTCTCCACAGTATGTTCTCTAAAACCTGAATAATGTGACAATTATTCAGGGCTGACACAAAGGAAATCTTTCTTCCAAGACTTTAAAATAACAAGGGAATG
Source organism: Regulus satrapa (assembly GCA_013396955.1). Classification (NCBI taxonomy): domain Eukaryota; kingdom Metazoa; phylum Chordata; class Aves; order Passeriformes; family Regulidae; genus Regulus; species Regulus satrapa. The sequence continues at coordinate 4,172 of VWZN01010983.1, read as the reverse complement.
AAATAAAGTGGATTCTGCAACTCCAGCAAATAGGAGGTGAGGTCTATTTTTCCTGCTAACATGGAAAAAGTTTGACTGACCAGGGTAATGTAATGTCAGCAATCCATAGTGAATAGGAAATATTTCCAACCAAGTTTTGCCCCCAGATTTTGTATTTCACAAAATACAAGAAAATTCCCTGGTGAACCTAACCCTCTATATGTACCTTCTGTACCTATGCTGAGAACCTGAGAACATCTACAACAAAATAAATCAAAAAGCAAAATAAATGTGGCATCAAGTTGTTGTGAATGGGATCAGAGGGAGGTTTTTCTTGTAAAGAGTCTAAAAATAGATTAGAGATACTAGTTTCCTGATTTCAAATGAATGGATATCACTGTGTTCAAAATCAAAACTATTCTCCAGTTGTGGAGATGGATGAGGGTAAGTGATAGACAACTGATTAAAGACACTTATTTTCTATTTTCTATGGTGAGAAAAAGGAAGTGAGCATTATTTGGGGTCCTTCGACTTCAAAGGCAGAAAATTGCAGAAGTCTATTTCTCCTGAAATGCACAAGTGCTATCATCTCAACTGTGAAGACACCGTTACACAGTCAGAACACTCTCTTGCTCAATTGTAAGAGGCTCCTTTTACTAGGAAGAAAAGCATGAATGTGATCAGGTCAGAGACAGAATATGTGGATGGTGGATGCTGGCCTCAGGAAATTAAGCTTGTTTACCTTTTGTATTGAAGCAATTTTCTTTCATACTGTTTACTAAGCAGGAAGAAAATCCAGTTTCCTCACATACATTCAGGTGGACTCAAATATAAGTTCATTCAATTCATTAAACCTTTCCATATTTTAGGAAAAAACCCAACACATTACTTTATTGTTTTATTGTATTATTTTCTTTCCTACATGGAGTAATGGAAATGTTAACTACATAGTCAAAAATATTTAAATTGCTTTTCTACCAAAAAACCCAAAAAACAAAAAACAACAAACAAACAAATAAACAAACAAAATATTAGTCCATTTTACCCAATTTTAACTTCTTTTCTTTTTAATATATTATTGGGCATGGAAATTAGAGTCATAATCAAGAACTAGTTAATGGTATATCTCTGTGTTAATGGATAGTTCTAGGCACATATATTCAGCTTATGATTGATGCTGTCCACATACATCTTTCTATACAGCCTTTCTTGCCTATTTTTCAACATTCTATTATTCAGTTTCTTGCATAAATTATTACATCTACAAATGGAAACAGGGTCAGCTTCTTAGAGTGCTCTTAAATATGAACATTTTTAAGCTACCTCAAAATAGTAACATTTTAAAACATTACCAAGATATTGAAAGAAGAGGCTTTTATGTTTTTCTTTATTACGTATGTTTTCTTTGCATGTTTTAATAGAGTATCCTAGCATTCTAATAAATGCAGTCATGATGGGATACACTAATTCAGAATACAAGAAATTCTGCAATCCATGAAAGTCAACTAATTGTTCTTTTTTTTTTTTCCTTTACGGTTGCATTTTATAGATGGGAAGCTGACAGGAAGACAGAGATATTCATTGGGCCAAAGCCACACCCAAAGTGTGTGGTAGAACCAAGGACTAAACCCCAAAACTCTTCCATCTTCTGTCCCATTGTGTTATTGTCCACCTCTACAATGATGCCTCTACTACAACAAACCTGGAAATCAGTTGCAAATGTCTCTGCTATAGATTTTATCTCCCTCCTCAGTCTATGGTCTTGCACTATGATGCCTGTTGGATTAAGTATTTGCTGAAAATGTCAGGGATCAACCCTCTATAAGAGTTATTTACGGAATTTCTTTGAGATTCATCAATACTTGGATTTTCCTTCACTCTCTCTTTTTATAAGTTACAATGTTTGGGACTGAAATTACTAAAAACCTATAAAGCCTTTCAATATGAACAAAGTCAAAGGAATATTACTGGTATTTCCATTTTGGTTTTGTTTTGGTCATATCTGTCATTCATACAGTTTCCATAATTCTCTCAGTGTCAGATTTTAAGCAAATGAGCCCCCAGAAAAGCCCTTTCCTTGGTTATTACCTTGAAAAATCATGACTAAACACTTCCCAAGCAATATTCACCAGAGGAGGGCAAGAGGGTAGAATTAGGTTATCTTGGTAGGTGTTTTAACTTTGAGGTAGATGAGGTATGTCATAACAGAACTAAGCAGGATAGTTAGAAGAAATAATCCATAAATTTTCTTTCTTTCTTTTGTGCTCAATTACATTAAGCAGCCATGATGTAAACTGCATCCTTCATCCTCAGACATGACACTCTCAAATAATTGTCTTCTCTGTACAGGAGATCGTTACACTACTACGACATTTGTTTCTCCACATTTATCAATGTAAAAAAAAATTACATTTACCTATTCTTTGATACTCCAGTTCAACATAGAATACATATGGAAAATTTGTCTTCACTCATCCACACCATAATCCACAATCCAAACAATTTTAAGGAAATCAAATAACGAAAAAAAACCCACTGAAAGTTCATCATTTCCTTTTGCTTCACCTAAGGACGCCCCTTTCCTGAGTGAGAAGATGAAATTTTGACCTGAATGAACCATTCACTTTTGAGAGAACAGTGTCAGAGAATCAGATGGCATAAATATGTTAAAGGAACTCTTTGGCTTCAGGATCCTTAAAGGAAAGCTTGTCGTATGTTTTCTGGTAACATATGAATATTCAGTTTTGACTCCCAAGGTGTTTCACATAAGGAACAAAAACAGTATCGGGGAAGAGAGAGAAAGCCGCTTCTGTATTTCATTTTTCCTTAGGTTTGTTGTTTTGTTTTCTTATTACAAAATTCATAAAGCATACAGGAATTCCTACTAGCTTAGGATGAAAACCATATTTGCAAATCTTTTTTAATTAGCCAACTGCTCACACAAGCAAACTTGTCTACTCCATTTAGTCAGATTAATTTAGTAAATTTTTGTGAAACAGCAAAGGGAAATTTGGCATGGTCTCTGCCTATATGTTAATGTTGTTAAAGTGGTAGGAATGGACACTACCATTATATTGTACCTAAAAGGGCATAATTTTCTACTTTATTTCATGAGGGAGAATAGTATTTTGTGCTTCTGTTCACAATGCTTTGCTGCATTGCAAATTCTTTTCAGGGAAGAACTTTTGCACTAAAAAAGCACACTTACTGCCCTCTTTTGTTTGTCCAGTTTTTTGAGCACAGCAAAATCCATAAAGGCAGACACAAATGCTGAGATTAATATCTAGGAAAGGGCATAGTGCCTGCTTACTATTTTCAGGCCCTGCTATTTGTAAACAGGTAAGGATACTGATTTATAAAGATGGTATTCAAAGAAAATAATCTGGTACTATTTTTTCTTTTCCATTCAACATTTATTCAAGTTTATTTATGCATTTGAAAGACAAGAGAATTTGTCCATTTACCTTGTTAGATAAAATATTCTATTTCATCCTTCAATAACATCTTTTTCACCAAGAAATCAATTTGTTGATCCTAAAAACTATTTTAATCCGCTCCCAAGGTTAACAGAAAAGACAAAATGGT
>VWZN01010949.1:7158-31946 GCA_013396955.1 Regulus satrapa | reverse complement strand
AAATATTTACAGGAGCAGGATGTAGAGGTAAATGTCAAATGTATCCGGAGGGATTGTATCACCAATATTTTGTCCTTCATGAGGACACCAGCAATTGAAATATAAAATTCTTTGTCTTTCTTCATATACTTTTATCAACAGATCATTATCTATCTTCAAACTTTGTTTAATTAAATCTTTTTTTGCTAAGCAGTGTATTTAAGAGGAAAAATAAATAATAATGAAGAGTGTTGTCTCTGAAAACAAGTTAAACTTTTCATATTCACACTTCTAGTATCAATACAGATTTTAATTGGATAAAAGTTACAAGAAAATAAGTTACTGAAATGCTGCAAAATAAATAGCGGAAGCTTCTGGGAGGTCTTCATGCAGAAGAAGTTGCAGAGTTTTTGGGTAGACTTTTTGAGTCACTACCATGAAAAGAGACTTAGATGGAGTAGATCATCAGAAATAAAGCCATTAACTTCATGTGTGGTTTTTTGCTTTTTCTATGGTCTTTATGAAAACTAGAGATGACAAATTTGCTTTTACATAAGGTTCTATCTGATAGAAGACTGTTGAATTAATATAACGATGCCTTAGCATTTTAAGCTTTGAAATATGTTGCAAATCTGAAGTGACTGAGAGCAATTGGCTTGAACAGACATTACCTAACCCTGCAAAGTCTGTGTTTGTGGAATTTGATGAATATATGGAGAAATACATTGAGTGCAGCACTCTTTCCACTGGCTTAATCAGTCCTATGGAATTAGCTCACCTTGATGGTTCTTCCTCTAGCAGCTTCCCTTTGAGAAATTTCCTTGCCTTCAGGCGTTTGATAATTGTGACAGTACCAATCTCTTCCAGTGGCTGCTGCCTCACTTTGTATCTTGTACCACTCGCTTTTGTGGCCTATTTACACTGTCTGACTTGAAATGCAGTCTTGGGCACAGTAGAAAGGCTACAAAGCTGGTTAAACTGATGTTCTTTGTTTACGACATGGTACAAAACTCTAAACAAGTTGTGAAAGAGGGAGCCAAGAAACAAAGACCATCTAGCAAATCAGGTATAAATCTAGGATTGGAATTTAAGTCTGTTGCATCATGATTTTAGTTTTTTGTTTTGGTTTGGTTTTTTTACTGTATCGTCCTTTTTTTCTGAGTTATGGCTAATCTTTATCAAATCATGTTACTGACATGCAGCTCCTGGGCCAATATATTGCAGAGTATCTGGAATTGAAGAAAAGTCATTAGAAATCAAGGTGAGAAAACTGTTAGGTAAAATGGTGAGTTAGTAGTATTTTTTATATAGGATTATGGAAAATGAAGCTTGTTTTTTGTATTTATCTTCAAAAAATCTATAAAGGCCCTGCTGGCTGCTAGGAATCACTGTGGAATGAATATTTGTCTGACTTACAGTATTTGATTGAGGAATGGCTGTGCAGTTGCTACTCATTTTACTGATCTATATTGGAGGATGCAGGAAAGGACTTTAAGAACATTTGAGACTCACCCATTAAAGATGCTAGACACAGGACTACTGAGAAGGTGATGCTGAGGAAAAGATCAAAGTGCTTAAAACCTAGCAGCTTCTGAGAAGGAGGATTAAACTGAGACCTGCAATAAAACTTTTCTCTGCCTGAGAGTTTTAAAAGGAAATCTGCAATGATATTAATTTAGTAATTACTTTTTAGCTGTGATTAATAATCAAAAGTTTATTAAATAACTCTCTAAAATGACAAACTGTAGCTGGAGACTGTCTTGAAAGAAGGTACAGAGTAACTTCAGAACTCTTACACCTGGCAAATATTCCATAGGCATTCTTTCTATTCTCAATTTCACTGATTTAATTCTGCTTAAGCTGGGGTCAGGTTGAATCAAAATTTTGCCTGTATTCTAAGTTTAATCATAGTCTTTTCTAGGATCTCACACTGGGGTAGGATAAATAATGGTGTGTAAGTGCCCATCTCTCCGAATTTTCTAGAAGTGGAGCTTTTCTTTGGACCCGATGCAGTTATTAGAGTCAGGGGAGATGATTGCAGTTGATAATGCAATAACACATTTGTAATGGCTTTCAAAGGTTTGTTGTTATCACTCTTTGGATTATAGTAGACCAGATCTCACACCATAGAGGCAGGAATTTTTGTGTTTTGCTGTTTCCTTGGTACTGAATGTGTATGTGCTATTGAGTACATACTGTCTGAGTCTGATATCTCAGTAAACTGCTGCTGTGTTACTAAGTCCTTTGCATTTAGTGCAAGCAAATTTGGATTGGAAAAAACACATGCTTTATTTGCTCTTTCTACAGAATTTCCTAGGGCAAATTACTGTAAACATATCAAACTCAGTATTTAATTAGCAATGCCATTATTTTAAGAGCCTTGATTAATGTGTTTTTTCACATCCTAGCAGCATCAAGGTTAATTATGTTAATTTTTGCATTCAGTGCTCTCAAGCAACTTGCAATAGGTTCTCTAGAAACAAGAGATGTGTAGAGGTAAATCTTTTCACCACCTTACAAGTACAACAGGGTCCTCTAAATGCTTTAGCAATGAACATGAAAGAAAAAAAACAGCTGATCTTGAAAATACCATTACAATTATTTATTTTGAAATTGACACTGGACAGTTTTTAGGCTATCACCCAGATTTAGCTGTGTATCTGAGATAATCCAACACATACACAAATCAGCCTAAAATGTCTTTTCCTTCATCTCTGTTATATCCATTTAATTTCTTGAAAAGGTGAAGAAAACATATATCGAGAAAAAGAAATCAACTAAGGAATTTTGTTTATTATGATTGGACAGCTGCAGTTGCTCCACTAAGGATCACTTTATGTTTTATTTTGATTAAGGAGATACCAGTCTGCCAACCACAATTTGTACAATGCTGCTATTGCAATTGAAAATGGATGACCTTTTGCAGCTGACAGTGGTACTAATTAAGGTGTCATTGCTAGGCAAAAATTTTCCATCTGTGACATAATCAGTAATGGGATTTTTGTTTTTATTTCTACATATTGGTATGTTGCCAATTTAATCAGTTGAATCTCTTTGCTGAGAGTTGTAGTGTTTCCCATGAACATGTGCAAGGTTTAATTCTGTTCATATATTCAGTTAATCACATATTTAGTAAATGTTGATGAATAATTTGTACCTGCATTCAAAGTTAATAATTCAGTGAAACAGTGTTAAAATTTATTTTTTCACAACATTACTTAGTTGGAGAATGAATATTTGTCCAAACAATATTTGTTTCTATTTTGTTAGGAAAATAAGAATATCTTCATATTCTTGGATCTGCAATCTTTTTCCTTGTGGCCATGTACCATTCCTAACCTTTGCACTGTCTTTTCTTCCTGTAGGGAGTCATGGGCATCACAATAGTCTGCAGTTTGTTTCTTATTTTATGCCAGTTTTTTCATCTTGGAAGAGGGATACCAAACAAAATTATACAGTCCTGCCCAAATCATGGCTACTGAATACAGTGATTGTCCTTTTTTTACCACTGAGTTTAAGAGAGAAAAGCAGAATGCCATTCTATACCCATCATGTATATTATGTTATGTCTCTGGATTATTCAAATTTATCTTGTACTGAGGAATACTTTAATTCACATGAATGTCCATACATCTATTGAATTAAAGAAAAAAGTAAGCAATACACTTCTGGGTTTCAAATGAGAAAGTAACATATTGAGCTTAATTTACCAAGGCCGTATTTGCTGTTCCAACACCTCTTACACTTTGCTGACTTTCTCCAAATAATAGGAGCATGGGCTACAGAAGTGTTTCAATGCCCATTTTTTATTTATGAAACAAATCTGAGTAGAACAAAGAACAGAAACTAGCCTCTCCTGAAGGAGAAACAGGTAGCAACTTGAAGGGTTCTGATTCTGGACTTTGCCCAGATAGAGTTCAGGTTTAGTAATTTTTGGGCCATGCTCCAAAAAGCCATTTAAATGTACCTTGAGGATATGAGAAGTAATTGTTTCAGGGGAGAAAAGGACAGTAGGACATGACAGGCATGGTGTGAGACACTCTAATGGGCTTTACTAATTGTCAGCTCTAAGGTAGTAGTCTGTTGCTATGAAACAATTGTTTGAATAAGAGGGTCTAAAATGTTTACAGAAGTATAGCATTGATGCAATTCTATATCCAGGCCAATTGAGAGATAAAGCAAAAATACTCTCAGAAATCAAAAGTTTCTGGATTGCTGCACTGCCCTATGGTATTTCTCTAGGAAAATATACTTGAAAATATCAATTTTTAAGGTATACGTAAAGCCCAGTCATTTGATTTTTACACCACTACTGAATTTAGTGGAAGTTTTGCTTTTTTAAATAGGATTTAGACTTTACTCTTTCATCAATAATTATTTCTTTTTTACTGATTTTTAAATGCTTCTCAATTTGTTTATTTTTTTAATTCCTGAGTTTAGCAAAATTCACACTAAGAACTGTGAGTTTTGTATCACTGAACACTAGAAAAGTAATAAAACTTCAAATTTTTCATTACAATAATAATAGCTTAGGCTTCTGCTTCTATGTTTAGGGTGCTAATTTTTTTTCAAACTGCTAGACATATTCTTTACCTGAGATATTTCCAATCAGATATAAAACTGGGATGCGTGTATTGGTGAATGAAACAGGAAAGAAGCACATGACTTGCAAATCCCCTAATACTTTTATTTCTAGAATTTCATGCATTGGGCACTGACTACATGGATTTCAACAATGGATTTCAACCAAAGGGATCAAAGCTCAGGAATAAAATGACTACTTTACTCCTGCTTTAATATTTCCTGTAGAAATAACTGAGGTTCTCTCTTCAGCATTGGCCAAGGCCTTTTAGTGAGGCAACAACTTAGGGGTGTGGGTAGTTCCACTGATGTCACTAAAGTCAAGCCTATGTTTGCTTCCCTAAGAGAACATGCTACTAAGGCAATGCAGATGTATTTGGAATTCGGACAGTTTAGATGCAATCTGGTTTTGAAGTATTTGTGCCTATGAAACAGCCTGTTTCAGTACAACTGTTTAAAGCATACAGCTTGTACACATGATTTACCCTTATACCTCAGTTTTAGGGATAACTGAAATGGAGCTACTGTCACTGTTGTCTCTTCAGACCTGCTGTGTAATGTAAATAATTTTGCAAAAGAAAATACTGACATGAAGAAGTCTATTTTTATTTTCCATGCGCTTACCATTCTTTGCCATTCTTCAAGTTCTGGGACAATGTATCTCACATCTTACTTGCACTTATTTTGTGAGATTATTTGCTGTGATGCAAAAAACCCCGAGCTGACACAGCAGTTTAAAATCAGTAATGCAACAGCAATTTTACAACAAATATGTGGGTCTAGGTTGTCAAAAAAGCACAAAGCTAAGAGATACCATGTGGGGGTAAGTTTTTTAGCAGAGAGGGAAAGGCAGCTGTAGCTGGAAGCCTGCCAGGATGCTCTCTTCAAAGTACTGCATCTGTCCTTGCACAGACTGCTGTCCTTGGGTGCAGCAATTGCAGGGAGCATGACAGACACAGTAATCTATTTTCAGTTTATGGTAACATTTGTGCAACCCATCAGTTTTCAGAAGTGGCTGTGATTAAATAAACCAAGCCCTGCCTTTCTTTAGATGTTTCTGGAGTTCATTGCAATTAATTTCAGTAGGGTTGTGAGGCAAGATCTGTGACATAACATGAAAAATATTCACAAAAGAGTCTTCCTTGCTTTTTCTTAGGAACAAACTGATTTTCTCCAATTTTCTACTCAGTCTACTTGTGTAATTGAATTTTTGTGTTTATTGAGTTTTGATGAAAGTATTTTGCAGTCATCAGCTCTGTACTGAACTATCGGGAAAGAAAAGGGGATGTCTGCATCTATGCCTCAGCAATTTAAAAACAATTATTTCATGTTGTCACTGAATGCAATCTTTAGCACTCAATCTGCAATACTGACTGCTTTGGACAAGAGCTCTGATTTTTTTTCCACATAATTTTGAAGGAGGATCTGGTCAAAAACAGCATTTAAGAAGGAAGTCATGCTAGCTGTGATTGGAAAGGGCAATGGAAGTGAAATAATGTCAATAAGGCACCGTTTACCAGAAATAATGTATTGTATTGTATATATTGTACTGTTTCTGTGTGCAGAAAAGAAAATCACAAGATTGACCACAGTAGCTTTCCTAAGTTTAGTTGGAAACAAGGGGTTAAATTATCCATTTTAAAGAGATTCATTGGAGTTTTTGCTTTCAAGTAGCACTATGGTGGTCTCTTTCTTTTCCTCTCTAGTTATACCAATATTAAATGTTGATTTTGTGCTGTCTGGATGGTGTTCCAGGTCATGCAGTTGAAAAGCTGTGCTATATCATGACAGGTTACTTCTTCATTGTGATGGTATTGTGATTGTCCAAACCGGTTCCTTTCATCCAAATGAAGTAGTGCTGACTGCCCCCAAGCATTCACAACAGGAGTTGTGGGAACTAAGTTAGATCAAATGAAACAACTCAAAGAGAGTAAAAAAGAGGTTAAAGATATCTAGAGGGACTGAAATTCAGGTACTGGATTTGAGCACTGTGCACTTCCCCTTTTGGGACCACATCTCTCAGCCAGCAAAACACTGAGAACACTGCTTGGTGGTCATCAGAAAAAACCAAAAGCCTTTTAATGGACCCCTACCAGTAACGCAGAGCAATGTACATACTGAAAATATCTACACATCTAAAACCTCAAATATGAGGAAAACCCAGGAATGAGGAGAGTGTTCCAGCTAGTTCCCAATTGCCATTAGATCTATTATCACTCATTACTGCCCACCCAGTCTTCACTGTGCACTTGACAATTTCTTTTTAGTATTCATAGAACCACATGCAAGAGTCAAAACCACAGATCACTAGGATATTTATTAGGAAATCAGACTCTTGAATAAGAAATGTGATTCAAACAATCTTCTAGCAATATATTAGCTTGACCTGTGCATATACTTTCGCCAATTTTATGACAGAGCAACATTAAATTGAGTGGGTGGTGTAAGCTAGGAAGGATTATACGGGCCAGAGGGAACAGATCCCATTACTGTTGTGTTCCAGATATTTCTAATTTAAGGGTTTTCATAGGACAATAGTTTTGAAATAGTACACACAGTACTTGTTTACAGGAGTTATTTGACTTCACTGAAACAATATGTTTCAACTTTCCCTCTTTTTTAGTATTTTTGTGTCTTCATCCCAGATTCTGTAAAGAGGCCCTAGATATGTGAAGTGAGTTATGCATAGGGTATGTTGGAAGAGCCACATCGGGTGTGTGGGAAGTCCTCCATCGGAGGCCTTTCAAAGCAGGTTCTTCCACAGGAGAAGTGTGGTGGGCTGTGGGAAACAGAGGATGGTGAAAGGGAGCTGGCAGACATATATTCACATGGAATATATTAAGCACATTCCAGTCGCTCCTCTGGGTTTCCCCAATAGCTTGAACCTCTGCATCTGACTCACTTGGTTTTATGACCTCTTATTGCTCCTCCTTTTGTGCTTTTGATGTTCCTTCTCCTTCATCATGTCTTTGTCTGCCCACACAATTTGTTTCTTTAATGTGCCTCATCTTTCTACTCGCTGAAAGCAATGTGCTTTCCATCCACTGTTCATATACTCTTCTCCTTTCCCCTTGCTCTCTACTGTTCCCTCTGCAGAATCTCAGCATATTTGTGTGGTAATGTGTAGCTGTGCAGTGCTTTAATATTATATGCCTTGCCACATGGGTGCCAGCTGGTTCTTGGCTTATCTTAGTGTGGTTATAAATATAATAAACTGTAATGGGCTTCCCTTTGACATTCTGAGTAGAAGATATTCCAGATTCCTTCCCTGCATTTCTGTTGCTGTGCTTTTCTCAGAGTACTGAATAAATGGGTAATCCTGCTCTACACTGGAACTGTGAGATGCGTTTCAGAACACCATGAGTAATTATGTTTGTCATTCCACAGCAATTGGCATGCTGCTGCTGGTGGCCTACTTGTTGACAAGTAACAGATTTTGTGACAGGCCACACAATATACCATAAAATACTGAGTATCAACACTGGGCAATCAATCAAAAGGGCTTAATAATACAAAGAGATTATTATTTGAGGAATACTAAGTGTTCTTAGGAGCCTACACAGAGATGAAAGTGGTTTTGCAAGTTCCAGTAGACCAGCAAGGACTACTGTTTTAATAGAGGGAGTAAAAGAACTTCTGTGTTAATGTCTTGTCAAGGTAGGTAGGGGAAACCCTAAATGAAAGGGAGGAAGGATAAAAGTGGCTAGTCTAGCAATGAACATGTCGAACAGCCAAACTCAGAAGAGAACTTACACTTTAATTTATGCTTCATAGCCACTGCCGTGTTTGCTAAAAAAGACAGGGCCCAGGGAGGGAAATGTTTGGACTATATTCACTGCAGGAACAAAGCACTTCTTTTGTTAAACCGTTATTAAAGTAGAATAGAAATTAGTTGCAGTCCCTTAGCTAAGCTTCCATACAACTAGTATAGTCCCTTAAGATAGCATTTTTCAGGCAGCTAGCTGACTTGAGAGTCAGCAAAACATTAATTTTGATCAAAACTTCATTTTCAAAGATTGTGTATTTTGTAATAATTATGTGCTAAGAACAGCTTCTTACACTATGAAAGTTCACATGGCTCTTCTGAATAAAACATTTTACAAACTTGACCATATTGCTATATTTGGATTTATGTTGAATTATGCAATGGGTCCTCTACTGCCATTTTTAGAGTGCTGTCTGTTCCCACACTTGTTTTAAAGTAAGCTTATAATGTTCACAGTGCATTCAATAACCTTTTTGTAAGATAGCATATGATTTTTGCCTTTGCAGGCAGTAAGTACTCAAGAGAAATTTTTAATCTGAAAGTTCAGAAAAAAACCCCACAACACATCAAACCACAAGAAATGGTGGAAGGCATGTGAATATTAAGTTTGTGGATAAGGAGGCTGAATGATTCATTTTGCAGTAGTCTCTGTGGAGGGAAGAGAAGTATTAAATATGGAAGATCACCATTAAAGAAGTTTGTCATTTACTCTGAGCTACAAATGTCCACAATGATTTTCTGCTGCATCATGCTCTGATTCACTTTTAGATGGGGAGAAATTTATAAACTTATGGGGTACTAGGCCAAACTCTCATCTTAGCAGCAGAATAGAATTAACCAACACCTGATTTTCATCAGTCACTGCCTTGCCTTATTTTCCAAAGATTATTAAACAAGATTTCCAGCTCTGAAGAACCAAACTGGTCTGGCAGTTGCATTCTTCAGTTTTGGTGAAAGCAACAGTCTTTTTCAGGAAAAAACTAGAGGAAAAAAGACAACTTATGGCAGCTGGAAGAGAAGGAAAGAATTACAAAGATGAATGACTGACAGAGAGAGAGAGAAGAGATTACTGAAAGCAGGCAGGAAGCAATATCAGAGGTTTTGGTTTATTCCAAAACCCATTTTGGAGAAACATAAACTGTTTTCTCTTTTTCATGTAACAATCCAAAAGCCGTATGACCACTTTGTAGGAAGAGCCTGTGACAGTTCCTGTTGTTTAGCCAGGGATGTGTGAGTTTCCAAAAGGTGGATGTGCATATTGGATCCAAATGTGCAAGCTGCTGCCCCCTATTATTGCTGTGTGCAGCATTCTGGCTAAGGATGAAGAGGCCCAAATTCTCATTACAAGGTGACCTTTTATATGTCCCATTGTGCAGTCTGCATGAGGCCGCAGTGGTCTACTAGAGCCTTTATTATTATGTAGTGCAGTCCCTTTCATTGATATCATTGATATCATTAATATAATTAAATTTCTTTGGGAAATAGTAGATGTACAGAGGCACAAAGGTGTTAGAGACAGGTGGTAAATCCTAATGAAGCCCTACTCCAGATGGATACAGCTGATAGTATAGACAAATAAAGTTTAGTGGTAATGGAAACTCTTGATTCAACTCTTGGTTCTTGGTTTAGTGAAAATGAGCATAAATTCTGATGCAACTAACAAAAGAAATAGAACTGTAGCAAAAAAAAAACTTGTCAATGACTCAATTTAGACTCAGGTATGGACTTCAGAAGCACAAAAAAAATTCCTATTTTTTTTAAATTCATAGTTCTCTTTAATATTATTCAAATAGAAGTTTTGCAGAATTGGTACCTTATGTTGATATCTGTCTTGCTTAAAGCTTATGGTTCAAACCATGCCCTCATAAATAATTGCCAGTGGTAATTTATGCCTGGCAGTGTTTTAATTTTAGATTCATTTAGAGGTGACCAAGAAAGAGGAGACTATACCAGAGGAAATTTGAATTTTTAATTTTTTTTTTCCAAATTTGATGGAAATAATGAAGCACCAGTTATACATTTTCAGTTCTGTGCTTTACTAAAATGGATTTGAGTTCTCAGTGAGAAGATCTTTTTCAAATTTCAATGTTTATAAAAACAGTATGTGATAAATTATTTGAAAACTCAGCTCCTTAATTTAAAATATCACTTTCTTAATATTGAAATTGAGCAAAATTACATATCCTCATGATATTTCTGTTACAGGTTTCAATTAAGTTAGAGTAATATCTCCTAAGGGAGAAAACAGGGTCTGATTCATTTATTTGTACTTGCACGTTAGCCAAAATGTTGGAGTGTAACAAATTTTTCAAAGAATATTATTTATTTGATATTTGTAGAGTATTTTTTATGCCAGCATGAACCTTCCTTAATAAATCTTGGTCAGCTGGCATGGAAAAAAAGTCTATACTAACAATCACTCAGTATTATTCATGCATGCTAGCTTTGAATAACAGAACCTTTGGGATTTTTTGAACCAAGTTCCAAACGTATTTATTGGGATTCTGGCACTGTGAGGCAGGTGTGTGCTTGCTCTGACCTTGATGACACATACATTTTCAAAAGCCTGAAATCTGACTATTAAAATATTGCAACTTGACCATCTGGCTTTTAGTGTTTGTTTTAGGTTCTCACACCATTTACAAATTAGCACTAGATGCCCGTTAGGGTGGTGTAATGGTGTTTACCTTTTCCTTATCTGCTGTGAAAAGTGGAGCTGGATTTGTCCTTGCCATTTCACTGGGCAGTTATCTGTTAAAAGAGAAGACAGAGTTCACCCATGAGAGGGAGCATAATAAAACCCTGTAACAAGGACAAATTTGGAGACTGGTGGTGCTGAAAGATAATTATTTTAACCACACATTTGCATTTACATTGAAGCTTTGTAAAATGGAGCAGTTAATGCAGGTTGCTTCCTATTATTCAATCTCAAGGTATAGGATTTTTTTTTTTAAGGTTAAATTTTTGAGCTTCTATTTCAGCAGCCAATTAAGGGATTTACTTGTAAATATCTGGTAAACAATCTCTCAAAGAAGAAGTGCTACAATTTTATGAATAATTTCATAAGCAGGAAAAGTGTTAAGAACAGTAATCAAGTAAGTACTACTGTAACCTCAGCAATAAAGGTCTCATTTTTTTAGCTTGATCCTTGAAGCTATTGCAATCCTTTGCATTGACTTCTTTAAATGGCACAAATTAAACCAATTCGTACCTGGCAACAAAAAATATTACTGTGCCTAAGTCAGTAGAAGATGTAAATTTTTTGTTTGCAAATCATGTAATAGAAAGCCATCTTTCTAGCTTTCTCAAAGTCATTGTTTCTTGAGGTTACTGGAGGTATATTAATAAGGATTAGCAGGTGTATATGAGAGAAGAGGCTGTCAGAGCCAAATTCAATCGCTCATGAGAAACAAGCTGGCAATTGGTTGGTGTTTCATGTCAGTATTTGCCCACTGGGGTTTTTTTTCCGCTTCCTTTATAGTGAACCTGCAGTGAAGATTGTTTTCTTTGGTAGGCATAGGATTTACTACTGCTGGTAAACAGGTTCAGCAACCCAATATTAAAATTATCCAAAAATGTTGTTATTAGTAGTTTCAAATATTTGTGCTTTTCATAATAAATAACATAAACAGAAGCTTTCAGAATGTATTTTTGAATGAGGACAGGAGAGTGATGTGTACCAAACCAGTTCTTGAGTAGGCCTCTGGCATGAAGTTAGAGTAATTTTCTCAGTGAAAACATGAGTATGCTACTAGACCATAGTGTTTTGGGTTTTTTCCCTGTCTCCTAATAAGCTGGAGTTTTTTCCCAAAATAGAATAATTTTATTGGGAAGGACTGATTTGGTGTCTGAGTAGTTAGGATGTTCTTCTGGGAAGCCTAAGTTATCAAGAATCACATAATGTTCTGAGTTGGAAGGGACTCACAAGAATCATCCAGTCCAACTCCCAGCCCTACACAGAATACCCCAGGAGTCACACCATGTGCCTGACAGCATTTTCCAAACACTTCTTGACCTCTGTCAGGCTTGTTCTGTGACCACTGCCCTGGGGAGCCTGTTTCAGTGCCCAACCACCCTTTTCTACTATCGAATCTCAACCTCCCCTGACACAACTCCAGACCATTCTTTCAGGTCCAGTCAGTGGTCACCACAGAAAACAGGAGCAGATCAGTGCCTGCCTTTGCTCTCCCCGTCATGAGGAAGTTATATATTCTGGTTTCAAATTAAATCAGCGGTTTGAATCTGTGTGTCCTGTATCCTGTCTTAGTGCAAATTTGAGGTTTCTGACCTTAGATTTGGCTGGAAAATTCTGTCTGGCAAGGATTTAACTTCCTGGTGAAAGCTCTGTATGTTTCCATGACAAATTGTTGTTTAAGTGCATGGGCATTCTCAATTAGAAAACCAAAATTTATGTAAGGAGAGGAGAAAGGAGACAAGGAAAAGAGAAGTCTTTATTTATTCTATGTAATGTTTATCTCTCTGCGTGATTCTTTAGGGCATTTGCCCTACTGAGGGTGCTGAGTTCTTCCCCATGGCAAATGACTAGTCCTCTTAGGAGATTGCACTTGTGTGCTGCTTCCAGGTGTGATGAGTCATATAACATAACTTGGCCTGACTATACACACAGGAGTGCAGGAAGGAACTTTTAAATTTGTAGATCTCTAGTTTTGTTTAAAAATCTGAACTTCTCTGGCATGATTGAATGATTCTCGTAAAATACGAGTGGTGATAGTGGGGAAGAAGGTAGCAGTTTAGGCTTTCAGGGCAACCTGGATTTATACCTTGAAATAGCAAGCAACACTTGGCAGTAACATTTGACATTTTAGTTAAATTGCTACTGACTTCTCATCTTAGTGCCAAAAATTCTAGAGTGCTTTCCCAAATGGGGACGAGGAAATTTGCAGACTATATTCTTGAGGCTTTTTCTCTCTTTTAAGACTGTAGGACAGGATCTTTTCACTTGCGGCCTCTTGATTAAAAGCAATTGGACTTCAGCCATTTTACTTTTCCTCTTCCTAGGACTGCCAGTGTTTTGCACATTGGCCTGGGTTGTTGCTGGACGTTTGCACAGTAGGTTGTTTTTTTTGCCTGATGCGTGTGCACCAGGGTGGCCAAGCTTTTTTGACGTGTTGGCTGCACTGTGATTTACAGGTTAAGGCTCTGGCCAGCAGCGGTGCCAGCAAGACTGCTGTTCTCTCTCGCTGACACATCGCACTGCTTTCAGTCCCAAACTCTTTGCTTACCCTTTTGGACTTGTTATAATCCTGATCCCATGTTTCCCTTTGGTGCAAAACACTCAATTTGGCACAAAACACGTATGCTCTGTGCTGGGTTCCACTCCTATCTCTGTCTCAAGTAGCCCATGAAAATGAGAAAGCAAACTGAAGCAGCTGGCTGTGGCCTACCTGTCTCAAAAAGGGTGCAAAGAAGTGACCACATCTGCTGCAGCATGAAGTACAAAACTGGGCCAGATGTTGAGGATTGTTCTAAAAATGTTTACCTTGTAGTATTGTTCTTTGCAAGTCTCTACAGAGATTATTCTTGAAATATGCAACACACTAAAAAGATTGACATAGGATTTTTTAGACAAGTGTGTGTTCCTGGAACCTGGTCAGAGCTGAGTCCTGAGTAACTGTGTCCTTTAAAACACAACATGCTAGGTTAAAGGTCATTCAGTAATGCTTCCATGAAGCTTCATCAGAACTGGCAATTGCATCCAAAGGAAGAGAATCCGTCATCATAACTGAGAGTTCCCTGAAATCACCCTTGCAGTGTGCAGAAACAGCCAAAAAAAGCCAGTAAATTGCTGGCATTATCAGGAAGGGTACTGAGAACCGGACAGAGCCTAACTGTGTAAAACCCTGATGTGCCCATGTGCTGAGTACAGTGTGTACTTCTGACTTCTGTGTTTCAAGAGGAGATAGTGGCAATGAAAAAGCTTCAGAGGAAGGCAACATAAAAGGTAATGAAGATGAAACATCTGCCTTGTGAAGAGCAACTGAAATACTGCGTTTGAAACAGAGATAGCTGGAAAGAATTATAATCAAAGTTTGCAAAGACATGAAGGTTGTAAGTAAAATGAATGCAAAATGTTAATTAGCTCCTAATGCGATACTTCTACAATCAGTTATTGAAGCTAACAGGAGATCCATTTTAAATGGATAATTTCATTCTACAAGGCAGCTAGATAATTTTTGTGTGCATTTTGACAGAAGACTGTGGAGACAGTATAAATGGGTTCAAAAGGATTTAAAGGAATTCATTAATATCTGATTCATAAACAGACACTAAACAAAATAGACAGGGGTGTGCCCTTTATCATCCCTAATCTGTAAGTTTTGATTGTTGAACAGTGATGAGTCTGGATAAAGATCAGGCTTGTGTATTCTCCCCAGTCAGCATCTTCTGTTGCTATTTTTCAAGATCCCAGGCTAAGGTGGACCTTAGCTCTGACCAGGTATGACATTCACCACATTCTGTTATTTTTAAGTGTAAATGGTAGTAACCAATAATGGGGAACTTGGAGCAATGCACTAAAAGTTGTAGGCACTAGATGTGGTTAAATGACATATTTTCCAAATTGATTTAACAAAGAAGCTAAATTGCTAATCAGAATACTCCTTATATATCAAATAGCTGTTAATTATTGATGTTATATTTGCTATTAAACACCAGAGATTTGCAGCCAAATAAGTCACTCCCATTGCATTCATGTGCCACTTTTAACTGCTGTTTTTATTATTGATTGCTATGTTACTCTTAAGTACAGAGAAAAATGCTCACAGAATAACAGAATAGTTTTGGCTGTTCTAGTAATTGCAAAGTTGGAAGGGAAAAACAGGTTTACTTACTTGAACTCCTAACCTTTTGCCCTGTAGTTCTTGCATCAGAGTGTTTCATGAGTATTCTGCCTTCAAACATGTCAGAAATACCACTGAGATAGTCTCTTTTGCAGATATTTGATACTTCCACTTCCAGCTGAGGTCAGAAAGTGTGGGCAAGTGATTTTTTGCTTGTTGGTTTCAGCTAGCCAAACTCTTTGAAAGTTTGGAAACAAAACCAGGTTTTCACTCAGCCTTGAGGTGAAAGAAAATTGGCATTACACATATTTTGAAGTCCCAGTCCAGGTGATGCTAGAGTTTTAGAGTTTTTCTTTTATCCAAATGAACTTCTTAGCCTCCAGTAATGGAGTGTTGCAATAGCCTTACATTATATACTAAACAGCAGCAAAACACACCTGATAGCTTCTATATTTGTAAATGGTTTGTGCTACTTCTGTAAGAGGGCAATATGAAAGATGTTTCTACAATTCAGCCATTAATTGCCCGGAGTCTTTATCTTTGATTGATAAAGTCCAGGTTACTTCACCTCTAAGCATTCCATAGAGAGCTTTTGAACTAAATAGCACTGTGAGAGTTTTGGATAGAGCATGGACATAGAATATTATTCAATCTTTATTGCCTGATATTTTATGAATATCGTTCTAAAAAGTATGCATTGTGGTGTGAATATCTTTTCAAAAAGAATATGCTGTGGAATTAATGCAATTGAATACTGCCACTGGTCATCCTGCACATTCCTTTCAGCCCTGCTTGCCTAATAGTTCTACTGCTATTCTCTGACAATGACGTGCAAATGCCTGACAACTTCATTGATAGAAAGCTTTTTTTTTTTTTAAATGAGCTTCATCGTCCTATCTTCTAATTTATTGAAGTATTTATTCATGAGAGGCAAAAGGGACAAGATAAACAGCAGGCAGTGAAGAGCCATTTCAGTCTAGTTGCTGGTACTGCAGATTTTATAAATTACTGCAGGATTTCTCCACTGAATATGAGAAATAAGTTTCTAATTTAATGCCCTTTGTATCTAAATTTTCAGTTTGAGGTTTCTGCTAGAGAAGTAGTTCCCAACAAGAAGCGAGTCAGCTTTGCTATGGCACTAATTTAAAAAAAAAAAAGAATTGAGGCTTTTGTGGGAAGAAATAATTTGAAAGTATTCAAAAAATAGTAGTTATTTAGTAGCATTAAAATAATGAAAAGCTGTATGATTCTTTTATTTCCTGCTAAAATAAGCTTTTTCCCTTTTGCCCCCAATTATAAGAAATTGTGATTTCATTCTTCAGATGGAGCATCCCATTCAGATATGGGGTAATTCTTGATTGCAACTTTTTCATTCTTTGGTACAGAAAGTGGACATATATTTTGCATAGGACAAGCCAGTGTTTAAAATATTTTCATTTGATTTGTGTACTAAGATAATTTTCAAAGAAAGTTGGTGAAATTTATCTCTCAGCTGGACTGTCTTCCACAGGTTTTCTCCCCTTTTCCCAGTATCCCAGCAGAGTGCTGATCTTCCTGGAGGTTATCCACTACACGCCTGAAAGAGATTAAGGTAGTTTGTAGGGGTGGGAGATATTTCATCAGGATTTATTACTGTTCAAAGCCACCATAAGGACCTTCATTCAAGTCTTTAATGATAAAACCCATGAAAATTGCTGATACCATGGCAAGTTTCAAATGCTGTAGGTGTTTTCCACGCAGTATTCTAAGAAAGACCACAAAGAGGCAGCAGCTGAAAACTTGGCTAACATGCCTTTGGTCTTCTGACATGTTGAAGCCAGGTAATAATTTTTGTTGCGCAACACAGAGATAAACTTTGGGTCTGTGTACCTTCTGCTGCTGCAAGTGTGTGAGCTGGCTTAGTTTTTATGCATATCTCAATAAAAGATACCAAAGAGCTCAAGAAAATATTCTAATTATAAAATTTTGAGCAATGAAAGCTTAAAAAAACCAAACAAAAAAAAATCCACCAAACCAAAACAACAAAAGAACTAGAAAGCCAAAGGATGTGGTTTCTTAGCAAACATGCCACACATCAGTCTCATCACTAAATATCTTTACTTTGCCTTTAGGAGTGTGGTCCATCTTCTTGTGCTGTGTCCTGAGCATAGTAAACAGATGTAAAAAGTGTTTAAGCTTTTGTTAAACCACACAGTAAAATACTTTGGAAAGGCCACAGTTGTGCTGAATTCCTTTTGATGTGAGCCCCTTAGTTCCTCTCACTTCCAAAGGGAACAGTCTAAGGTAACTATATCAAATGTACTTAAGAATTTGAAGATAAGGTATGAGAGATCCTGTGGATTTTAAGAAATAGGCCATTTCTCTTTTTGCCATTGGTTTTAAAAGATTCTGTACTCACAGATTGCAGGTTTCTGTGTGAGTGTGGAGTTGTTCAGTTAAAAGGGAAGATACTGATAATTCCTACATTTAAAAAATAAATACACACACACACGCACCCCCTTAATGCCAGTTTGTGGATGTTTTTGAGCTAACAGGCTAATATTGATTCAACAGCTTTCACAGAAAGGAGAAAGATTCACAGCAGCAGGAGTCATCACTGCCACGCCATAAATCACAGTGGGTATCACTCTCTCTGCATCTCTACATATATTTGTCTCTACACCTGTGTTTTCTTGTTCCTGATTAACTCAAACGATGAAGACAGTGGGACTTTCTACTGTCACAGAGTGCCTCTTTTGAGACTTCAGGGTCCATTCTGTTGTTGCTGTGTTAAATAGCAGTAAGATTCTGCTTCAATTCCTATTCAGGAATATGAGCAAGATACCACCCCTGACTGCCACTGGGGAAAGGTAGCGTGTTATTCCAGAGAGCCATCAGCAATCATTTGGAAGGCTGACTACTGATTCAGAGGGGTTTGTCCCCTTCTAGGCTGAATCTCCACCAGTCTGCACTGCCATTTTGAAGAGATTGGCTGTTTTCCATATGGGTTCCAGCTGGGAACCAAAGGGAATGCTGGCATGTAGTTATTTTATTCAAGCCAGTGAGACAGCACAAACATTCAATATGCATTCCATCTTTTTGATAGTGGGTTAATGATCTTCTAATCAATTTTTCTGGGATTTTTGCAGGTCTTTAATTTCAGAAAAAGTATTTTCCATATAAATTATGACTGTAATTTATAGTGATATAGTAACAAATCTAGGGCTATTCCCTTATGTCTCATCTTTTAGGAACAGAGAATTGGATCTTTTTCAATCCTGTCTGTTGTTGGCAGATTCAAAAGTATGAACTCATTGAAACCAATTTTAGGAACAGGTGCAGAAACCTGCCACTTTCAAGACATTTTCAATTATGTTCTAATCAAGGATGTAGAAACTGAGGAAATCAGGTTGTAGGCTGTAATAAAGCAATAGATCCACAATATTTATATTACTTTTTAAAAGAGATTAAGTTCCACCTATCTTGCCATCTTACCCAAAAGAAGAAAAAATCCCAAGTAGTGTTAATCTCAACTTTAAAAAGTGAAGAGGTCTCTTTCAAATATAAAAACCCAACACTGCCTTGTACACTCAGTATGATAGTGAATACTGTAATATTTCGCATTACATTTGAGCCAAACAATCCGTAGATGTAGATGTATGTGGTGACAGTTACATCAAATACAAGCCTAGTTATGTTTTTTAGTAATTGCATGAGTACCTTGGAGATAATACAAATTTTCTCAGGAGAGACATACTCTTACTTTCATTTTATATTGTCTTTTAGAGAATGAACCATTACAACAAACCACTAATGTGATGTTTAATTTATAGTTCAATGCAATAGCCTGCTTGGCATCAGTTTTTTTATTGAAGAAATAGAAATTTATCAACAGATGCCCCAACTTTTTCTTTGTATTTATTCTCCTATGTCTACTTGATATAAACACCTTCTAGAAGTGATGCCTACCCATTGAAGTTTGGTTGAACTGTGAGATGCAATCCTTTTTACTTTAAGGAATCTTCAGCATTCCACTGAGAATTATGTTCCTTTAATATGGAGAACACTTTTCTATTAATGTTTACTATTTTTCTGCTGGCAATACTTCTTTGGAATATACTGCTCAAGAAAGTCACGTGCAAGCTAATGCGATTCCTAAATTGGATTCTTCTATCGATTGAAGTTTTGTCTTTGTGACTCATGTTCTTGAAATTCATATGTTCTTCTCAAGACTAAAATAATTAGTAATTACATACATATTTTTATAAACTTATTTTATTAATTTACCCAGAGAATTAAGGCAGAATCTTTTTTGAAGGTTCTTAAAGAGACATTTTCCAAAGATAGCTTCAACTTCTGTGTGCTTTGCTTATTTGCATCAAAAAGATGATGGAATGAAGTAAACAAACTTCGAGACTATAAAATATACAAGGAAATTGTAATTTCACTGCAACAAAATTCCCATCATTTTAGCAGAGCCAAGGTCTGGTTCTACTGTGCTTCCTGGAAGGCTGGGCAAACCATTTCTTTTAGGATATAGACAGAATCAAAGTCTCACTCTGGATACTGCTTTTTCACAAGTTCAGAAGGGTCTGTGAAGTTCTAATTTAAGGCCATGTCTGCTTATAATTTAACCATATATGGTAATAACTGTAATACCTTAAGGGTTTAGAGAAGAGGACAAGGTAATAATTGCTGGCTTGTGTTTCATGGTAGTTAATGTCAAGGAAAGAGTTTCATCACTGATCATAACAGTGATGTATATTATGCCGAATCACTTAAAATGAGGTTTGTTTCATGGTTTGAGGGATGTTTTTGGCCAATAAAATTTTGTTGAAATGTGCATCAAAATTTAATATCAATGTACCTGTATATAGAATCATACTTTAGGTCTAAATGTTGTCTGGGCCAGTCCCCTGCTCTAAGCAGGGCCAGCTACCGTGTTGTGTCAGCTTGCTCCATGCCTTGCCTAGTAGAACTTCAAGTACTTCCAAGGACACATATTTCACAGCCTCTCTAAGCAAGTTGCTCCCTGCATAGTTACCTTCTTTTTAGTGTGTTTTGACTTGTGCATGATTAGGATTATTCTTTTTTTTTTCTTTTACTCTACATTTCTGCAAATACCCTAACTGGCCTTTAGATAGCTGAACAAAAGAAACACTGAGACTTGACTTCAAAGATTCAACTCAGCCTCTTCTCTTGTGTAATGTAGTCCAAACCAGTTTAGTGATCCTACTCTGGACTCACTCCAGTTTCACAGTCTTGGTTTTACTGGGGGCCATGGAGAATGTGATACCTCTATAAACTGTTCAATAAAATAAGGTATCTTCTGCATTAATAGCCTTTAAATTAGGGGGCTTTACCTTTAAGTTATTATACAAAAGAGAAGCTGTAAAATTCCCTCTATCATTTAATTTTTGTATTCTCATTTAAGAAATAACTAAACTGAAGTAAATAACCATGTAGAGGGTGCTAATCCAGATAATGGATGATCTGAAATTAAGTCAGAAGTCCTGCTACTAATTTTTCCATTCAGTGACCAAGTAAAGTTATTTATTTTCTTTTTCAGTCCCTGAAAAATCGTCTCAGTGTTCAAGAATAAATATTCCTAATATTTAAGGAAATTCAAAAGCATCTATGTAAATTCTAGGGTTTGTATCTCTGCTTTTTCTAGGTTTCTTTTGGCATTTGATTTCTCTTAGTACAACTGAAATGAGGCTAGCTTTTACTTTCTTTCTTAGCATTCAGATTATTTTTTCTTTTTAGCTATACCTTCTCTGCTTTTTAACTTGGACAAACTTTCTCCTTCTGATTTGCCTTCCTGTGTACATTACTCAAGATGTGCTGCCACCACAAATAGTCTTACAGCAAACTCAAGGAAATATAAGTTACTGTTCACCTGTAAAGCCTACGTAAAGCATTTTTCTGCTAACTTAGGTCCTTCACGGCAGCCTCAAACACATGAGATGCCATGCTAAAGAAGACCCCAGTACTACTTGTTGGCTTTGGAAGGTTCATTTCAATAGGGGTTGGCTGTATTAAAGAGCCATTTACACTTTGTTGTCAAGGAGAACTTGCCAGGGGACCTAAAGGGTCATTAGCCTCCACTTAGCACCATGCAGTGTAGCAGATGCTTCATGACACGTGACAGGGAAAGGCTTTAAATGGAGTGTCAAGAAATCCCAGCCTCATCACTTAATTTTTTACTAATCTGTTGCTGTCTAGAAATTTTAGCCATTTTATTGATAGTTGAGCTTTTACTTATATGTGCCAGTGATGACAGTAGGAGGAAATTAAAGAGACATTACTGAGGACATTGCATATTTTGCTTCTGCTTTTAGTAATTTGTCCTATTACACACAGAGTTGGCCTTAAAATAAGAAGTAAACCCAGAAATGTAAATTCCTTGAGCTTTTAAAATTCTGTTTGACTCCTTAATTGTCAATACAGACAATTCAACCTTTTTTTAATTTTTTTTTTTTTTAAGTGCACAAGGATTTCAAGGGCCAGCATAACTGCCAGCTTCCTTTGTGCACTGTAGTTACTAATGCATTGTGGTCCACAAGTGTCAGATATGACCTATCACAGTTTCAAAACCCTTCCTCAATGACAACATCATGGAATAGAAGGATAGATTGGAAGGATGCAGAGAGAAGTACTTGGGGTATTTGTTACAGAAAATGTTCCTTTGCAGGAATCTGCCATTCCTTGTGTTTCAAATACATATAGCAAGGAGTATCTACAGGAGGAAATACAAACAGCAGCACAGATTGCCTGAAAACACTGTAGGTAAAGTTCTAAACCCACCAAAAACCCCAGCAGAAAGGAAGCCCTTAAAATGAGGTTCTCTGAGCAGTCAGTATGTGACTTCCTCAGGTTTTACTTGACAAACAGGAAAATTTGTATGATTGTTTGAATTTAGCCACTCTTTTAACCATCATGGTGGCCCTAAAATGTGATTTTCCTTCCTCTCTCTTATTTAGACAACTGTCTTCAGTGCTACATAAATCATCTGAGTTAATCTAAGAGGTGAAGCTTTCCAAGTAAGAGTGGATACACCCTGAAGGCATGACATGTGAGACAGAATGCCTTCTATTTTAGGAATTCTTCCTTTCATCCAAAGAAAATCCCTCAAAAAGTCATGCCTAGCCATCAGAACCTCCTGGATAAATGAGAATTTATTATGTCATCTTGACACTGGCAAATACTGATCTCCATTCTGTGGTTATGAAGTGTCCAGTGATCCTTGGTGTTCAAGATGGACAAATAGATTTCACAAGCAGCCGTTAGCTATGGAAAGCCTTTATCCTACATCTATCCCTATTTCTTATTTACTTCATTTGAATGATGTAACTTTAATAGATTTATTTATCTTTACCCTGTGAGAGAACGGAAACCTCTCATAGGAATAAAAAGGAACAATGTAGTAAATCAAGGTTAACAGGGATCACTTCTCTCAGAATCGTTTGGGTTGTACTAAACATGATTTTCAAGATTATGAATGCATCTCTCTGACTCTTTCTGAAGGGAAATCTTTGCACAGGTATTGGGCAGTGAAGATGTGGAGAGCCCAATGAAGCCCATTTGTATTGGATGAGCTGCATGTGAGAGTTTGTACAGATGCAGACCAAGTCTACAGATAAGGCTTCCTTTCTCTTCTGGCTGTGTGTAAATCTCTGAAAAATCATCAAAGTCCACTTTGTCTGCCCAGGCAAAACTTCCAGCTGGAAAAAGGGTGTCATGGCTGGGAGAACTAAAATGTACAGTATCTCAGAGTTCTCCTACTCAAGGTTCCCAGTCATCTTTTAGTGTGGATCAGAGCAAAACATAGATGTAGCACTACACAGTACTTCTTTATCTGCAGTCACACCAGATGTGTTTCATCTGATTCACAATCGCAATGGGACCCTGCAATTTGCAGCTTTTCAGACAGAATGCTGCTGTTTTTATAGCATTTAGCTGTGGTTTAGTAGATAGAAATTATCAGGGGTTAGAACTGCATTACTAAGCAGAATTCTGACTTGTAAAATAGAAATTTGTGAGTTAACAGTGCTCACGAGTCAAGTTTTGCAATCTATCACGGTTATATTTTTCACAGTTCTTTCTTGAGAACATGAGGACCCTTGATGATTGCAAAGAGAATTGTCAAAATGAGGCCTGTAGAGTGTATTACTTGTTTAAGAGATGTATTATATTCCCTTTCATGTTGATGTATACACATTTAAATATCTTGAAATATGAACCATATGAATATACCTTTGGACCTCTCCAAGGGTGGTTTACAAACTTAATGCTTTCAAAATAATATCCTTTTTCAAAGTGAGGTAATTTTAAGACAATTACACCTTTCTCATAGAAAAGATCAGTAAAGTTACTTACATCACTACCTATTAATCCTTGTCTTAGAGAAATTGCTTAGTTTTAAAAATAGGCAAAGCAAATAAAAAGAACAACATGTTACCTGTTATGGAACATACAGCTACTCCTAATCTCACTGGAAGTTCCATTTAGGAGTGGGAAGTGAAATAGACGTTCCATAGGAAAAATTAGAACTTTTAGGAAATATTTGCAAGTCTCCCCATATAAATATGCCTTCATGCTATCCTCGCTCTGTTTTTTTAGTTCCAGTTCTGGAATTAAATTCTGTTCTGGGTTAAATAAGTATTTTTACTGCTTAATTCACTGTTGTCAATACTCAGCTGTTATCATTTATACCAAGACTGTCTTCCTCTGGAGCTGTTCTATGATGGAAACACCATGTTCACCATGAAGTAGGACAGATCTAGTGATTCATGACAAGGTTCTGATGGAGGACAGTTGCTTCTTGCAAATAGAAATATTTAATAATGAAAAGAAACACTACATGTGATAAAAACGAAGGAGCCGTTCTTGTTACAAGAATCTGTTAACTAATTAGAAGGAAGATAATGTGCTTGGTAGAGAAACAACAACAAGGAGAAGAAAAATCAATAAGTCATAAGGTAATGGGATCTGCACAGGCTGTAGACCCATATCTAACAACTGCCAGCAATGGAGTACTTGAGAATAATATTGTAGCTGTTACCTGGTAAATTGTAAGAAATCTGAGAAATGCAAAAATGGAAATGAAGCATCTCAGAGCACAGTCAAACACCACATAGTGTGTGTATCTGCCCAAACAAGGGAAATGTACAACACTAATCCATTAAAAGCTCCCATAATGATAATAACCCAAATTAGAGCAATGCTTTCTGACCTTTGGCATAAGCCCTGGAGCCCAATAGGTCTCACAATATGAAAACGAGCCTGAGCTGCAAACTGAGCATTAATACTTTGAAGATGTGATTTTTCTGGACCACCTCCATTTCAGCTATTGGAGTAACATGCAGGAAATAGAGAATAGATCCCCTTAGAATAACATTTACCGCTAAAGCAAAAGCAAAGTCAAAGTAGATGTATTCTGCATTTTTCTTCTCTAAAGCCTCCCTCAATAGAAGAAAACAGGGGAAAAGCATGGCTGGTACCCCATCCAGCTGACAGAAACTCTGCAGGGTGTACCATCAGACAACATATGTTTTCTTATTACCTAGGGTTATAGCTTTAGTTTGGGTTTGATGATATTTTTATTTGTTTGGTTTTTTGGGTTTTTTGTTTTGTTTTGTTTTGTTTTGTTTTGTTTTCTTGTTTTGTTTTTTTTTTTTTTT